>OY019132.1:13892701-14430043 GCA_955652365.1 Eristalinus aeneus | reverse complement strand
TTATTTATTATTTATTATTTATTATATTTATTATTTATTATTTATTATTTATTATTTATTATTTATTATTTATTATTTATTATTTATTATTTATTATTATTATTATTTATTATTTATTATTTATTATTATTTATTATTTATTATTTATTATTTATTATTTATTATTTATTATTTATTATTTATTATTTATTATTTATTATTTATTATTTATTATTTATTATTTATTATTTATTATTTATTATTTATTATTTATTATTTATTATTTATTATTATTATTTATTATTTATTATTTATTATTTATTATTTATTATTTATTATTTATTATTTATTATTTATTATTTATTATTTCTTATTTATTATTTATTATTTATTATTTATTATTTATTATTTATTATTTATTATTTATTATTTATTATTTATTATTTATTATTTATTATTATTATTTATTATTTATTATTTATTATTTATTATTTATATTTATTATTTATTATTTATTATTTATTATTTATTATTTATTATTTATTATTTATTATTTATTATTTATTATTTATTATTTATTATTTATTATTTATTATTTATTATTTATTATTTATTATTTATTATTTATTATTTATTATTTATTATTTATTATTTATTATTTATTATTTATTATTATATTTATTATTTATTTTTATTATTTATTATTTATTATTTATTATTTATTATTTATTATTTATTATTTATTATTTATTATTTATTATTTATTATTTATTATTTATTATTTATTATTTATTATTTATTATTTATTATTTATTATTTATTATTTATTATTTATTATTTATTATTATTATTTATTATTTATTATTTATTATTTATTTTATTATTTATTATTTATTTATTTATTTATTATTTATTATTTATTATTTATTATTTATTATTTATTATTTATTATTTATTATTTATTATTTATTATTTATTATTTATTATTTATTATTATTTTTATTATTTATTATTTATTATTTATTATTTATTATTTATTATTTATTATTTATTATTTATTATTTATTATTTATTATTTATTATTTATTATTTATTATTTATTATTTATTATTTATTATTTATTATTTATTATTATTATTTTATTATTTATTATTTATTATTTATTATTTATTATTTATTATTTATTATTTATTATTTATTATTTATTATTTATTATTTATTATTTATTATTTATTATTTATTATTTATTATTTATTATTTATTATTTATTATTTATTATTTATTATTTATTATTTATTATTTATTATTTATTATTTATTATTTATTATTTATTATTTATTATTTATTATTTATTATTTATTATTTATTATTTATTATTTATTATTTATTATTTATTATTATTATTTATTATTTATTATTTATTATTTATTATTATTATTATTATTTATTATTTATTATTTATTATTTATTATTTATTATTATTATTTATTATTTATTATTTATTATTTATTATTTATTATTATTTTATTATTTATTATTTATTATTTATTATTTATTATTTATTATTTATTATTTATTATTTATTATTTATTATTTATTATTTATTATTTATTATTTATTATTTATTATTTATTATTTATTATTTATTATTTATTATTTATTATTTATTATTTATTATTTATTATTTATTATTTATTATTTATTATTTATTATTTATTATTTATTATTTATTATTTATTATTTATTATTTATTATTTATTATTTATTATTTATTATTTATTATTTATTATTTATTATTTATTATTTATTATTTATTATTTATTATTTATTATTTATTATTTATTATTTATTATTTATTATTTATTATTTATTATTTATTATTTATTATTTATTATTTATTATTATTTATTATTTATTATTTATTATTTATTATTTATTATTTATTATTTATTATTTATTATTTATTATTTATTATTTATTATTTATTATTTATTATTTATTATTTATTATTTATTATTTATTATTTATTATTTATTATTTATTATTTATTATTTATTATTTATTATTTATTATTTATTATTTATTATTTATTATTTATTATTATTATTTATTATTTATTATTTATTATTTATTATTTATTATTTATTATTTATTATTTATATTTATTATTTATTATTTATTATTTATTATTTATTATTTATTATTATTATTTATTATTTATTATTTATTATTTATTATTTATTATTTATTATTTATTATTTATTATTTATTATTTATTATTTATTATTTATTATTTATTATTTATTATTTATTATTTATTATTTATTATTTATTATTTATTATTTATTATTTATTATTTATTATTTATTATTTATTATTTATTATTATTTATTATTTATTATTTATTATTTATTATTTATTATTTATTATTATTATTTATTATTTATTATTTATTATTTATTATTTATTATTTATTATTTATTATTTATTATTTATTATTTATTATTTATTATTTATTATTTATTATTTATTATTTATTATTTATTATTTATTATTATTTATTATTTATTATTTATTATTTATTATTTATTATTTATTATTTATTATTTATTATTTATTATTTATTATTTATTATTTATTATTTATTATTTATTATTTATTATTTATTATTTATTATTTATTATTTATTATTTATTATTTATTATTATTTATTATTTATTTTTATTATTTATTATTTATTATTTATTATTTATTATTTATTATTTATTATTTATTATTTATTATTTATTATTTATTATTTATTATTTATTATTTATTATTTATTATTTATTATTTATTATTTATTATTTATTATTTTTATTATTTATTATTTATTATTATTATTTATTATTTATTATTTTATTATTTATTATTTATTATTTATTATTTATTATTTATTATTTATTATTTATTATTTATTATTTATTATTTATTATTTATTATTTATTATTTATTATTTATTATTTATTATTTATTATTTATTATTTATTATTTATTATTTATTATTTATTATTTATTATTTATTATTTATTATTTATTATTTATTATTTATTATTTATTATTTATTATTTATTATTTATTATTTATTATTTATTATTTATTATTTATTATTTATTATTTATTATTTATTATTTATTATTTATTATTTATTATTTATTATTTATTATTTATTATTTATTATTTATTATTTATTATTTATTATTTATTATTTATTATTTATTATTTATTATTTATTATTTATTATTTATTATTTATTATTTATTATTTATTATTTATTATTTATTATTTATTATTTATTATTTATTATTTATTATTTATTATTTATTATTTATTATTTATTATTTATTATTTATTATTTATTATTTATTATTTATTATTATTATTTATTATTTATTATTTATTATTTATTATTTATTATTTATTATTATTATTTATTATTTATTATTTATTATTTATTATTTATTATTTATTATTTATTATTTATTATTTATTATTTATTATTTATTATTTATTATTTATTATTTATTATTTATTATTTATTATTATTATTTATTATTTATTATTTATTATTTATTATTTATTATTTATTATTTATTATTTATTATTTATTATTTATTATTTATTATTTATTATTTATTATTTATTATTTATTATTTATTATTTATTATTTATTATTTATTATTTATTATTTATTATTTATTATTTATTATTTATTATTTATTATTTATTATTTATTATTTATTATTTATTATTTATTATTTATTATTTATTATTTATTATTTATTATTTATTATTTATTATTTATTATTTATTATTTATTATTTATTATTTATTATTTATTATTTATTATTTATTATTTATTATTTATTATTTATTATTTATTATTTATTATTTATTATTTATTATTTATTATTTATTATTTATTATTTATTATTTATTATTTATTATTTATTATTTATTATTTATTATTTATTATTTATTATTTATTATTTATTATTTATTATTTATTATTTATTATTTATTATTTATTATTTATTATTTATTAATTTATTATTTATTATTTATTATTTATTATTTATTATTTATTATTTATTATTTATTATTTATTATTTATTATTTATTATTTATTATTTATTATTTATTATTTATTATTTATTATTTATTATTTATTATTTATTATTTATTATTTATTATTTATTATTTATTATTTATTATTTATTATTTATTATTTATTATTTATTATTTATTATTATTATTTATTATTTATTATTTATTATTTATTATTTATTATTTATTATTTATTATTTATTATTTTATATTTATTTATTATTTATTATTTATTATTTATTATTTATTATTTATTATTTATTATTTATTATTTATTATTTATTATTTATTATTTATTATTTATTATTTATTATTTATTATTTATTATTTATTATTTATTATTTATTATTTATTATTTATTATTTATTATTTATTATTATTATTTATTATTTATTATTTATTATTTATTATTTATTATTTATTATTTATTATTTATTATTTATTATTTATTATTTATTATTTATTATTTATTATTTATTATTTATTATTTATTATTTATTATTTATTATTTATTATTTATTATTTATTATTTATTATTTATTATTTATTATTTATTATTTATTATTTATTATTTATTATTTATTATTTATTATTTATTATTTATTATTTATTATTTATTATTTATTATTTATTATTTATTATTTATTATTTATTATTTATTATTTATTATTTATTATTTATTATTTATTATTTATTATTTATTATTTATTATTTATTATTTATTATTTATTATTTATTATTTATTATTTATTATTTATTATTTATTATTTATTATTTATTATTTATTATTTATTATTTATTATTTATTATTTATTATTTATTATTTATTTTATTATTTATTATTTATTATTTATTATTTATTATTTATTATTTATTATTTATTATTTATTATTTATTATTTATTATTTATTATTTATTATTTATTATTTATTATTTATTATTTATTATTTATTATTTATTATTTATTATTTATTATTTATTATTTATTATTTATTATTTATTATTTATTATTTATTATTTATTATTTATTATTTATTATTTATTATTTATTATTTATTATTTATTATTTATTATTTATTATTTATTATTTATTATTTATTATTTATTATTTATTATTTATTATTTATTATTTATTATTTATTATTTATTATTTATTATTTATTATTTATTATTTATTATTTATTATTTATTATTTATTATTTATTATTTATTATTTATTATTTATTATTTATTATTTATTATTTATTATTTATTATTTATTATTTATTATTTATTATTTATTATTTATTATTTATTATTTATTATTTATTATTTATTATTTATTATTTATTATTTATTATTTATTATTTATTATTTATTATTTATTATTTATTATTTATTATTTATTATTATTATTTATTATTTATTATTTATTATTTATTATTTATTATTTATTATTTATTATTTATTATTTATTATTTATTATTTATTATTTATTATTTATTATTTATTATTTATTATTTATTATTTATTATTTATTATTTATTATTTTATTATTTATTATTTATTATTTATTATTTATTATTTATTATTTATTATTTATTATTTATTATTTATTATTTATTATTTATTATTTATTATTTATTATTTATTATTTATTATTTATTATTTATTATTTATTATTTATTATTTATTATTTATTATTTATTATTTATTATTTATTATTTATTATTTATTATTTATTATTTATTATTTATTATTTATTATTTATTATTTATTATTTATTATTTATTATTTATTATTTATTATTTATTATTTATTATTTATTATTTATTATTTATTATTTATTATTTATTATTTATTATTTATTATTTATTATTTATTATTTATTATTTATTATTTATTATTTATTATTTATTATTTATTATTTATTATTTATTATTTATTATTTATTATTTATTATTTATTATTTATTATTTATTATTTATTATTTATTATTTATTATTTATTATTTATTATTTATTATTTATTATTTATTATTTATTATTTATTATTTATTATTTATTATTTATTATTTATTATTTATTATTTATTATTTATTATTTATTATTTATTATTTATTATTTATTATTTATTATTTATTATTTATTATTTATTATTTATTATTTATTATTTATTATTTATTATTTATTATTTATTATTTATTATTTATTATTTATTATTTATTATTTTATTATTTATTATTTATTATTTATTATTTATTATTTATTATTTATTATTTATTATTTATTATTTATTATTTATTATTTATTATTTATTATTTATTATTTATTATTTATTATTTATTATTTATTATTTATTATTTATTATTTATTATTTATTATTTATTATTTATTATTTATTATTTATTATTTATTATTTATTATTTATTATTTATTATTTATTATTTATTATTTATTATTTATTATTTATTATTTATTATTTATTATTTATTATTTATTATTTATTATTTATTATTTATTATTTATTATTTATTATTTATTATTTATTATTTATTATTTATTATTTATTATTTATTATTTATTATTTATTATTTATTATTTATTATTTATTATTTATTATTTATTATTTATTATTTATTATTTATTATTTATTATTTATTATTTATTATTTATTATTTATTATTTATTATTTATTATTTATTATTTATTATTTATTATTTATTATTTATTATTTATTATTTATTATTTATTATTTATTATTTATTATTTATTATTTATTATTTATTATTTTATTATTTATTATTTATTATTTATTATTTATTATTTATTATTTATTATTTATTATTTATTATTTATTATTTATTATTTATTATTTATTATTTATTATTTATTATTTATTATTTATTATTTATTATTTATTATTTATTATTTATTATTTATTATTTATTATTTATTATTTATTATTTATTATTTATTATTTATTATTTATTATTTATTATTTATTATTTATTATTTATTATTTATTATTTATTATTTATTATTTATTATTTATTATTTATTATTTATTATTTATTATTTATTATTTATTATTTATTATTTATTATTTATTATTTATTATTTATTATTTATTATTTATTATTTATTATTTATTATTTATTATTTATTATTTATTATTTATTATTTATTATTTATTATTTATTATTTATTATTTATTATTTATTATTTATTATTTATTATTTATTATTTATTATTTATTATTTATTATTTATTATTTATTATTTATTATTTATTATTTATTATTTATTATTTATTATTTATTATTTATTATTTATTATTTATTATTTATTATTTATTATTTATTATTTATTATTTATTATTTATTATTTATTATTTATTATTTATTATTTATTATTTATTATTTATTATTTATTATTTATTATTTATTATTTATTATTTATTATTTATTATTTATTATTTATTATTTATTATTTATTATTTATTATTTATTATTTATTATTTATTATTTATTATTTATTATTTATTATTTATTATTTATTATTTATTATTTATTATTTATTATTTATTATTTATTATTTATTATTTATTATTTATTATTTATTATTTATTATTTATTATTTATTATTTATTATTTATTATTTATTATTTATTATTTATTATTTATTATTTATTATTTATTATTTATTATTTATTATTTATTATTTATTATTTATTATTTATTATTTATTATTTATTATTTATTATTTATTATTTATTATTTATTATTTATTATTTATTATTTATTATTTATTATTTATTATTTATTATTTATTATTTATTATTTATTATTTATTATTTATTATTTATTATTTATTATTTATTATTTATTATTTATTATTTATTATTTATTATTTATTATTTATTATTTATTATTTATTATTTATTATTTATTATTTATTATTTATTATTTATTATTTATTATTTATTATTTATTATTTATTATTTATTATTTATTATTTATTATTTATTATTTATTATTTATTATTTATTATTTATTATTTATTATTTATTATTTATTATTTATTATTTATTATTTATTATTTATTATTTATTATTTATTATTTATTATTTATTATTTATTATTTATTATTTATTATTTATTATTTATTATTTATTATTTATTATTTATTATTTATTATTTATTATTTATTATTTATTATTTATTATTTATTATTTATTATTTATTATTTATTATTTATTATTTATTATTTATTATTTATTATTTATTATTTATTATTTATTATTTATTATTTATTATTTATTATTTATTATTTATTATTTATTATTTATTATTTATTATTTATTATTTATTATTTATTATTTATTATTTATTATTTATTATTTATTATTTATTATTTATTATTTATTATTTATTATTTATTATTTATTATTTATTATTTATTATTTATTATTTATTATTTATTATTTATTATTTATTATTTATTATTTATTATTTATTATTTATTATTTATTATTTATTATTTATTATTTATTATTTATTATTTATTATTTATTATTTATTATTTATTATTTATTATTTATTATTTATTATTTATTATTTATTATTTATTATTTATTATTTATTATTTATTATTTATTATTTATTATTTATTATTTATTATTTATTATTTATTATTTATTATTTATTATTTATTATTTATTATTTATTATTTATTATTTATTATTTATTATTTATTATTTATTATTTATTATTTATTATTTATTATTTATTATTTATTATTTATTATTTATTATTTATTATTTATTATTTATTATTTATTATTTATTATTTATTATTTATTATTTATTATTTATTATTTATTATTTATTATTTATTATTTATTATTTATTATTTATTATTTATTATTTATTATTTATTATTTATTATTTATTATTTATTATTTATTATTTATTATTTATTATTTATTATTTATTATTTATTATTTATTATTTATTATTTATTATTTATTATTTATTATTTATTATTTATTATTTATTATTTATTATTTATTATTTATTATTTATTATTTATTATTTATTATTTATTATTTATTATTTATTATTTATTATTTATTATTTATTATTTATTATTTATTATTTATTATTTATTATTTATTATTTATTATTTATTATTTATTATTTATTATTTATTATTTATTATTTATTATTTATTATTTATTATTTATTATTTATTATTTATTTATTATTATTTTTTGTTTATTGTTTAATATTAATTATTTTTTATTTATGTTTCATTCATTACTTTTATTCATTGTTTGTATTTATTTACTTATTATTTAATCACTTTTTATAAACATTGTATGTTCTTATTTATTTATATCAATGTTTTGTATACAAAAATGTTGATGCAAATCAAATTGCAGTACTGCAAGTCTGTCATCGCCTACCCTTTCTCTACACTCTCAATTTCTAGTTTTATTTATTATTTTTTTCTTTTTCAGTGAAGCTAGTAAGGTAATTTATACCGTATCTCTGTTAATTGTGCAATGTCGTTTTAAGAAAAATTTAACTATTGAGCTAACAAAAAAAGTCGAAAAAAAAAATATTCAAACACCTAGTGCCTCCACTTTTAAACCTTCTTTTAATTACAAACTACCAAATGCAGGGTCAATGGATGTTGCCAGTGGAAATGCTAAAACACTTCCAAGAACTGCGCAAACACACCCATACCTAAGAAATAATTTTCAACCGAATTCAGGATATACAACAAGGGAAGTACACACTTTGCAGCAACATCCAGAAATGTACGAGAAAAAATTATGTTTAGTATAATTATTCAGATGAATATTATAATTACCAACCCAACTTCGAACCATATGTACCAGAGGATCCACAAAAAGCAAAACAAACGACATTTCTGAAAATCCCCACAAGAAAATGAAATCGATGATACAAATTTCCATTTATAAGCCTCGGGAAGCAATACGGATTCCTAGAAGTTTATAACCACTGCAGTAACCCTCAATATCATAAGGACATTGATCCCGTAACAATAACAACTGTCTTGAATAGAATGTAATAAGCAAATTACATTTCTTTCATTTCCTGAATTCAAATTTAATGAGCCTATAAAATTCACTTTTTATTTGTGTTTATGATTGAACTATATATGTATATTTTTTGTATATTTTTTCCTTACTTTTGCTTTTATTTGCTATGTAATATAATTCAAGATTCAGTTTTTTCTTATTACACATTGTACCATTCTGTCTGTTAGTCACTGTATACAACACGTCGTACGATTCGTGTCATCAGACATTCTCCAACAACAATTCTAATGCATCGCTAACATAAAAAATGTTGGTTGGGCAACAAGTGTTAGATTTACATATTTTCTCGCCCATTTCGATTTCGTTCGCTCACCAGTACCAATCTCTGTGCACATATAGCATATACTCGTATTTCTTGATGTACAATATATGATGTGATGTGTGATTTGTAATAAACAGTTAATTTAAATATATAAATCTATTAAAACAAATTTATTTAATTAATTCAACGAACTTTATACATAAATTCTGGTCCTTCGGTAGCCGAATAGTTTTGTGTGTTATATTGTTTGACTTTTTTCTAATTGCATATCGCGCAACACGGACAGTAACGTCGATATATTCAATTGAAAAGTCTATGCTCTTTGTGCTTAATTAAAATCAATAAAATAATCAAATATGAGTGAGATAAAACTTAAACGTGGAAACGCAAAAGCCTGATTCGGTTAAGTCGGTTTTCGAGCGACTTACATATCAGAAGATTGGGAAAAACTCGAGAAGCGGTATGATCGAGTAAATTTAATCGTTCAATCGTTCGGGCAAACGTTCTTGTCTTTACCATCGATAAATACGCTTGATTCTCAAACGCTGCGTAAGATAACTGATGGTGCCGATGAAGTTATTCATGGATTAAACGCGTTACAAAAGAACAGTCGGGATCTTGTTGCTCGCAAAACTTGACCAGGACACAAAATAAGCGTGGGCCGAGAAAGTAAAAACTCGAGACGATACCACCATTGCTGAGTTGATTCGGTTTCTTGAGCAACGCTACGATGCTCTGGAATCATGCGCGTCGTTAAATCGTTCTGTTGTGTCGCGTTCAAAACCAATAGCTTCTATCAAAAGCCATGTAGCCAATGCTTCGGGAAGTAGTTATACATGCTCGTTATGTAAAAACAATCACCATATTTCTCAGTGTCCTAAGTTTATTTCCGCCGATATTGGTTCGCGTAGAGCTATTGTAAAAAAAAAACAATTCGTTGTGTTTTAATTGTCTCCGTGTAGGACATTCTTCGAAGAATTCTCGCTCATCGTTTCGCTGTCGTGTGTGTAAAGCCCGCCATCACTCTCTGGTACATCAAAATAATCCAAATAACAATCCTTCGGAACCTTCGGCGCAAACAACAACGGACGCCACATCGTTTCAGCCTTAGTCATCGGTAACCCCATCCACTTCTCCCGCCTCTACCCCTATCAGTAATGATTTTTCGCTTGAGTACAGGCTTCGAAGGAAAACTATTTTGCCTACAATTCTTGCAGTGCTTCAAGACAGTCAGGGGAAGGATCTAAACTGTCGTCTTCAGATCTAAACTTCATTCATATGCGAATCGTTTGCTCAACGGCTTGGTTTCCCGCGCAAGCATTCTCGAATCCCAATTTTGGGATTGTCAGCTAAAGAAGCGGGATACACAAAGGGTTCTGTCGAAATCACTCTTAAATCGAGAATCAATACGTCAAGTTTATCCGTGAATGCATTCATTCTCGGTAAACTTACTTCAAAATTACCGTCTTATTCTATCTTATACTTCTGCACTAGAGTTGTTTTGCATCGAGTTGGAACTTGCAGACCCTTACTTTAACATGCCTCGTTCAATTGACGTGCTGCTGGGAGCGATTAGGGTTTGTTCCATCCTTAAATCAGAACGAGTTCAAGGGCCAGCTGGTACTCCAATAGCACAAAATACCTCTTTCGGTTGGGAGGTCACAAGAGAACAAGGAATGTGTTCATTTTATTCGATGCCGCTAGATACCGACATCCTGTTACGTCGTTATTGGGAATTAGAGTAATGCTCTCTCATACACACAGTCATGTGTCTAATGACGCAGCTGAGAAGAACTTTCGAAAGGCAATCTCGCGCTCATCAGAGTTATATAAGCAATACAATCAGTTTATGAAAGAATATCTGGATCTTCATCATATGGAAGAAGTTCCCGTTGATGAAATTGGTAAAAATAAAGAACATCAGTTTTACTTTCCACATCATGCGGTTGTTAAACCTTAGAGCTCATCCACAAAACTGTGCGTTGTGTTTGATGGATCAGCAAAGGATTCAATTGGTCAGTCGCTCAATAGCCAGCTATTGATTGAACCGCCAATCCAACGGGACCTGTGTATGCCTTCGGTTTCGAGAACATCGTTTCGTGTTTACCGCGGATATCGTTAAAATGTTTCGCCAAATTTGGATCCGTAAAGAAGATAAAGATTTTCAACGCAAAGTATGGCGTCAAAGTGTCACCGAGCCAATAAGACATCTCTGGTTGAAAACAGTTAACTACGGTACTGCGTCTGCTCCCTTTTTATCCGATCGCTTATTACAACAACTTGCAGAAGACTATAAACATAAATATCCAGACGCGTCTCGAATAATATTGAACGATGTCTACATTGATGATGTGCTCACTGGCTCAAATTCGGTCGATAATTTTCTCAAGTTGCGATCGGAACTCGTCGAGTTACTATCGCTAGCGAACTAACATTTGCGAAAGTGGTGTTCAAATTGTTGGGCAATATTGGCAAAACAGCCAACCGCGGATTGTGAATACTCGTTCAGTACATCAGAACATTCGGTAATAAAGGTTCTCGGAATGTTTTGGAACCCTGCCAGTGGCATGTTTTCACACCGCCTAGTAAAGTTGAACAATTCAAATCCTCCACCACGATGTATATTGCTCTCAGATACTGCGCGTATTTTTGATCCTCTTGGTTTACTTGCCCCTTGTTTGTTTCAGGATTTCTAGTCATCAAAACTAAACCTCGGGTGGGACGACCCACTACCCACACATCTATCTGAAAAATGGTTGAGTCATCGGAAGGAATTACACCATTATGAGCAAATTCGTGTACCGCGAAACATATTTTCATACGAAGGTGAGATCGAATTAAATGGGATCTCAGATTCGTCGTCGCTAGCTTATACTGCGGTAGCATACGCTCAGGTAAAAACAATTTCGGATAAAATAGACATTACTATCGTAACTGCAAAGACAAAGGTAGCACCAGTAAAATAAAAGTCTCAATACCGCGGTTAGAACTTTGTGGTGCGTTGTTATTAACACGGTTGCTTACGCTGGTGAAGTCGTCGATAAATACGAAAGTTGAACGAACATTCGCCTGGTGCGACTCCGAAATCGTGTTGCATTGGTTATCCTCGCCTCCTCGGCGTTGGACAACATTCGTGGCTAACCGAACCGCTGCGATTTTGGAGGCGGCTCCAAGACATGTATGGCATTATGTTCCATCGGCTTCGAACCCGGCTGACTGTGCATCACGTGGACTAAGACCCAGTGAATTAGTGGGAAACAATATGTGGTGGAAAGGTCCCCCATGGCTGATGCTTCCCCCGTATGCTGGCCCAAATCCACCGTGTCACCGACGCTAGAAGAAAAGCAATCGTCAAAGCAGATACTAGTCTCGTCATTAGTTCATCATTGCTTACAGGAGTTGATTCAGAAAATTTCCACGTTGTGCCGGTTGCAATTAATCGTCGCGTTTTATCTGCGTTGTGCATCCAATTGTCGAGCAAAAGGGTTGAATCGAGTTCAACATGGTTTGACGTACTCCGAAATTAATTACGCCAAGTGTACCATCCTCAGGTTTGTCCAGTAAAGCGCATTTGAAAAAGACATAAAACTTCTACAAAAGCACAATCAGCTTGGTCCTTAATCTGCACTTCTCCGATACACGGCCTTTTTGGACAATGAGGGTCAACTTCAGGTAGGGGGACGCATAAAACATGCTGCTGTGTCTTTCAACATTAAACACTCAATTTTATTACCTATTATACAGCATACTCATCAACATCGTCTTCACCCGGGAATTTCAGAAACGTTTGCTACTATTCGTCAGCAATTCTGGATACTCAGTTCTAGAAATTTAATGCGAAAAGTAATTTCACAATGCAGATCATGTTTCATGCAACAGAAGTCAATTACTCAGCAGATCATGGGAGATTTGCCGGCACAGCGAATTAAACCTGGATTTCTTAACACTGGATGTGATTACGCAGGACCACTTTCACTAAAGTTATCGCGATACAGACAACCTGACATCTTAAAGGCATATAGCGCTTTATTCATTTTCATGTCAATAAAAGCAATACATCTAGAAGTAGTGAGTGACCTCACCACGGATGCCGCTTTACGTCGGTTCGTTGCTCGTCGTGCGAAATGTGCCAGAATCTATAGTGACAATGGCACTAATTTTGTAGGAGCCCGTCGGAGCCTCAAGGGAATGCACCACCTTTTGATGAAGGACACCAATAGCAACATAATAGCAGCTGCTCTAGCAAAAGACAACATTGACTGGCATTTCATTCCACCATCTGCTCCACACTTCGGTGGTTTGTGGGAGGCGGGGGTTAAATCAGTTAAACCCCACTTACGGCGCGTTATAGGATCAACTGTTTCAGCATTTGAAGAATTATACACCGTACTAACACAAATCGAAGCTGCCCTTAATTCTCGTCCTTTGTGTTCTATGTCTGATAGTGACTTAAATAGCACTATAACCGCTAGCACCTGCACACTTTCTTATAGGTGAACCTCTTACTGCAGTTCCAGAGCCGAACCTATTAACGATTCCACCTAATCGATTGCGACATTGGGCTTATCTTCAGAATATGGTGCAAGGATTCTGGAAGCGGTGGCATTTAGAGTACCTGACGATGCTTCAAGAACGACTCAAATGGCAGCGAGTCAACGTCAACATAAGGATCGGGGACTTAGTCGTCATCAAGGAACCAAACATGCCTCCGACAAAGTGGTTACTTGGGCGAGTTGGTCCCGACAATTTAGTCAGAGTGGCAACCGTGTGAACAACAGGAAGCTTACTAGTGCGGCCCATTAGCTAGCCGTCTTACCTATGTCCTGAAAACCTGTTCCAGGGGGACGGGATGTTTATGATTGAACTACATATGTATATTTTTTGTATAAAGTTGTTTGTTAAAATTGACCAAATCTATTATTATTATGCATGGGAAACTGTCTTTAGTTCGTCGGCTTTTTTGGTCACTGTTGATTTTCAATGAAACCAGGTTATTTCAATGTTATTATCCCAACGTTTCGGCATCGATTGCTGCCTTCATCAGGGGATATTTTTATTGAAACAATAAAACAAAATATTTTACATACATACATAGTACCAATGCAATTTAACAAATGAACAATGAACTTAAATGAAATGAAATGAAATGAAATGAAATGAAATGAAATGAAATGCTATGAAATATCATTAGCCAGAGCGATGAACAAATTGAAATCATGAAACATATATTACCAAATAATTAGGGTAGACGATCTCAACCATGAGGCAAAAAAACTAATTAAATACATAAATAAATAAATAAATAATATAATATAATATAATAAATAATATAAACAATTAAATAAATGAATAAATAAATAAATTAATGAATAAATTAATTAATGAAAAAAAGTATACATATAACAAATAAACAAATAAGTGGATAAATAATATATTAAATAAGCAAACAAGCAATTAAAATTATTTATTTAATAAATACACAGTACATCTAAGTAGTTTGGTCTACCAATTCATTGATGAGAGTATTTTTAGAATAAACACATTTATTGATGCATTTTTTATTGAGTCTTTCAATTTTCTTTGCAATTTAAAGGACATCTGTATCGTTGAATAGTCCCGTGGAAGGCGTAACATCATTTTCAAAATTTAATTCTGAGCGATTTGTAGCTTTTTAACAAGTGTTTTTGCACAGTTTCCCAGACTAGTGACGCGTATGTCATTATGGCTTGCAAAACGACTTAAAAGATTATGACTTAAGTCATTGATAACGACTGGTTCTGTAAGGTGGTTAGCTAAATTTGTTAAATATAAATCTATCACAGATGGTGAGAGCCTCCGGGTTGTTAAATGAGAATCTCATAGCTACATCCATTAAGGCATTATCCCATATGTTATTTCTTAAGCATTCACAGTCACGATGCCTACAATTTAGATCTCCACCGATAATATATTGATCAGTACTGAGTAGCTTTCGAATATCGTATTTAAAGTTTGTTAAACGATGGGGTGTTGACCTACGTCACAGAAAATAAACACGAAAAAACGTTTAGGTTTGAGTTGTTCACTAGAAGAATTTACACACCGATTGCTTCAATTTCAATTGTGGTAACAGTGAAAAAAACGGAACGGAGCTACGCTTTTCTTCACTCTTATAGTAACTCCTCCACCCGTTCTGTCTTGGCGATCTCTTCTATAACAAAAATAGTTATTATTTGAGAAACGTATTTCTTCACTGAGCCATGTTTCACTTAAAAGACATATGTCTACTTTCATTTTACAAGGAATTGAAAAACTCAGTGGATTTGTTACGGATGCCTGTTGCATTCCAGCATAAAATCTTTAAATGATTGTTGTAATAATTGCTTAACATTATAGTACAGGTATTTACATGCAACCTGAGCTATAATTTATTTAGATAGATAGATAGCTTTATTTCGTTATAAATTTACAATGGCTTCGTTATTGCACAATATACTATTAATTACAGAGATTTGATATTTTTATTTTATATCTTTCTTCTGAGAAGTTATTACAAACATTTTAAATATGAAACTAGACAAGAACTTGAATTTTGAAGGAAACACGACAAAACCTTCAATATAAGTTAAAAAAAAATAAAAAAATAAATAAATAAATAAAATACAAAAAAAAATATATAAATAAATAAACAACTAAATAAACCAATAAATAAATAAATATATATATATAACTAATAATTAAATAAAAATAATTTAATAAGCACATAAACTAATAAATAAATAATTAAATTAAATTAATAATTAATTTTTAAGATGAAAATAGAAAAATAAATAAATAAACAATAAATATATAAATAAATCATCAATTTTGACTAGTAGTTGCAAACAGATTATTGACTAGGGGATTGTCAGCAAAAGCGCAAGAATTCATATACTTTTTAGTGATTTTGGATATTCTCTCTGACAGAAATTCGACACCAGCTCTTTTATGAAGATGTAGAGTAGGATAATCCCATGGTAGGTTTAATATTAACTTTAGCTCTTTTATGAAGATGTAGAGTAGGATAATCCCATGGTAGGTTTAATATTAACTTTAGAACTTTATTTTGAGCTACTTGTAATTTTTTTATGTGGCAACGGGCGGAGTTTCCCCAAACTAAACAACCATAAAGAAGAATGGCTTGAAATATAACTTTAAATATAATTATTTTATTTGGCAGGGAAAGAGATGATCTTCTATTTATAAATGGGTAAAGGACTCTTGTTGCAATATTAACCTTATTAACAGTCTGTGAGATGTGTTTCTGGAATGTTAATTTGGAATCAAGATAAATACCTAAATATTTAACAGATTTCTGAAACTTTACATTTGTTCCATTAATCTGTACATTTGAGGAGGGCAAACAACAAGCTTTCCTTTTTCTAGTGAAAAAGATGGCTTGCAGCTTGTCCTTGTTTAATTGGATTTTCCATTTATTAAAATACATTTAGAGTATTTCCATCGCATATTTTAGATTGATCTCAATGTTGAGAGCAAATTCATGGGATGAAAATACAGCTGTATCATCAGCAAAAACAGCTAATCCACATTCAGGCAGATCTGGAAGGTCTGAGGTATATAAATTATAGAGAATGGGCCCCAGTACAGAGCCCTGAGGTACACCGCACTTCAAGTAGACTACATTAGATACACCACTATTGACATGCACTTGAAAACGACGGTCAGACAGAAAATTAAGGATTATATTGCACATATAAGGAGGAAAGTTAAGATTCATCATTTTATGTATCAAGCCATTATGCCAAACACAGTCAAAGGCCTTTTCAATATCAAGTAAAATCATGCCGGTCGATTTTCCTATCGACCGGTTACTTTTAACATGATTATAAATTCTTTGTACTTGATAGGCAGTGTTGTGGTTGCGTCTAAAACCAAACTGTTCATTCGGAGATATATGGTTATCATCAATGATTTTCATAATCTTTTCCTTTAGAATTCTTTCATAAACTTTACTAAGGTTACTTAAAAGGCTTATTGGTCGATAACTACCCGGATTAACCGCTAGCTTTCCTGTTTTCAATATGGGTGAAACTTTGGCAAGCTTCCAGTTGATCGGAAAGTACTGCATTTTAAGGCAGGAGTTTATAACATACACCATCATTTTGATCCCCTTTTTTGGAAGTTCCTTAAGATAAATGTTTCTTACATGATCTAATCCTCCAGACTTTCTAATTGCCAGATTATTTATAAAAAACGAGATGTCTTCTTCGTTTACGTAAGCATCAACAGGTGTATTTATGTTGAGTGTTTTTAGTCTCTTAACTGAACTATCAACCACAGAGTTTGTATGCGCGTTACCCAGATGTTGCGATATGCAATGATTACGCTCAAAAGTAGCGGCTAGAGCATTGGCTTTCTCACTGTCAGTAAAATAAGTATTTGAATGTTCTTTGAGCAATGGAATGCGCCTGTTCTTATTTCTGACTATTTTTACCATGTTCCAAAAAGGCTTCGAATTCTTGTCTAAATCCTGAAGCCTCTTACTCCATGATTCATTTCGAAACTGAAATACATGTCTGATGATAATGTTGTTCAGGTATTTCATCTGGTTTCTAAAAACAGGTTCCCTATACCTCTACCAATTCCTCCTACACATATTTCTTATCTTTATAAGATTTAAGATATGCAATGGGAGTTTGAAAGAATGATTATTTTTAGCTACCTTTGGTATACTTTCGTCAGCAGAATCCAAGATGTTCTTTGTAAAAGTGTTAACAAGAGAGTCAACATCTTGCTTACATGTTATTTGATCTAAGTTAGTATTGACATGCTGGAGCTTTTTGTTTAAACTACTTCTATAATGAGACCAGTTGGCATTTTTCATATCATAAACATACTGAAATTGTTTTGTTCCAGTCAAAAGTAGCTTACACATCACTGGGTTATGGTCTGAGTTCAGTTCATTAAAAACGACAGGATCAGTTACAGAATTAGGACAGTTAGTGACAAAGATATCAAGCACAGATGGACAACCACGTGATCCAGCAGGTATATATGTTGGACTACACGGAAACAATATGCTAATTGGTAGGGAAACCGAAAGATTGCAAAGCAAATTACCCCAAGCATTAGCACGCATACAACCCCAATCCCTGTGTCTGCAGTTTAAATCACCTCCGATTAAGAAATCGTCATGCAAGGAAAACAGTTTACGCAAATGATTTCTTAAACTATTCTTTTTCATATCTGATTCATTGCGACCAGGAAAGTAGACACAGAAAACTTTTAAAGTTCTTTGATTATTTAATTTCACTTTAATACCTATGTTTTCTACCAATTGTGTTCTAGTAATTGGTAAGAGTGTGTGTTGGAGAGATCTTCTCACGAGAATAGCTACGCCTCCACCACGCCTAGTAGTTCTATCAACTCGATAGCATTTAAAGTTTGATGTGGATGGATTATGATCTTGATTTAACCATGTTTCGGTCACTAAAGCTATGTCAACGTTTTTTGAATTTAAAAAGTTTGTGAATTCTGCGCTTTTATTTCGAATCCCCCTAGCGTTCCATGTTACTATATTTAAATAACTATCTATCATATTATTACTTATCATCATTAGAATACAAAAATTTTGTTGCTAACTGTGCAATAACCTGAAATTGATCGTTTTTAGTTTTACATACTGACAATTTTGATATCATTTCCATTATTAAAACATTCAGTTCCTCCATAGAAAAGAGATTACTGTTTGATCCGATCAAACCTGTTGTTTGGTGAGTATTAGTCCCCCATGTGTTTGGTGGTTGCAAACAGCTGATGGCGTCCGATTGATGATATCGTTCTCCCGTCGGTTGTCTTCGTTGCGGAAGAGGAGGAAAAGCTGTCATTGATGACAGATCAACATGCACATTGCGAACCGGTTCTGTATTAAAAGCTTTCGTTGAAGATAAAGCTTTTCGATTATGTTGCCAAGACTGATTTTGTCGGTTTGTCATGTTGTTCTTAAGCTCTAAATATTTTGCTCTGCTTATATAAGCGACATCGTTAGCTTTATGCTCGCCGTTGCAATTTGCACAATTCTGTATATTAAGATTTTTGCAATCGGCAGTCTTGTGTGAGCCGGCAGAGTCCACAATATGTTCTTACATGACAATTACGTTCACCATGCCCGAACATTTGGCAATTGTGACATTGTGTCACTTTGCCCTTAATTTTCTTTTGAAAACTCCAACGCACTTGTGTGTGGAAAACGGATCGGATATTTTTCTTAAGATCAATTAATCTAATTGATCCATTTTCAAGCGAGACTAAGTACAAAGTGTCACTATATCTCTCGTAGTTATTTATGATTTTCTTAACATCAATACACTTTAAACCGCGCTTAGTTAATTCAAGCTTTAAGTCGTTTGCTTCAATGTTATCAAGTCCATGTTGCATTACTTTGAATGCCTTTTCACTCTTTGTATCATGAGTGAAAAATTGACAATTGTTCTCTTTTAAAACGCGATCACAGTGTTATATGTATCAATCGTTTCATAAGATAAGATTTGTATTCCTATTGTTAATTTTTTAATGGAATAGGTGGAGATATTTGATGTTTTCATGAAACTGTGCACATAGTCACTAGCTTTCTGTAGTAATTTTATAGGAGGTACAAACACTTTTTTAATTTGCGTTTCACTCGGTGAGATAACTTCGTCCATTTCATCCGCGTCAAGCAAACACTGTAGAGGGCCAAAATAATTACGGGGTCATTTTTGCCCGCATTTGTACCACTCATGCCGCGAGATTTTTTATCCAAGGGATTAGGTATACCCCCGGAATTTGGAGATCTGCCGCGTTTCGGAATTTTGACAATTTACTTTAGGACAAACACTATGAAATAGCCGGATTGGAATGTCATTCGCGAACGAAAGCTTCTCAACGACTCAATATAATTTATTTATTTTATTATTTTATATTTATATTATTATTTTAGATTATTGAACAAAACTGCGCATATTTGAACTAAATCCGACCACTGCAACACTTTTTATGAAGCATTGAATAAAGAGCAAAAAAGCCGATATTTGACAATAATAATAATAATTGTTGGCGACACAGTCCAAAAGGGGACCAAGGCCTAGCTTGCTCATCAACTACTCGTGTTGTGCGCGCTACTGTTCTCTCACGAGCAGAAGGGACCTACAGTTTTTTGCCGACTCCAAACGGCGAAATTTGAGAAGCTTTCTTAGATAGTTATTACTCTCTGAGTGTTGTCAGCAGCTCGAAGGAGGTGGTGCCGTGAAAAATTCGAAAAATTGTTGTTGAGCTGGGAATCGAACCTTGACCCTTCGGCGTGTGAGCGTCGCACTCTACCCACTACGCCACGGCGACCACCGATATTTGACAATCTTATACTAAATTGTTCGGTCTTTGTTTTACATCCTCCGAGTTTTGATACAAGTTCCATTGTTAAATTGGAAATTTCATCTTGGGAAAATACACTGCCCGTGGATTGTGAGTTCCTTTGGAGTGGTTGAAAAGTTACTTGCTGTTGTGTTCTTCTGTCCCGAACTGTTGTTGTTTTTGGTAATCAGCTGAACTTTTGTGGTCAAATGGTTTGACAGATATTGTTCTTTCATGCAGGAGAGAAAAAGAATAGAATGACGTCTTCTTTTTGCGACATTTTCTCTTATCTCTCTGAATTTTGATCGAGTGAGACAAGCGTCGTTAGTCGATTTGTCATTACCCTGACAATTTGTACATTTATAGATGCCAACTACAGTGTATTCACTTGTTTTGTGATTTAACGAACAATTTGCACAGAAAGTTTTCATATTACAATTTTTTTCGTTCGAATATGGCTCATATATTTCTACGAAGATCCGATAGGCGAATGAACCAGTTTTCAAGATAAACTATATAGAGAGCTTTTGGGAAATGCTCACTTGTTTTTTTAATGATTTTCACTTCCTCGCATTTAAGTCCAAGTGAAACTAATTCTTGTTTTTACGAAGTTGGTATCAATTTCATCTAAACCGAACAACATAACTTTAAATGATCTTTCGGATTTCATATCATGCGTGAATAATTCAATCACGTTTGCTTTTAGCGCATCACATACATTTTTATAGGAGTCGATGGACACACACTCAACTTTAATCCCGATTGATAGTTTTTCAATTGAATAGTCGGTTTTATTTAATCCACTAATAAAAAAATCACAGGATTTTTTAATAATTTTATTAACTGAAATCGAAATCTTTTTTTGCACATTTTGCGCTTTCGGTATTTGGCGTATGTCTTCATTTTCATTGTCCGTATCTAACATATACTGAAGAGGGTCAAAGTTTTCACTTCGTGCCATGCTTCCACAATTAGCCTTCCTATATTTGTTTTTTTAAAACTGTGGAACGCTTCATGATTTTGTCATCCTTGCGCAGGGGCCATTCTAATATACTCTGTATCGTTCCAATTTTAGTATATGTTCTGCCGAAGCAAGAACAAAATCTGCCTTGTGTACATGGATAACATTATTGTGTTCTCGACTTCTCTGCAGGAACATTTAGAGAATCTGGGTAAAGTATTTTCAAGGTTACGTGAAGCAAACCTGAAAATTCAATTAGTCAAATCGGAATTTTTCCGAAAGGAAGTAGAGTTCCTTGGTCATGTCGCTACCCTGGATGGTGTAAAACCCAATCCAAATAAGATCCATGCTATTGAAAACTATCCAATACCCACTACTCAAAAAGAAATAAAGTTTTTTCTTGGTATATATTAAAGACGGTTCATTTAAGATTTGGCCAACATAACAAAACTTCTAACGGAATGCTTAAAAAAGAAAAAACAAATAAACGTAAATAAACGTTATGTCAAGTGTTTTGAGCACTGCAAGGATAAATAAAGTACTCCAATAGGGAAATATCCCGATTTTAAAAGAGATTTCAATTTGACTACAGATGCTAGTAATGTCGCTATTGGAGCAGTACTCAGCCAAGGCCCAATAGGCTTAGATAAGCCAGTTTGTTTCGCTTCAAGAACATTATCTCAAACAGAATAAACTATAACACAATAGAAAAATAATTATTAGCAATAATGTGGTCAACTAAATGTTTTAGGCCTTACATCTTTGGTGGGAAGTTTAAGATCGTAACGGACTATAAGCCTCTTATCTGGTTATTTTCTCTTAAATAACCGAGCTCCAAAACTTGTAAGATGGAGGTTAAAAAAGGCAAAGTAAATACAAATGCTGATGCACTCAGTCGTATTAAGATCCACGTTAACGAATCATCCGCTGCAAGATCCCGTCCTTTAAGTTGCATTCTCTCACTTCAAAATAATGCTTGTGACTTAGTGCAAGACTCTAATATATCAACCTTTCACTCTGCTCATGAAAGTGTTGATGATGGTATTTATATTTCTGAGAGACCGTTTAAGGAGTTTTCAGAACAGTTAGTCTTAAATAGTTAGTTTCAAATAATCCATGACTTTTAATGTCCTCTTTAAAACAAAACGCAGACGTATATTTAGGTAACCAGATCTATTAGATAAACGTAATCATCACTATTTTGAAAGAATACCTTAACCCTCATAAAGTTTCAGCTATTTACACAGATGATCAGGCCTTTAAAATAGTACAAACTGTTTGCTCAAAATATTTTGCAAATAGTAAGATATTCAGACTAAAACGGTGTACGGCAAAATGACATAACAGATAGTGATCAACAGGATGCTTTCACAAACAAGTATCATACAGATAGTAAGTAATCATTGTGGTATAAATGAAACTTTTAATAATAATAATAATTGTTGGCGCTACAGTCCAGGGAGACCAGAGCCCAGCTTTCTCATCACCTGTTCGTGTTGTGCGCGCTACTGTTCTCTCACGAGTAGAAGGGACCTACAGTTTTTTGCCGACTCCGAACGGCAAAATTTTCTCGGTACACCTAAGAAAACAGTATGCGATTCAGCTGCAGAACTTAGATTAAATTTGTTCAAAGAATTTTGTAGCCAATTCGAAATACATTAATATATAACAACCCCAAAAAATTTTAAAGATTTTAAAGAAAGTTCTCCAGTTAAAAGATTCCATTCAACTTTGACGAAATCTATAGAATTATTTATGATAAAAATATATATACAGCTCTGTGCAAAAAAAAAATAGCACCACGTTGAGGTCTGTACTTTGGATGCTAATTACATATAATTATATATATATTTTTATATATTTTTTATTACATATATTGGATGAAACTATTATTACTTACAACAACTCAGTATACTCAGTTACAAATTTAACACAATTTGAACTTATAACGGGAAGAATTTACAAATTTAAGAGGTCCATACAACCCAATTCTGAACACGATTATTTAACTATATTAAAGAGATGTCAGGAGGAACTATACGATGACATTAAAATCAAAATAAATAACCATAATAAATCGGTTATAAGCAAACTGAATATGAACCGTGAAACACCACCCAATTTCAATAAAAACGACTCCAAGAGCTAAGATGTTACAGGTTGTAGCATATAATAAAGTAACTGCTTTGTCTAAAAATAATAGAAAAGCTCCTAAAAACAAATTAATAAAAAAACTTAAATTTCAGGTTAACCCCAATATATGGGTCAGCGAATGGAGATACAGGATCTTTCGAAGAGTCAAGGTCTGTTAACGACAAAATTAGGCCCAGCACGATTAATTGAATCGTATGTAAAATGATTACATATTGTAAATTTAACTGCATACGAAGAATACGTTAACAACTTCAGGACATCAGTAAAACTTATACACAAAATGAGAAATCTTGGCCCCATGAGAGAAGTAACAAATCTGAGATTAAGAGAATATCGATATCGAAGCAAAAGAGGTTTGATTATAGGAATCAGACCTTTAATGAAGGCATTACAGGCAACATGGACAACAAAGATGCTATACAAATAAATAACGAAATACAAAACCTACAACTAAATCAAAATAATATGAACAAACAACTTACGAGATAGGTACAAGTAAACAACAAAATTATAGAAAGGTTTGGTAATATAACTGATAACATAAATTCACAACCAAGAGATCTAGAAGATTACTTGAGCAATTATAGAAAGGTTTGGTAATATAACTGATCACATAAATTCACAACAAAAAGATCTAGAAGATTACTTTCACTAACTGAAAAGAAAGACTTTCAATATATGCAATATATTTATCAGACTAATTATAATAATCAAATACTATCAAACC
The DNA here is from genome assembly GCA_955652365.1 of Eristalinus aeneus. Lineage (NCBI taxonomy): Eukaryota > Metazoa > Arthropoda > Insecta > Diptera > Syrphidae > Eristalinus > Eristalinus aeneus. The sequence continues at coordinate 14,404,338 of OY019132.1, read as the reverse complement.
ATTTACAAGAAACTTAATATTATTTTAAAATGAATACTAAGTCCTAACGAATTGAAATTTATAGAAGAACACGTCACTAATCAAAATATTATGTTTATTTCAGATGAACAGTTGTATGAATTTCTGATTCTTCAAGCCTACTATAATCAGTCAAATATAATATTTAATATAAAACTGTCTATCGCATCCAACGAACCATTTTCCTTATATCATATATATCCTTATATAAAATTGCCCTTAAACTAAACATTAAACCTTCCTAATCCCTATGTCATTATTAGCTATTGGCGAACCATGTTTGGTGATCGAGCATGTTTATTATTGTCAGAAAGGGAAATTGGATAATATCACATCAGACAGTTGCTACCTATACTCTCGTGATGGATTCGAACCATATCCAATCATCGAAACAGCTACGAGATGAGTCCTGAAGCTCTAACGCATAAAAAGTCTTCCAGCGTCAAACTCTTCTGGCCGTCGTTTCACACATCTACTATACAATGTCACATCATACATTTTTATTCATATTTCTGTATTCCAAATCTATGTAATTTAATATCTTGCACACTTACCTTAATTTTGCTGACGTATATTTTTGTAAATTCTTTCTGCCAAATAATTATAACTTTCCAAATATGGGAACATTCAATTGCTACTCACCATTTCCGCTCTCACAGTCATTTCGATTTGCAAAATATTTAATATATGGTAGCTTAAATTTAAATTGTGCATTGGATTTTTATACCTCATAGAATAAAATTGTTTTTTTTTAAGTTGTTCGTATTGTATATTTAATTCGCATACGCTGACGGTTAGATTGCAATCGATATCAGAAATCCGTCCTGGAAGGACGTGTATCGACTTTAGTGCGGAGTTACCTAAGCAACCAAATAAATAAACAAACAAACGAAAACGAACGAAAAAATATCAATTTAATAAATTAAATTTCTCAAAGAAAAAAAAAACAAAATCAATCAAAAGCATTTGGAGGAAATGCAGGGAGAGCTGATTTCCAGTGACAACACGGAAATCAGCGAAGAAGACATGGGCAGTAAAAGAAGAAAAACCATGAAGCCGCAGCCGCAATTTAAAAGGCGTTTGCGTAGCAAACAAAATCTTAAATACGCCCAAATCGACGAAGTTGCAATGTACAGCGGAAATGGGAATGTTTTCGCAAGTCTCGCTTCGTCCAATGCCGAAGACCAGGCCGCCGAAGAAATGGAGTTGGCGGACAAAATAAAAGAGAAGGAAGAACTGGAGGCGTTTATTAAAGCCCTCCAACTTAAACTGGAGGCTAGGAAAAAGCTGGCCAATGAAAGTCCACAACAAGAACTGCAACAATCCAAGCAGCAAGAACCGGAGAACCATAACCAGCAACATCCACAGCAACAACAACATCAACATCCACAGCAACAACAACAACAACAAGAACACGAAAATCAACAACAACAACAACAAAAGCAGAAGCAACATCAGAAGCACAACGAACAAAAACAACAAAGGCAAGAACATCTGACCAATCGAAGACAAAATAATAAAAAAAGAATGCCGCCGATCAACGTAAGCGGAATGGACGCCTCAGATACTATAAAGGTATGCAAATTATCCGTGGCGGACGAGTTTATTATAAAAAATAAAGGTTTCCAAAAACAAACTGTTCACTGTTTATCAGTGAATAGTTTTAAAAAAATTAAGGAACAAATGACCACAGCTGGGGTGGAGTTTTTTACCTTTACACCAAAAGGCGAAAAAGTGCAGACTATTATGCTAAAGGGGCTGGATGTTTCAGCTGATCCAAAGGATATATTAGAGTCTCTTCAAAGGCTGAAGATTGAGGAAGTGGAGTTCGTTGCGGTAAACCGCTTCTCCACTGTCCGATCTAGGATGCCGCCTGCGCGTCTGCTTCCCCTCTTCCTCGTACAAGTTACACCAGGAAGCAGAATGGAAAGTTTGAGGAAGATTAAGATCCTAAACTCCCAAATGATTTCCTGGGAAAGACTGAGAAGTGCAAGACGGATGCTTCTCTGCGCAAGGTGCCAAGTTTTTGGACACGCGGCAGGAAACTGCAATAGGCAGCCTAGATGCAGCAAATGCGCAGAGATGCATCTATCGGCGCGCTGTCCGTTAGGAGAGGGGAAAGTAGAGGATAAGACACGCTTGAAGTGCGTGCATTGTGGAGAAAAGGGACATCCCTCCAGCTATCGGGGCTGTCCAAAAGTGAAAGAAATCTACAAAAAGGATATACTAAGGAAAGTAAAAGTGGCGGATTCAAGGCCAATGCCAAGAACTCCAGCCACACCTGTTACGCCGGTCATCTCCTACGCCAAGATGGCGTCAGGTGGGCGACCGGCACAACAGACATTGCCGGCAGTAACGCCGGCACCGGTAAGGGCCCCAAATATGGGAATTCCCGAATTGTTCAATCTTGTGTCGACAATGATGACCAAGATTGAGCGATTTGAAGAGCGTTTGGTGCGAATGGAGCGAGTCCTTTCGTCGAGACCCGCTGGGTCAGGTGCGTATCCATAAAAATGGATACGCCAGCTGCTGGAGACCTCTCGATCCTGGCGGTGAATGTAAATTCACTCGTCAGGATCGAGAGAAGGTTGACCTTGCTTCACCTTTTGAAGTCCCATAAGCCTGATGTGTTGATGGTTAGCGAAACCAAGCTAAACCGGAAGCACGTACTCAGGTACAAAGACTATACAGTCATTCGAAGAGACCGCCCCCGCGCCACACAGGCGGGCGGGGTCGCTCTCTTCATTAAAAAAGGCTTACGCCATAAGATCGTGTATTGCGGTGAGGTGCGAACCTTCGGCGTGCTAGAGGCTTCGATTGCGTGCATTTCCCTCCAAGGTGGAAGGAAACTGTACGTAGTCGCGGTCTATGCACCAGATGCACCTCAGTCCGCAAATTTTATCTCAGAGCTCGAGACACTCTTTCGAAAGCTTCGGCTTTGCTCAGAGGAGAACTATTTTATTATCGCCGGAGATTTGAACGCGAGGCATGAGGAATGGGGTAATTCTGTTCCAAATCCGAGGGGAAATTCACTCTTTAAGTGGATGGCGCGTCACTTTATTGAGTTCAAGCTGAATTTGCTTGCAACCGATAGACCGTCCTTTCCCAGAAGTGGGTCTTATTTAGATCTAATGCTAATAGAAAGACGACTGACAGTACGAGACGTAGACACTCGCACTAGGAATTGTCTGACAACGGTGGAGTACGACAGTGATCACTGTGGTCTGGCCGCGGTTATTCAGTTCCCGAACGAGCTGGTGGAGCTTGAAGAGTTCGCAGAGACGCACCCTTTCGATTACCGAAGGGCACGTTGGCCGCGTTTCTCTAGGATCCTATCCAGAGAACTACGTTCGAGCGAGATGACGCCACCTTCGAACAGAAACCTGACGAACGAAGAGGTTGACAGGTGCCTCATACAAGTAGACGACGTGATTAAACGAACCATGTACAGGACGCTTCCTAAGGTATCACCTACGACAGATAGCGACATTTATCGTAACGAAACCATCGACGCACTGCACGTGCAAAAAAGCAGACTGCTGTCGAGACTAAAGACTCTGTACAGACGCTTTACCGACCCAGACGAGCCGGAAATACGGTCGCTCAAGTCACAGCTGAAGAACATCCAGAAGTTGATTCGGATGAACTACCGAATTGCTGTCAATTCGTATTGGGGAGATAGGATTCGGGCCGTGCGTTCTAACGGTCCGGGTATGTTTCCCCAAATCAACCGAATCCTCCGAAGGAGGGGTCATAACGACTTGGAGGCTGTTCGACTTGATAGGACAACCGACAATATAAATATACTGACTTCGGTTGGCATAGATCCGGATGAGGTCGTGCTTGACAATGAGTTCTTCATTGTTGAGGATGCTCAAGAGAAGGTGGAGGCAATAGGAGCTGTTTTTCAGGAAGTGTACACGGTCAACGAGTCCTGTAGGCCGAACCACGACCTGGAGAACAGAGCCCTGCTGAACCACGTCTACCTTCGAAATGAGATACAGCAGTGGCGTTCTGAGAATCCTGGATTTACCAGATTCGATGACGAAAATCAGGCAACCAATGCCATCGCCCAAGATAGCTCCAATGCCATCTTCATTTCGAAGGAGGAACTCAAACACATCTTTAACGGCTTGAAGAACAAAAAGTCGACTGGTATAGACGGGATACCGAATATAGTGCTGCGCCATCTCCCTGACGAGGCGGTGGAAATATACACAATACTGTTCAACAATGCACTGAGTAATGCACATTACCCAGCGCATTGGAAGACGGCAGTAGTGCAACCCATCCCCAAAAGGGACAAAGATTCCTCGCTTCCGAAAAATCTTCGGTCGATAAGTCTCCTACCTTGCATAAGCAAGGTTTTCGAGAAGATTATCAATAGAGTCCTGATCCAGTGGACTGAGGACAACAAAATTATACCGAATAACCAGTTTGGATTTAGGGCGAGGCATGATACCGTACATGCCGCGTCAAAATTGGTTTCGGACATTCAGTGGAACAACCACAAAACCCAGTGCACCGGGGCCTGTCTCGTTAACTTGGAAAAGGCATTCGACACCGTATGGCTAGAAGGCCTCTTTTTTAAGTTGACGAGGATGGGTATAAGCAAACCGCTGCTTTACACGATCTTCAATATGGTAACAGGTAGGAGTTTTGTTGTCAAGAGTGGCAATAAAGTTTCCACAAATGTTTTCCAAATAAAAAATGGGCTCCAGCAGGGTGCAGTAAACTCACCAATCCTTTTCGCTATTTTCACCAGCGAACTGATTGGCTCCATGCGCAACTTGATCGCGTTCGCCGACGATTGGGTTGCATACCGGACGGCACCAAACATAGAGGTCATAAACGTGCTCCTGCAGCGTGACTTCGAAGAAATCCAGCGATTTTGCGACGACTGGAAGTTGAAAATCAACTTCCAGAAGTGTGAAACTATTCTCTTCCGGACTCCATTATACAGGGCCTCAAGGGATACGAAGAAGAATTGGCGCAAGTTCGAAATATTGGACCCACAGGGTCAGCCACTAGCCGTAAAGAGTGTAGTGAGATATCTTGGCATTATGTTGGACCAGTATCTGTATGGTGGTATCCATGTAGATACAGCTTTGACGAAAGCTAAGAAATGCTTCGCTATGGCAAGTGGGTTGTTCTATAACAGCCAACTTGACTCCAAAGTAAAACGAATCTGCTACACGGCCCTCATCCGGCCAATAATGGTGTATGGCTGCCCGGTGTGGTTCAATGTGAGTCCTTCCCAAATGGGAAAGATGAGGGTGTTTGAGAGGCAATGTCTCAGGGCCTGCCTCCGGTTGTATCGAACACCTGAATCCGATTACAAAAAATTCTATCCCAACGAGGTCTTGTATAACGAAGCAAACGTGAACAGGGTTGATAATTTCATTATTAAGCTGATTCGGAGGCATGTTGCACGAGCCATGACTTCTGAAAACGATCTCATATTTGGGGCCTACTACCCAAATGAAGAGTACCATGAGAACGCTCGCCGAAGGGGTTTCATTCCACCGGAAGCGTTCTTGTATCTTGACCGCATTGGACTGATCCAGGATGCGGAGGCATGTCCACTTATCTACCACGTGGTGAGAAGGACGGTGGAGAGGCGACTGATGTACGACGGCAACGTCGCAAGTGTCGCAGGTCCGGATGCTCTCCGGTTTAGCACATCCGTCTCCATCCGTGATAGGATGGACACGGATAGAGCCCGGGGGTTCTATTGGTGGTTGGAGCCACACCAGGAGCCCCAGCTGTTGTCAACCTAGACAGGTTTTAAGTTGGTCCCCCACGGCCAACTTGCATTTAGGATAAGTTAGGATAGGTTAGGTATTAAGATACAATTTAAAAAAAAAAAAAAAATATTTAGTCGTAAGTGTATCTAAGTTAGAATTGGTCATATTAAGTTAGATTAAGTTTTTATTAAAAAAAATAGATAACTAAGTTTTTTAAAACTTTTTTTTGTTTTGAATCGAAACTAATTTTATTAATTTAAAAATAAAAAAAGTATTAACGCCGAAAAGCAAAAAAAAAAATAAATAAATTATTAGTTTAGCTTAGAGCGCCCGCATAGGGCCAGTAAGTAGTTTTTAGAAATCATATTAGTCGTGCCTAGGTTAAGCATTTTGTTCCTAGTTTTAAGATAGCATTAGTAATATAAAAAATAAAATGCATTTTTAAACTAAACTAAAAACGGTTAGATTGCGTACAGGGCAGCGTGAAAGATTGAAAATATTAACATACTCTTGAAGCGTGTCTTCGAGAAAATCCAGCGAGTTTGAGACAACTGGAAGTTGAAAATGGTTCCATCACATTAAATGATCTTAAGAAAAACTTTAAGTCATTATTCTACACGCAAGCCATTTGGAGTTTCCAGCGAAGAATGAAATGTAAGCTCACTCAATGCCATAATTGTCAAATGTTTGGCCATGGTGAGAAGAACTGCTATGTTAAAACCTATTGCGTTATTTGTTCTGGTTCTCACAATACTAAGGAATGTGTTAATACACACACCACAAAATGCGCTAACTGCGGTGGCGATCAGAAATCGAATCGAATCGAACATTAATATTTTCATTTGCATGGCATGTGCTGCGGCGAGGTAAAGAAGGAAAATCCAACAAAGAGTTCAACGATGCAATTGTGTTGTGTTGAGTCATCTGTGTTGAAGTAGGAGCTTTTGCAAGCTATGTGTCGATTTGAAGAAGAGCTTTGATGTGCAAAAGTGCTGCGTTTATTGGACTTTTCTCTAATTTCCAAGTACCTTGTTCTGGACAGCTTCCTCAAATAAAACGCATAGTGGCGTCGGTCGACCGCGGAGACAACAGCGTCAACAATAAAAAAATAGTAATTTATTTTCTTTTGAGGAAATAAATGAATAAAATAATATCTGGCTTATCAAAATGTACTTCTAAATTTTAACAATTCAAAGTTATTGCACATTTAGCTACTAAGTAAGCGTACAATAATGTTAATTAATACAAATCTTAAAATAATTAATTGGAATATTAGAGGTATAAGCAGCAAAAGAATCGAACTTCTGAATTTTCTTAATAACAAAAATATTGATATCGGCATAGTAAACTGGCCTTAATAACAACAGCTTAAACTTATCAAACTCCATTTACAAAAGCTATAGAGTTGATAGGTGCAACAGAAGAGGTGGGGGTGTTGCTATTCTTGCCCGTAGATCAGTTCAACACTCGCCTTTGCCAGTCATCCGAACACGTTTTATGGAAAATGTAGGTATTGAAGTAAGACATGAAAGGAAAAGTGTAGAAATAATAATAATAATAATTGTTGGCGCTACAGTCCAAAGGGGGACCAGGGCCTAGCTTGCTCATCAACTACTCGTGTTGTGCGCGCTACTGTTCTCTCACGAGTAGAAGGGACCTACAGTTTTTTGCCGACTCCGAACGAAAGCGAAATTTGTGTAAAAATGTATAAATATACTATGTTTATTTTCCTGGTGCATCTTCTTCTGCTAAAAATAAACGACCGTTTATTAGGGATTTACGAAGGCTACTTGTTGCAGGCAGTAACGTAATTCTCGCTGGTGATTTTAACTGCCGTCATCGTGATTGGGGTTGTTTTCGTGCAAATACTTGGGGTAATATTCTTTCCAGCATATTATCCCACTCTGTATTTACCATTCGTTTCCCTCCTAATCCTACATATGTACCCGCCGATGTGCGTAAAATTCCTTCGATACTTGACATTTTTATCACAAATCGTCCTAGTGTACTGTCACAACCAGTCGCTGTGAATGACCTTTACTCTGACCACTATCCTGTTTTTGTAAAGTTCGTTTCGTCAACATTGAGCGTAAATCGTTTTCTTATAACTTTAAGGAAACAAACTGGACTAAATTAAATTCCAAAATAAACGAAGGACTAAGAGTCCTTTCCTTTGATTTGGATTAAATTTCTTGTAATCGCAATGTTGATACTATTGTTAATAAGTTTAACAATGTGGTAATCGAAGCAATTATATTTAGTGTTCCAAAAACGAAAAATGTACGTCTGATTTAAATTTACCAAATTACATTCTTCAACATATTAAGATCAGAAATAGTATAAGGAGAAATTGGCAAAGATATAGGCAACCTAATCTTAAGCTGAAGTAAGCTTACTTAAATAAATTGATTCAGAGTCTTATTTTAGATTTTCGAAACTTTAAATGGAACCAAAAACTAAAATCTTCAGATAGAAATTGCAAGCCTTTTTGGAATATCGCTAAAGTTATCAGCTATTTACACAGATGATCAGGCCTCTAAAATAGTACAAACTGGTTCCTCAAAATATTTTGCAAATAGTAAGATATTCAGACTAAAACGGTGTACGGCAAAATGTCATAACAGATAGTGATCAACAGGATGCTTTCACAAACAAGTATCATACAGATAGTAAGTAATCATTGTGGTATAAATGAAACTTTTAATAATAATAATAATTGTTGGCGCTACAGTCCAGGGAGACCAGAGCCCAGCTTTCTCATCACCTGTTCGTGTTGTGCGCGCTACTGTTCTCTCACGAGTAGAAGGGACCTACAGTTTTTTGCCTACTCCGAACGGCAAAATTTTCTCGGTACACCTAAGAAAATAGTATGCGATTCAGCTGCAGAACTTAGATTAAATTTGTTCAAAGAATTTTGTAGCCAATTCGAAATACATTTATATATAACAACCCCAAAAAATTTTAAAGATAGTTCTCTAGTTAAAAGATTCCATTCACCTTTGACGAAATCTATAGAATTATTTATGATAAAAATATATTTACAGCTCTGTGCAAAAAAATAGCACCACGTTGAGGTCTGTACTTTGGATGCTAATTACATATAATTATATATATATATATATATTTTATATATTTTTTGTTATATATATTGAATGAAACTTTTATTACTTACAACAACTCAGTATACTCAGTTACAAATTTAACACAATTTGAACTTATAACGGGAAGAATTTACAAATTAAAGACGTCCATACAACCCAATTCTGAACACGATTGTTTAAATAAATTAAAGAGATGTCAGGAGGAACTATACGATGACATTAAAATCAAAATAAATAACCATAATAAATCGGTTATAAGCAAACTGAATATGAACCGTGAAACACCACCCAATTTCAATAAAAACGACTCCAAGAGCTAAGAAGTTACAGGTTCTAGCATATAATAAAGTAACTGTTATGTCTAAAAATAATAGAAAAGCTCCTAAAAACAAATTAATAAAAAAACTTAAATTTCAGGTTAACCCCAATATATGGGTCAGCGAATGGAGATACAGGATCTTTCCAAGAGTCAAGGTCTGTTAACGACAAAATTAAACCCAGCACGAATAATTGAATCGTATGTAAAATGTTTACATATTGTAAATTTAACTGCATACGAAGAATACGTTAACAACTTCAGGACATCAGTAAAACTTATACACAAAATCAGAAATCTTGGCCCCATGAGAGAAGTAACAAATCTGAGATTTAGAGAATATCGATATCGAAGCAAAAGAGGTTTGATTATAGGAATCAGACCTTTAATGAAGGCATTACAGGCAACATGGACAACAAAGATGCTATACAAATAAATAACAATTCAATTCAATTTTTTTTTCAATTCAATTCATTTTATTTCATTTCTTCTCTTTATCTTACAATTTCATTGATATCTGCAAAGCCAAAGTGGCTTGTCTGCAGAAGACTAGATACTACGTTATGTTATAATTTTTAAAAGTTGAAAATCGATTGATCAAAAAAGAATTAAAAATAATAAATATAATAAATAAATAAAATAAAATAAATCTTTTTAAATTTTTTAACCATTTCAAGTTTTGGTAGATTTCGGTATTCTTGTGGTACTTCATTGAGAATCCCCGGGAGAGATACCTCTAGCGTCCTTCGGCCATACTCGTTCCAAAACCTCGGTACTTCGTACATCTGCCTTTGTCGCCTTCTTGTGTTGATATTCTGCTGCGTTTGAACTCTGTATGTGTTGTCATCTCCGTAATTTGCTAGCATTTCCAGATTGTGTATTTGTTGTATGTTGAGCAAACCTCTTGATTCGCTTGTATGTTGCTGTTCTTCTCTTCTATGCCCCGCCTTTAGTACCAATTTCTGCACTCTGCTGTGTATTTTTTTGAGTGGTTCCATCTGTGCTGCTCTTCCCCAAGCTAATATACCATATCTTAGATGGGACTCCACTAAGCCAAAGTAGCACTGCCTGAGGACAGCCGGTGTGCAATACTTACTTAGGTGAAAGAGTGCATACGAAGATTGGTAAAGTTTTTTCCTCATCGAGTCTATATGGTAGTTCCACTTAAAGTTGTAATCAACGATCAGCCCTAGGTACTTATACGTTGATACATTTTCCACAATATTGGTGCAGTCATCATTTTCACTGTACTGCAAGCATCCATTTCTATGCAAACACTGTAAATCGTGAATTTTGTATTTTAAGTTGTGCTTTGGGAATATGCGGCGGACGTATATGCATAGCTTTTGTTTTTAGCGCATTTATAATTAGCCCATGATCATGGCACCAGGCTGCAACTCTGTTGAAGTCTATTTACATCATCCGTATAGCGTCTTCAACTCGTTCATGGTTAACTACTAACGCTGTGTCATCTGCATATGCATAACAATAGATCATTTACATATATAATGAACAAAAGGGGGCCCAGTTTTGATCCCTGTGGGACACCATACTCAATATTTTCTTTGTCACTCAAGTCTGCTCCAATCTTAACTCGGAATGATCTATTGCTTAGATAGTTTTCAAACCATGCTAATATGCGACCACGTATTCCAATTTTATGCAGCTGTATCAATATTTGTTTATGATTAAGAGTTTCGAATGCCTTCTTAAAGTCTATAAAGACAACAATTGTGCTGTGGTTTTTGTCTAGGCTTTTGTAGACTTTGCTAGCGAAGTTTTCGAGCAATCTATTTATGCTTTTGCCTTTGCGGAAGCCAAATTGATTATTATTCATAATGTTGAACTTTTCAACATATTCATATAATCTTCTTGCCAATATTTCCTCTAAAACTTTATCGATAGCTGATAAAACTGAAATAGGTCTGTAGTTAAGAATTTCATCTTTTTTTCCACCTTTGTGTATAGGTCTAACTATTGATGTTTTCAGCATGTTTGGAATTCTCGCTTGATCTAAGCTCATATTGATCATCTTTGTTATCACTGGAGAGACTGCTGCTGCGCTGTTTTTAAGGTCTTTCGGTCTTATACCATCTATTCCCGCCGACTTATCTTCTTTTAGTGACCTTAGAGTGTTGTACACTTCTGCTACTGAGGCATGTTCTGCATAAAGTGAATTCTGTACGCTATATGTTGTTCTTGGGAACGTTTGCTGACTACAGTTATGAACAATGTTTTTCACCTCTGATGTTAATGGTTTTGCAAATTTGTTGGTCAATTCCTTCATGTTCACTACATTTACGAAATTTTTTGTCAAAACGTCGTCCAAGTTGCTTGAGTTTTTTCCTAATATGGAGTTAATGATTTTCCATGTTTGTCTTGGGTCATTTTTACAATTTTGGAACTTCTGCTTGTAGAAGTTCGCTTTGGTCTTCGCTATTCTTTTATTTAGGTTATTTCTGAAAAGCTTATATTCTTTCTGGTAATCTTCGTTCAGTCTGTTGCTTTTGTATCGTCTATATAGCCTATCGCGCTCCTTGCAGTCATTTTTTAGCTCCGTCGTTATCCAGCAGTGCTCTGTGCTCCTTTTCTTTCTTGTCACCGTTGATGAATTGTATAGTGTATTCATTGTCTCTCTTATTTTGTCATAAAACTCCTCTACGACAGTGTACATGTTGAGATTTTCCCAGTTGAAGTCTTGTATTTTTTGTGTCATGAGGTGCGTCAGTATTATACTTTCGTTTTTTGTCTTATTTTGTCTTGAACAGTTTGTTTTTATCCCACAATATAGAGCATAGTGGTCCGAAATGCACATTTCTATCACAGCAGAGATGACTTCTGCACTGTTGACTCTTATTAAGTAATGATCGATTAGGGTTTTTGTGTTTCTTGACAGATCTATGCACGTGTTTGATTGTATACTGCTAAATAAACCGTTAGACGTTAACATTGGCATATATTCACATACATTTTCATTACGCTTATCTCTTATATTTATGTTCATATCGCCCATAAGTATAATATTTCTTCTTGTTCCAATTGTATCAACATGCTCACCAAGCTCTCTTATAAAGCATGGAACATTCGTTTTCGGTGGCCTATATATTGACATGACAGAGGCTTCAAAGTTTTCAGATTTAACATTAATGGTGACATTTTCATACATATAGGTTTTTTTCTGAACTCTTTCATATTGAACATTGTTCTTAACATACAAATTTATTCCTCCCCCTCTCTTTATACTCCGATTAAAGAATTCACTATTGTACTCATTAATCTGATATAGTTGGTTTTATTCTTCTTTAATATTTGTTTCGCATAACATAATAACACAAGATTACACAAAAATTCAGAAACATATACCATAAAAGCGTTCCAGTTTGTTCTCAAGGACCTAATATTAAATGACATGCACGAAAAGTTTGTTTTATTGTTTTTTATGTATTTATTTGCGTCTTCTTGTGATCTAATTTTTTTGAACTGCGTTTTAATAATTTCGTCGGCTGAATTATTCATTGAAAGGTAAATTTTTAGTCAGCTACTGTAGTTACGGTCATTTTATTTGTTTATGTCATTTTTTCGAGATCACTGATTGATCGTATCTTGATTATACGGTCTCCATCTGTCTTTCTTGCAAGTACTTTTTCATTTCTAAACCAAACATATTTCCAATTTGACGCTTTTGCTTTAGTTTTTGCTAGCCAGAGTATTTTCGAAATACAAAACCTACAACTAAATCAAAATAATATGAACAAACAACTTACGAGATAGGTACAAGGAAACAACAAAATTATAGAAAGGTTTGGTAATATAACTGATCACATAAATTCACAACAAAAAGATCTAGAAGATTACTTTCACTAACTAAAAAGAAGGACTTTCAATATATGCAATATACTATCAAACCATTTACAAGAAACTTAATATTATTTTAAAATGAATACTAAGTCCTAACGAATTGAAATTTATAGAAGAACACGTCACTAATCAAAATATTATGTTTATTTCAGATGAACAGTTGTATGAATTTCTGATTCTTCAAGCCTACTATAATCAGTCAAATATAATATTTAATATAAAACTGTCTATCGCATCCAACGAACCATTTTCCTTATATCATATATATCCTTATATAAAATTGCCCTTAACCTAAACATTAAACCTTCCTAATCCCTATGCCATTATTAGCTATTACTATACCCAAATGATTGGCGAACCATGTTTGGTGATCGAGCATGTTTATTATTGTCAGAAAGGGAAATTGGATAATATCACATCAGACAGTTGCTACCTGTACTCTCGTGATGGATTCGAACCATATCCAATCATCGAAACAGCTACGAGATGAGTCCTGAAGCTCTAACGCATAAAGAGTCTTCCAGCGTCAAACTCTCCTGGCCGTCGTTTCACACATCTACTATACAATGTCACATCATACATTTTAATTCATATTTCTGTATTCCAAATCTATGTAATTTAATATCTTGCACACTTACCTTAATTTTGCTGACGTATGTTTTTGTAAATTCTTTCTGCCAAATAATTATAACTTAAAACCTAGAAACATAAAACTATTGTTTTCCAAATATGGGAACATTCCATTGCTACTCACCATTTCCGCTCTCACAGTCATTTCGATTTGCAAAATATTTAATATATTGGTAGGTTAAATTTAAATTGTGCATTGGATTTTTATCCCTCATAGAATAAAATTGTTTTTTTTTTTTTTTAAGTTGTTCGTATTGTATATTTAATTCGCATACGCTGACGGTTAGATTGCGTACAGGGCAGCGTGAAAGATTGAAATTATTAACATACTCTTGAAGCGTGTCTTCGAGAAAATCCAGCGAGTTTGAGACAACTGGAAGTTGAAAATGGTTCCATCACATTAAATGATCTTAAAAAAAACTTTAAGTCATTATTCTACACGCAAGCCATTTATAGCTTCCAGCGAAGAATGAAAGGTAAGCTCACTCAATGCCATAATTCTCAAATGTTTGGCCATGGTGAGAAGAACTGCTATGTTAAAACCTATTGCGGTATTTGTTCTGGCTCTCACAATACTAAGGAATGTGTAAATACACACACCACAAAATGCGCTAACTGCGGTGGCGATCATAAATCGAATCGAGTCGAACATTAATATTTTCATTTGCATCGCATGTGCTGCGGCGAGGTAAAGAAGGAAAATCCAACAAAGAGTTCAACGATGCAATTGTGTTGTGTTGAGTCATCTGTGTTGAAGTAGGAGCTTTTGCAAGCTATGTGTCGATTTGAAGAAGAGCTTTGATGTGCAAACGTGCTGCGTTTATTGGACTTTTCTCTAATTTCCAAGTACCTTGTTCTGGACAGCTTCCTCAAATAAAACGCATAGTGGCGTCGGTCGACCGCGGAGACAACAGCGTCAACAATAAAAAAATAGTAATTTATTTCCTTTTGAAGAAATAAATGAATAAAATAATATCTGGCTTATCAAAATGTACTTCTAAATTTTAACAATTCAAAGTTATTGCACATTTAGCTACAAAGTACGCGTACAATAATGTTAATTAATACAAATCTTAAAATAATTAATTGGAATATTAGAGGTATAAGCAGCAAAAGAATCGAACTTCTGAATTTTCTTAATAACAAAAATATTGATATCGGCATAGTAAACTGGCCTTAATAACAACAGCTTAAACTTATCAAACTCCATTTACAAAAGCTATAGAGTTGATAGGTGCAACAGAAGAGGTGGGGGTGTTGCTATTCTTGCCCGTAGATCAGTTCAACACTCTCCTTTGCCAGTCATCCGAACACGTTTTATGGAAAATGTAGGTATTGAAGTAAGACATGAAAGGAAAAGTGTAGAAATAATAATAATAATAATTGTTGGCGCTACAGTCCAAAGAGGGACCAGGGCCTAGCTTGCTCATCAACTACTCGTGTTGTGGGCGCTACTGTTCTCTCACGAGTAGAAGGGACCTACAGTTTTTTGCCGACTCCGAACGAAAGCGAAATTTGTGTAAAAATGTATAAATATACTATGTTTATTTTCCTGGTGCATCTTCTTCTGCTAAAAATAAACGACCGTTTATTAGGGATTTACGAAGGCTACATGTTGCAGGCAGTAACGTAATTCTCGCTGGTGATTTTAACTGCCGTCATCGTGATTGGGGTTGTTTTCGTGCAAATACTTGGGATAATATTCTTTCCAGCATATTATCCCACTCTGTATTTACCATTCGTTTCCCTCCTAATCCTACATATGTACCCGCCGATGTGCGTAAAATTCCTTCGATACTTGACATTTTTATCACAAATCGTCCTAGTGTACTGTCACAACCAGTCGCTGTGAATGACATTTACTCTGACCACTATCCTGTTTTTGTAAAGTTCGTTTCGTCAACATTGAGCGTAAATCGTTTTCTTATAACTTTAAGGAAACAAACTGGACTAAATTAAATTCCAAAATAAACGAAGGACTAAGAGTCCTTTCCTTTGATTTGGATTAAATTTCTTGTAATCGCAATGTTGATACTATTGTTAATAAGTTTAACAATGTGGTAATCGAAGCAATTATATTTAGTGTTCCAAAAACGAAAAATGTACGTCTGATTTAAATTTACCAAATTACATTCTTCAACATATTAAGATCAGAAATAGTATAAGGAGAAATTGGCAAAGATATAGGCAACCTAATCTTAAGCTGAAGTAAGCTTACTTAAATAAATTGATTCAGAGTCTTATTTTAGATTTTCGAAACTTTAAATGGAACCAAAAACTAAAATCTTCAGATAGAAATTGCAAGCCTTTTTGGAATATCGCTAAAGTTATCAAACATAATAACACATATATTCCTGCGCTTATCTGTGATAACAACAGCTTCTTCACAGACAAAGAGAAAGCAGATATATTATCTGAAACCTCGTCTCTCTCAGGAAATTTAGGGGAAGCATAAACTGAAACTTTCGTTAACGAGCAAACTAGAATATTTAATAGTGATACTTATATTACTCCTAGCGGAGCGTTTGTTCAAGCAAATACGATAAAAGACATTCTGAAAACTCTGAAGGTTAAAAAAACTGGTGGCATGGACGGTGTTAGAAATAAAATTTCTCACATTTATAACCAATGCATGCCTCAAGATACAATATTTCCCTGATAAATGGAAAATTGTGAAAATCGTACCGATTATAAAACTGCTGCTGCAGTGTCAGTAAAATCTCCGAAATGGTTTCGAAAAAACTAATTCTGGAATATACAGTGAATAATGCAGTATTTCCAAATACTCAGTTCGGTTTCATGCAATTCCATAATACTTCCCATCAATGTCTTAGGATATGCAATCATATCAAATCTAATCGGTTAGTAGGCAAATCTACAGGTATGGTCCTACTTGATGTGGCCTTCGATACAGTCAGGCATGAAGGATTTATTTACAAAATGCTCAATCTAAACTATCCCCCTTTCCTAATCAAAATAGTTCAAAGTTTTTTACATGCTCGATTTTTTCAAGTTTACGTTAATAGTTCTTCGTCAAGTCCCCATAGCTTTTCCATGGCTGGGTACTTGGTCCTATTATGTACAATATATACATACGAATTTCCACATCTACCAAATTGCCAAGTGATACTCTTTGCCGACGATACTGCTGTATACACCTCGCATGAGTATGCTCTCAACTGAGAGGATACTTTTAAATGCAAGTGAAATAATACTCAGTCATTTTAATAGGTGGAAAATAAAAATTAGTTCTGAGACAACTCAAGCTTCTTTTTATCTTTTTATCAGCAAAAGAAAATCTTGCTTTCTTCCTCAGAGTCCAATTCCTATTTTCGGAAGCCAGATAAGTTGGAATATGTCGGTGAAATTTCTAGGGGGGGGGGGGGGGTATTCATTAATAAATAGGAAGTCACTTTTATCGGCTGAAAATAAAATTATTATATTTAAAGTCATCTTCCAACCAATATAAACATAATCATCATTAAAGAGGCTTCAAATAGCCCAAAATATGATCTGCGACTAACCGTGTAATTTTTCTACAAATGAACTGCATGCAATGGCTGAAGTTGAACTGATTAATGATCGTGTCGAAAAACTTATAAATGAATTTCATATTCGTTGTTCTCTTGCTGATAACTCTCTTATAAACAATCTTGCTGTCAATAGTATATCAAATAATTAACGTGTTTTTCATATGTATCTATTATATTATTAATCTACATGTTTATTGTTTATTTATTTATCCATCTATCTATACACTTGTTATTTATTAATTATTTATTACTATTTATTTATTTATTCATTCAATTATCGATTTTTTGTTATATATCATTTATTTATTTATTTATTTGTTTATCTATCTATCTATTTTGTCTTTCATATTTATACTTATTTTATTTTTAAATTATTTATTTTTGTTTTTTGGTTAACATGTTTATAAATTATTTGTTATTATATTTTGTACGACTTTGGTTTTTTTATATTATTGGTATTATTACTATTAATTTTTTTATATTATGAGTTTTTTCTTGCGCTTTTCCTCTAATATGTCATCTTTAATGTTTCATAAACCTTATTTTTATTCGCACATAAAACTGTTTTTTAGTAGCAAGGTACTTGCGTGCCAAATCTCTATATGTAAAATGTACAATACTTAACTGTAAAAATTAATTTTATGTGCCTAATAAAGATCTATCTACCTATCTAGGTTGAAAATTA
The DNA here is from genome assembly GCA_955652365.1 of Eristalinus aeneus. Taxonomy (NCBI): domain Eukaryota; kingdom Metazoa; phylum Arthropoda; class Insecta; order Diptera; family Syrphidae; genus Eristalinus; species Eristalinus aeneus. The sequence continues at coordinate 14,386,450 of OY019132.1, read as the reverse complement.
ACTACCAGAAGTGTAACACCATCCTATTCTGAACTCCATTGCACAAGACTTCAAAGTATACTAATAAAGACTTGCGTAAATTCAGCATTTTGAATCCACATAGGCGACCATTAGCAGTGAAAAGTGTTGTAACATATTTGGTAATTATGTTGGACCAGTTTCTAAAGGTAATACACATGCAGCAACGGCTTTGGCAAAAGCCAGAAAAGCCTTTAATATATCATGTATGTCGTTTTACAGCAGCCAACTTGAATTTAGAGTGAAGATTATCTTTTGCACGGCCCTAGTTATTCCAATCACAGTGTTTTGCTGTCAATTTAATTAGTTCCCAGTTGGAAACGATGAGGGTCTTCTAGAGGAATTTCTTCGGGCTTGCCTTAAGATGTACAGAACCCCAGAATACGAAGAACAAGAAGTTATATGCAAATGAAAACTTGTACAACGCAGCAAACGTGAATAGGCTGGATAATTCTACTATTAAGCTGATTCAAAGGCATATTGACAGAGCAGTGACCTCAAAAAACGAGCATATCATGAGAGCGCATACCGAAGTTGAATTCATTCCGTTGAAAGCGTTCTTGAGTCTGCACCTAATTGACTTGGTCCAGAACGCGGAGGGATGCCTTCTTGTCTTCCACGTTGTAAGACGGACTATGGACAAGCGGCTGCTCTACGAGAACAATATAGGAACCATTAGACCTGATCTTTGCATCAGCACATCATTCCCTTTTTGGCGACAGAAGAAAGTGGCAAGGGATTTTTATTGGTGGCTAGAGTCACATCATGTGCCGCAACTACGTTCAGCTAAAAAAACTGATTGTTGTTTCTCTACAGCCAACTTCCATTTAACATAAAATAAGATAGTATAAGCATAAGAAAAAAAAGAAAAATAAGAAAAAACAGGTTGAACTTGGGTTTGAATAGTTTAGGGTACTTTTTAATTTGGTTAACTTAGATTGCTTAGTTTTTCGTAAAAATATACTCCAATATATAAAAAAGGAAAACAAATTTTTAAAGGTAATACAAAAAAGTACGAAATTTACTTATATCTGAAATATCAAAAATAGGATCTAGCAGGCTACCGTAAACTGGGCAAGTCTCATTGCCCATGAAGTGATTGTCTCCATGCAGTATTTAAGCGCACCGAGGATTGAGGACATAATTATCATCTTACGGCATATTGAACCCACTGTGAGGAGTGTAGTCCAAATGATGTGACTGGATTTATGAATCACATCCGTATCACTATTTCTAGTGACAACGGAAACACTGATGGAGGAAGACCATCTGTGGCGGGATGGCGGCTAACAGACCCAGGCTTTGACCTGACTGGTAGTAACAGCTTGACCAGAGGCTATATTCTGGTGCCACGGGAGGTCAGGAGCCCCTGGAACTTCGGTTCCAGCCTGACCGTGTGGTAGGCTCCTCTTGTGGGAGTATCGTGGTGGCTTTGGTTTACCACCTAATATAGCGGGTAGAATCGAGGATAGTGTACTTTGCTGACTTGTCTAGTTGATTGTTCACCCACATCTAGATAAGGCGATTAGGGGACTATCCCTTCTCAGTGTGGAGTTGCATTCTCGACCGGGCGCTTTGACCCAGAGAGCGGAAGAGGTTTTAGAAAGGCCTTGCATCAAACAAGGGTGGGGTGATTGCCCCTTAAGCATGATTTCAGTTTGGTACTTGTTTAACTAAGGCGTTTAGTCTTGAGTTACTTACGACTTGGGAAAATGGACCTCGTGGTATTAGCCGTAAAGGCAGGTGATCACGTAAACCCAAATCCCACATCTGTGTTAAACCAGCATCTGCATGTTAATATTCAATCAGTTAAGATTCCAGAAAATAGATAATCAAACAGTAGCCAACTTTTTCTAGAGTAAAGACTATCTGCTACACGGCTTTAATAATAATAATAATTGTTGGCGCTACAGTCCAAAGGAGGACCAGGGCCTAGCTTTCTCATCAACTACTCATGTTGTGCGCGCTACTGTTCTCTCACGAGCAGAAGGGACCTACAGTTTTTTGCCGACTCCGAACGGCGAAATTTGAGAAGCTTTCTTAGACAGTTATTACTCTTTGAGTGTTGTCAGCAGCTCGAAAGAGGTGGTGCCGTGAAAAATTTGAAAAATTGGTGTTGAGCTGAGAATCGAACCTACACCCTTCGGCGTGTGAGCGTCGCACTCTACCCACTACGCCACGGCGGCCACACGGCTTTAGTCCGGTCAATTATGGTGGACGTCTGTAATTTTGCCCTTACAAAAATATCTTTAATAGGCATGTATTTACTTTTATACATAGTGTTTGTTCTTAAGCTTAAACACATGGGATGAATGAAACGTTTTACATATGAGACTGAGAATGGCAAGAATGTAACATGGTAAAATGTTTCATTTATTTAATATTTTTTTCTGAAACATAAATTAGTATTTAAATTCCATCATCGGTATGTGTATCAGTTCAAAACTAGTTAGAACATCACATATTTGAGATTACAATGGCATGGTACACGCCCCGCAAGCCCATCAGTTCACTCTTGAGCGCAACTTCGGACGTACAGTTAAGGTTATAGACTCGTACCACATGAATTATGAATGTTCTTTAAAGCTTAAGTTTTCCCCCTCATTACAATCCACAGCCATTTTAAACCAATGTACACTCATACCTCCTTTCTCTCTTCTCCTCTATTTCTTCGTCCAGTGTTGTGACCTAATCCCCGTCATTTATGGTAAGCGTACCAAATAATCCCATTTACGACCGTCACAAAAAAATCTTTTTTCAATTCTCTTATCTTTTTGCTGAATCACAATATCATTCAGTTTATTTATTTCAAAATGGAGATGAATACAATATGTAATACAATTCTTTTTTAGAATACAGCCATTTCGTTTTATCAATCCGTTAATATTATAATATTATTTTCCAATGGATTATATACATCTATACTCTTATCACCAACTACAATTATCTGAAATTGTTAGTTCTTTTTGGGTATTTGGCATAGGAGCAGTGATTTTCTATGGGATTCTGATAAATTGTATAGGCACTTTTGAATTTACGAGAGGCGTTCAATATATTCTCGGTTGTTGTTGTTATATACATATATAAATTGACTTATTTATAAAGTAATACTATTTTTTTAGTGCATTCACGAAAAATTTATATAAATGTGATTATTAGTTTGCGTTTTATCTCTAGTTAAACAGAATCATAATGGCAACTGAGACGATGATGGTGAAAATTGAGCATCGCGTTGTAATTAAATTTCTTACTAAGCAAGGAAAAATTCAAAAAACTATTCATGAAGGGATGGCGGCTGTTTACCACGGTTCCGCAACTTCATTTTCAACTGTACAAAAGAGGTCAAGTGAGCTCAAGAGAGGCAGAGAGAGCATTGAAGACGACAATCGGGGCTGCGCCCCGGCCCCCAACGCCATGTCTACTGCTTGTACGGGAGAAAGCATCAACGTGGGTGCCACGCATGCTATAGAGAGCGTGGTGAAAATCGCATGCTATAGAGAGCTTTTGGAGATATGTAGTGAGAACGCGGACGGTGTTATGGATCGAATTATTACTGGGGACGGAACATGGGTTCACCACTATGACAAAATGCGCTAACTGCGGTGGCGATCATAAATCGAATCGAGTCGAACATTAATATTTTCATTTGCATCGCATGTGCTGCGGCGAGGTAAAGAAGGAAAATCCAACAAAGAGTTCAACGATGCAATTGTGTTGTGTTGAGTCATCTGTGTTGAAGTAGGAGCTTTTGCAAGCTATGTGTCGATTTGAAGAAGAGCTTTGATGTGCAAAAGTGCTGCGTTTATTGGACTTTTCTCTAATTTCCAAGTACCTTGTTCTGGACAGCTTCCTCAAATAAAACGCACAGTGGCGTCGGTCGACCGCGGAGACAACAGCGTCAACAATAAAAAAATAGTAATTTATTTTCTTTTGAACAAATAAATGAATAAAATAATATCTGGCTTATCAAAATGTACTTCTAAATTTTAACAATTCAAAGTTATTGCACATTTAGCTACAAAGTACGCGTACAATAATGTTAATTAATACAAATCTTAAAATAATTAATTGGAATATTAGAGGTATAAGCAGCAAAAGAATCGAACTTTTGAATTTTCTTAATAACAAAAATATTGATATCGGCATAGTAAACTGGCCTTAATAACAACAGCTTAAACTTATCAAACTCCATTTACAAAAGCTATAGAGTTGATAGGTGCAACAGAAGAGGTGGGGGTGTTGCTATTCTTGCCCGTAGATCAGTTCAACACTCTCCTTTGCCAGTCATCCGAACACGTTTTATGGAAAATGTAGGTATTGAAGTAAGACATGAAAGGAAAAGGGTAGAAATAATAATAATAATAATTGTTGGCGCTACAGTCCAAAGGGGGACCAGGGCCTAGCTTGCTCATCAACTACTCGTGTTGTGCGCGCTACTGTTCTCTCACGAGTAGAAGGGACCTACAGTTTTTTGCCGACTCCGAACGAAAGCGAAATTTGTGTAAAAATGTATAAATATACTATGTTTATTTTCCTGGTGCATCTTCTTCTGCTAAAAATAAACGACCGTTTATTAGGGATTTACGAAGGCTACTTGTTGCAGGCAGTAACGTAATTCTCGCTGGTGATTTTAACTGCCGTCATCGTGATTGGGGTTGTTTTCGTGCAAATACTTGGGGTAATATTCTTTCCAGCATATTATCCCACTCTGTATTTACCATTCGTTTCCCTCCTAATCCTACATATGTACCCGCCGATGTGCGTAAAATTCCTTCGATACTTGACATTTTTATCACAAATCGTCCTAGTGTACTGTCACAACCAGTCGCTGTGAATGACCTTTACTCTGACCACTATCCTGTTTTTGTAAAGTTCGTTTCGTCAACATTGAGCGTAAATCGTTTTCTTATAACTTTAAGGAAACAAACTGGACTAAATTAAATTCCAAAATAAACGAAGGACTAAGAGTCCTTTCCTTTGATTTGGATTAAATTTCTTGTAATCGCAATGTTGATACTATTGTTAATAAGTTTAACAATGTGGTAATCGAAGCAATTATATTTAGTGTTCCAAAAACGAAAAATGTACGTCTGATTTAAATTTACCAAATTACATTCTTCAACATATTAAGATCAGAAATAGTATAAGGAGAAATTGGCAAAGATATAGGCAACCTAATCTTAAGCTGAAGTAAGCTTACTTAAATAAATTGATTCAGAGTCTTATTTTAGATTTTCGAAACTTTAAATGGAACCAAAAACTAAAATCTTCAGATAGAAATTGCAAGCCTTTTTGGAATATCGCTAAAGTTATCAAACATAATAACACATATATTCCTGCGCTTATCTGTGATAACAACAGCTTCTTCACAGACAAAGAGAAAGCAGATATATTATCTGAAACCTCGTCTCTCTCAGGAAATTTAGGGGAAGCATAAACTGAAACTTTCGTTAACGAGCAAACTAGAATATTTAATAGTGATACTTATATTACTCCTAGCGGAGCGTTTGTTCAAGCAAATACGATAAAAGACATTCTGAAAACTCTGAAGGTTAAAAAAACTGGTGGCATGGACGGTGTTAGAAATAAAATTTCTCACATTTATAACCAATGCATGCCTCAAGATTATTCATTAATAAATAGGAAGTCACTTTTATCGGCTGAAAATAAAATTATTATATTTAAAGTCATCTTCCAACCAATATAAACATAATCATCATTAAAGAGGCTTCAAATAGCCCAAAATATGATCTGCGACTAACCGTGTAATTTTTCTACAAATGAACTGCATGCAATGGCTGAAGTTGAACTGATTAATGATCGTGTCGAAAAACTTATAAATGAATTTCATATTCGTTGTTCTCTTGCTGATAACTCTCTTATAAACAATCTTGCTGTCAATAGTATATCAAATAATTAACGTGTTTTTCATATGTATCTATTATATTATTAATCTACATGTTTATTGTTTATTTATTTATCCATCTATCTATACACTTGTTATTTATTAATTATTTATTACTATTTATTTATTTATTCATTCAATTATCGATTTTTTGTTATATATCATTTATTTATTTATTTATTTGTTTATCTATCTATCTATTTTGTCTTTCATATGTATACTTATTTTATTTTTAAATTATTTATTTTTGTTTTTTGGTTAACATGTTTATAAATTATTTGTTATTATATTTTGTACGACTTTGGTTTTTTTATATTATTGGTATTATTACTATTAATTTTTTTATATTATGAGTTTTTTCTTGCGCTTTTCCTCTAATATGTCATCTTTAATGTTTCATAAACCTTATTTTTATTCGCACATAAAACTGTTTTTTAGTAGCAAGGTACTTGCGTGCCAAATCTCTATATGTAAAATGTACAATACTTAACTGTAAAAATTAATTTTATGTGCCTAATAAAGATCTATCTACCTATCTAGGTTGAAAATTAACTACCAGAAGTGTAACACCATCCTATTCTGAACTCCATTGCACAAGACTTCAAAGTATACTAATAAAGACTTGCGTAAATTCAGCATTTTGAATCCACATAGGCGACCATTAGCAGTGAAAAGTGTTGTAACATATTTGGTAATTATGTTGGACCAGTTTCTAAAGGTAATACACATGCAGCAACGGCTTTGGCAAAAGCCAGAAAAGCCTTTAATATATCATGTATGTCGTTTTACAGCAGCCAACTTGAATTTAGAGTGAAGATTATCTTTTGCACGGCCCTAGTTATTCCAATCACAGTGTTTTGCTGTCAATTTAATTAGTTCCCAGTTGGAAACGATGAGGGTCTTCTAGAGGAATTTCTTCGGGCTTGCCTTAAGATGTACAGAACCCCAGAATACGAAGAACAAGAAGTTATATGCAAATGAAAACTTGTACAACGCAGCAAACGTGAATAGGCTGGATAATTCTACTATTAAGCTGATTCAAAGGCATATTGACAGAGCAGTGACCTCAAAAAACGAGCATATCATGAGAGCGCATACCGAAGTTGAATTCATTCCGTTGAAAGCGTTCTTGAGTCTGCACCTAATTGACTTGGTCCAGAACGCGGAGGGATGCCTTCTTGTCTTCCACGTTGTAAGACGGACTATGGACAAGCGGCTGCTCTACGAGAACAATATAGGAACCATTAGACCTGATCTTTGCATCAGCACATCATTCCCTTTTTGGCGACAGAAGAAAGTGGCAAGGGATTTTTATTGGTGGCTAGAGTCACATCATGTGCCGCAACTACGTTCAGCTAAAAAAAACTGATTGTTGTTTCTCTACAGCCAACTTCCATTTAACATAAAATAAGATAGTATAAGCATAAGAAAAAAAAGAAAAATAAGAAAAAACAGGTTGAACTTGGGTTTGAATAGTTTAGGGTACTTTTTAATTTGGTTAATTTAGATTGCTTAGTTTTTCGTAAAAATATACTCCAATATATAAAAAAGGAAAACAAATTTGTAAAGGTAATACAAAAAAGTACGAAATTTACTTATATCTGAAATATCAAAAATAGGATCTAGCAGGCTACCGTAAACTGGGCAAGTCTCATTGCCCATGAAGTGATTGTCTCCATGCAGTATTTAAGCGCACCGAGGATTGAGGACATAATTATCATCTTACGGCATATTGAACCCACTGTGAGGAGTGTAGTCCAAATGATGTGACTGGATTTATGAATCACATCCGTATCACTATTTCTAGTGACAACGGAAACACTGATGGAGGAAGACCATCTGTGGCGGGATGGCGGCTAACAGACCCAGGCTTTGACCTGACTGGTAGTAACAGCTTGACCAAAGGCTATATTCTGGTGCCACGGGAGGTCAGGAGCCCCTGGAACTTCGGTTCCAGCCTGACCGTGTGGTAGGCTCCTCTTGTGGGAGTATCGTGGTGGCTTTGGTTTACCACCTAATATAGCGGGTAGAATCGAGGATAGTGTACTTTGCTGACTTGTCTAGTTGATTGTTCACCCACATCTAGATAAGGCGATTAGGGGACTATCCCTTCTCAGTGTGGAGTTGCATTCTCGACCGGGCGCTTTGACCCAGAGAGCGGAAGAGGTTTTAGAAAGGCCTTGCATCAAACAAGGGTGGGGTGATTGCCCCTTAAGCATGATTTCAGTTTGGTACTTGTTTAACTAAGGCGTTTAGTCTTGAGTTACTTACGACTTGGGAAAATGGACCTCGTGGTATTAGCCGTAAAGGCAGGTGATCACGTAAACCCAAATCCCACATCTGTGTTAAACCAGCATCTGCATGTTAATATTCAATCAGTTAAGATTCCAGAAAATAGATAATCAAACAGTAGCCAACTTTTTCTAGAGTAAAGACTATCTGCTACACGGCTTTAATAATAATAATAATTGTTGGCGCTACAGTCCAAAGGAGGACCAGGGCCTAGCTTTCTCATCAACTACTCATGTTGTGCGCGCTACTGTTCTCTCACGAGCAGAAGGGACCTACAGTTTTTTGCCGACTCCGAACGGCGAAATTTGAGAAGCTTTCTTAGACAGTTATTACTCTTTGAGTGTTGTCGAAAGAGGTGGTGCCGTGAAAAATTTGAAAAATTGGTGTTGAGCTGAGAATCGAACCTACACCCTTCGGCGTGTGAGCGTCGCACTCTACCCACTACGCCACGGCGGCCACACGGCTTTAGTCCGGTCAATTATGGTGGACGTCTGTAATTTTGCCCTTACAAAAATATCTTTAATAGGCATGTATTTACTTTTATACATAGTGTTTGTTCTTAAGCTTAAACACATGGGATGAATGAAACGTTTTACATATGAGACTGAGAATGGCAAGAATGTAACATGGTAAAATGTTTCATTTATTTAATATTTTTTTCTGAAACATAAATTAGTATTTAAATTCCATCATCGGTATGTGTATCAGTTCAAAACTAGTTAGAACATCACATATTTGAGATTACAATGGCATGGTACACGCCCCGCAAGCCCATCAGTTCACTCTTGAGCGCAACTTCGGACGTACAGTTAAGGTTATAGACTCGTACCACATGAATTATGAATGTTCTTTAAAGCTTAAGTTTTCCCCCTCATTACAATCCACAGCCATTTTAAACCAATGTACACTCATACCTCCTTTCTCTCTTCTCCTCTATTTCTTCGTCCAGTGTTGTGACCTAATCCCCGTCATTTATGGTAAGCGTACCAAATAATCCCATTTACGACCGTCACAAAAAAATCTTTTTTCAATTCTCTTATCTTTTTGCTCAATCACAATATCATTCAGTTTATTTATTTCAAAATGGAGATGAATACAATATGTAATACAATTCTTTTTTAGAATACAGCCATTTCGTTTTATCAATCCGTTAATATTATAATATTATTTTCCAATGGATTATATACATCTATACTCTTATCACCAACTACAATTATCTGAAATTGTTAGTTCTTTTTGGGTATTTGGCATAGGAGCAGTGATTTTCTATGGGATTCTGATAAATTGTATAGGCACTTTTGAATTTACGAGAGGCGTTCAATATATTCTCGGTATAGGGCTATATAGGTGTTGTTATATACATATATAAATTGACTTATTTATAAAGTAATACTATTTTTTTAGTGCATTCACGAAAAATTTATATAAATGTGATTATTAGTTTGCGTTTTATCTCTAGTTAAACAGAATCATAATGGCAACTGAGACGATGATGGTGAAAATTGAGCATCGCGTTGTAATTAAATTTCTTACTAAGCAAGGAAAAATTCAAAAAACTATTCATGAAGGGATGGCGGCTGTTTACCACGGTTCCGCAACTTCATTTTCAACTGTACAAAAGAGGTCAAGTGAGCTCAAGAGAGGCAGAGAGAGCATTGAAGACGACAATCGGGGCTGCGCCCCGGCCCCCAACGCCATGTCTACTGCTTGTACGGGAGAAAGCATCAACGTGGGTGCCACGCATGCTATAGAGAGCGTGGTGAAAATCGCATGCTATAGAGAGCTTTTGGAGATATGTAGTGAGAACGCGGACGGTGTTATGGATCGAATTATTACTGGGGACGGAACATGGGTTCACCACTATGACCTTAAAAGCAAACAAGAACATAAAAAAGGAACAGACCCCCCGAAGAAGTTCAAAGTCACTCCGTCTGCCGGGAAGCGCATGGCCACAGTTTTTTGGGACTCAAAGGGAATCTTGCTTATTGAGTACAAAAAAAGGTGAAACCATCAACGCCACATTCTACGCTTCCACATTGCATAATTTGCGGGAGGAAATTAAAAAGAAAAGACGTTGTAAACTCACAGCGGGTGTGTTGCTTGTTCATGACAACGCTCCTGTTCACACGGCGCTTGTTTCCAAGGATGCTGCGCGAAATTGTGGTTTCGAAGAAATCCAACACTCACCCTATAGTCCAGATCTTGCCCCTAGTGATTATTTCCTGTTTACGGATTTGAAAAAATGTCTTCGTGGAAAAAGATTTTCGGATGATGAAGAATAAATGGGTATTTTGCAGAGAAAGAGGACATTTTTTTTTTAGGGTTTAGAAAAACTTATCTCAAGATCTTACTTATATTATTGATGACTTTATTGATTGAATTTTATTTGATATTGATTGAATTTGATTATATTGAAAAGTAAAAACAATGTAAATTGAATTCTTTATATCGATACCGAGAATATATTTAACGCCCCTCGTATTACAATCGAATAGTTTTGAAATTCCTTTTCATAAGCATGACGTTCTAATTGATCTCAATCCTTTGTAATGATATCGCTTAAAATCTTAATTAATGTTCATAGCGTTTTGAAGATTCGTTATCTGTCTTTATTATCCATTGTTCACAATTAACACTTTTCAACTCTTCCTATTATATTATATTATATTATATTACATTATATTTTATTATATTATATTATATTATATCATATTGTATTATATATATGTTTAACTCTATAATATATGTTAACAATCGAATACGCTATTTCCTCCAACATCTACGATTCACAAGAACAGCAGCGAGTCACCCGAGATATTCGCACATGCGAGTACTTCTAAACGGGATTCATCCGCAGTACCTCGCAACAAGAGATATTTGTTTTCTTCCCACTCATATATTCTACCAAACTGCACTGTCCTGTCACCTGAGACATTTGTTTTTCCTACCAAATCCCGCATTCTTTCACGTACCCAAGCTGCACCACAGGTTAACGTATAACTAAGGAAAATTGTAATATTCAGTCTAAATTTAACATTGTACGGGAAAACTCTACCCAACAGAGTTACTAAACAAATAAAAATATTTTTTTTTAAATAAAATAGTTTAAGTTCATTTAACTGGCGCCCGAGCAGGGGCCACAGGTCGCGTATGTGTTAAAAATATAAGTTCGTCCTTAAGCGTCCGCCGCTTAAACGGTTACGGAAAACCTGTGGTCGTCTTAACGCTAGTATAAAACTAAGAACTCTGTTCATGAAACAGAAAGTGTAAGTTAACAGTGAAGATAAACAGAACTAAGCACCCCGTTCATAAAACAAAATGTGTCAGTTAAAAGTGAAAATAACAGAACTAAGAACTCTGTTCATAAAACAAAATGTGTTAGTTAACAGTGAAAGGAAACAGAACTAGGAACTCTGTTCATAAAATAAAAAGTATGTTCGAGAAACTACAGGGCCCCTAGTAGTCATATCATCGGAGGAAAAGGAGATAGATGCACTATCAGCCGCTCAACACCTGCCGACACCGAAGAATGTTTCTAATGCAAGTCTCTATAAATATGTAATTCCTTATATTGTAAGAAAAAAAGAAGAAAAAAAAACACAACCTAAGAACAAAAATTCTTAAAAGGAGTTTTATTAGAAAAATAACCGTAACGAATTTAATTAGTTAACATTTTCTTGATTCAAACAAAGTGACGTTTATTGTATTAAGCTATACCAATCAAAATGCCTCTCCTAAGATCAGGCAATTCAATTGTGCCCCAAAGTTTAGACTGTTCTCAAAACCCTCCTGTTACTAACCCAGATCCTCCTGTTTCTATTATGGAAGAACCAAGCGCTAACAAATCGATCCAATCAAGCAATTCCGTAATGACTGACAATAATTGACAAGATGTGCGTAGCACTCCTGAATTGGATAAGTTAATATTCTCCATAGCGCTACGTACTCTCGAGAATCAAGGACGAGACGTCTTTCGAAAAATGTTCAATCCTAACGCTGATTATTTTGCCGGTGTGGACTAACCTATCCATACAGAGTACCGAGACCGACTTCAAGATCTAGACAAAATACCAGAAGTAGTGAGGAGTATCCGCAAATTTTTTGGCAATCCAGGAGAAAAGTGTTAGTAGGGTGCTTAAGATATACAAGTCGCAGAAGGGTACACCAAAATATTTCGGTGTGACTTGCAATAAAATCATCGGTAATGCTGACGCTGCGCTAGAAGCATGTAACACTCCGCTAAGCTGGGAGAGCATGTCGAAATGCCTCGCCATGCACTACGCGGATAAGCGAGACGTGATTACCCTGGAGTACCAAATGTCTACGCTTGTCCAAGGAGGTAACACAGTTTCAGAATTCTACCAAAGGGTATACGGCCATTTATCCCTCATCTTAAATAGGATTTCGTGCATGGACATTAGCACAGAAGCAACGCGTGTCCTGACACAAACAAGGTACAAGGTCCTGGATACTTTTATATGCGGTCTGAGGAGTGACCTTCCTCGCTTATTAGGAATCGGAGAACCGGTTGATCTCCCACAGGCACTACACCTGTGTCTTAAACTGGAGAACCAGAGGTCTAGATTCAACCATGCCAATAATCACCAAGGATCTCTTAGACTATTTAATAACACCAACTCGTCCCATCCCAACCTACATGAACCACCACAGCAACATTGACCACTGCAAAAGGCCATACCAGATTTTCCAAATTTAGCTTCACCCCAACAATATAGGTCAAATAATTCCTCACGGGCCTACATTGCAATCCGGTCAAACCAAACCCAACTTAATCAAGGCTCTGATGTTAGGAGAATTCCTCAGTTTGCGGCTAGACCACAAATAAAGCAGGAACCTGCTGAAAGACGGAGCACCCAAACACGTCAAAATTACCACATTGATACCAACGGAATAGACCTCGAAACATAAAATCACTTCATGGAGTACGAAGACGCAAATTACGATCAACCATTGAACGAATACTTACAAGAACAACCAGACTTAGACAGCTACGAACCTTAAGACCATACTGACATACATTTTTTAGACTAACAAACTCTTCGTTGCCCTATTTCGATTCCAAAACGAAGAGTGGGAACATTTTGAAAATACTCATAGACACGGGCTCAAATCGAAGCTATATTCAACCCCATCTAGTAAGTAATCCTGTTCCCAATCAAGAATGTTTCTATGCCAGTACAATAGGTGGCAATATAAGAATAAGTCACCACGTACAAACAACCCTTTTCGATGTATACGATATCAAAATTAAACTTTTACTTCTTCCAACCCTTAAATCGTGTTCTGCCATACTAGGCAACGAGCTGCTAAATACAATAGACGAGGTACAGTCCGCCAAAGAAAGTCACTTTTATTGGTGGCTTCACCAAAACCAACCCCTGCCACAGTTCGTAGTTAACCCCGGAAGTTGACCTTGTGGCCAGCTTACATAGTTTTTAAGATAAGAAAAAAAAATTATATATATATAAAAACTAAAAAAAGGTGCACCATGGCATATTGAATATGTATGTCACGCATATAAAGGTTATATACGCCATGATGCACATGTCTGTAATGAACGGGCATAGTTAAGTACTTCTTAGTAAATTAAGTAGTTAGGTAAAATTTCGGTTTCATTTCGTATAACGGGAATTTTCTTGTCTTAAAATGCATCTTTGCTTATCTTGTTTTTTGCATTTTATTACTGATACCCAACAGATGTCCTACAATAAATATCGTGTCTTTACATGAGCATGGAGAAAAGTAATTAACATCCAAAGTACAGACCTCAACGTGGTGCTATTTTTCTGCACAGAGCTGTAGTTGTAAGAATTTTCTTTATTTTTTTATTTTTATTTTTATCTATATTGTTAAAGTTTTTAGTTTAGTTTTATTTTAGGATAGCTTAAGTTTATTTTTAAAAAAACGCATTACCAAGTTTTTTGATTTTCAAATAGTTTTCTTGAAACACATTAAAACATTTTTGTACAACAATAATTTCACGCTTATTATGTCCAAAGGCAATTTGAATTAGATAAAATATAGATTAACTTAGAGCACCTGTTTAGGGTCAGTAAGTTAGATTTTAAACCATTCTTAGATTATGTTACCTAGTTTTAAGTATTTTCCTAGGATTTATCAATATCAATTATATTCAGTTCAATAAAAATGAAAAAAAAAAAACAATAGACGAAGTTATTCATATCAATAAAAATTTCATGGAAATAGTGAAAAACCAGATCAAAATTAAAATTAAACAACAGGTTTCACAAGCAGTAAATGCCTTGATGTTCCAAACAAAACACATGACTTCAGACCAGAAAGGATCTCTGGAACATTTGGTACAACAACATCCCAGTCTATTTGCGGGAAGCGATGCCAAGTTAACCTATAACACAAATGTCAAAGGAGAAATTAGAAATTTCTCCGATACACCTGTTCACTCGAAATACTATCCATACCCAATGGCGATGAAGGATGAAGTCGATAGACAAATCAAACAAATACTCGACGATGGAATCATTATAACATCGGAATCTCCATGCAATCTACCAGTATGGATCGTTCCTAAAAAACAGACGCATCCGGAGACAAAAAGTATAAATTGGTTATAGATTACCCTATACCGGAGATAAACCAAGTACTCTCACAACTTGGACAGAATAAATGGTTCTCCGTGCTGGATCTGAAAAGCGGCTTTCATCAGATTCTACTCAAAAATTCTGACATTGAGAAGACTGCGTTTTTAGTGAATCATGGGAAATTTAATTTCACGTGTCTACCTTTTGGGCTCAAGAACGCCCCCTCGACATTCCAACGTGCCGGGAGTTCATCGGGAAAATATGTAACGTATATATGGATGATATTGTCATATTTGGGAAAGATGAAAAAACACACTTCAAGGCAAACATCAAAGTGCAACTGGACAAGTGTGAGTTCTTCAAGAACGAAGTAGAGTTTCTTGGATTTGTAATATCAGCCGGAGGCATCGAGACGAATCCATCCAAAGGCAAGGCAATACTATATTTTCATTCTCCTAAAACGCTAAAAGAGCTTAGGTCCTTTCTTGGTCTTTCCAGTTACTACCGACGTTTCATCAAAGACTACGCAAAGCTCGCGAGGCCACTCACTTCAATTCTCCGAGGGGAAGACGGCCGAGTCTCTAAATCAGCATCAAGTAAAAAACAAATCCAATTGGATCACACCGCCGAAGAGGCTTTCCAGAAACTTAAAAAAACTTTCTCATCCAAAGATATTATTTTGGCATATCCCAATTTCATCAAACTTCGCAAGGTGCCGTAATAGAGTAAGATGGAAAACCCGTAACCTTCATCTCCAGAACTCTCTTTAAAACAGAGGAGAGTTACGCCACCAATGAAAAGGCGATGCTGGCCATTATTTGGGCCTTCGGATCGCTATAAACATACCTACACGGTTCAGCGAAAGTACAAATTTTTACCGACCATCAGCCGCTTACGTTTGCACTAAGCAATAAAAACAACAGTTCCAAGATGAAAAGGTGAAAAGCCATCTTAGAAGAATGTGACTACGAGCTTCGCAATAAACCCGGCAAGACGAACGTCGTTGCGGGCGCACTGTCCAGATCCCCACAGTTAACTCAAATCAACCCTACGACCTCTAAACAACATAGCCACGAATCCTCCGCCCATGATTTAATACAAGTCAAGTTCATATTCCCGTCGGTTGTTCAGACTTTTATCAGCATTCCTGCCTCCGATGTGAAGGTGTTGTTGTAGATTCAAACGTCGTCGTGTGTCTTCTAAAAAATTGGTATCTGGTTGATCCTTTTAGGCTTGGATGGCCGTTGTGGCGTGTAGGGTGATGATGCTGGCAGGGTTTTCGTTCATTATCCTGAAGCACGAATACAAAGAGATCCTGAAGCACGAATACAAAAATAAGTAGTAAGGAGTAGGAGGGACCTACAGTTGTTTGCAAACTCCGAACTGCGAAGTTTGAGAAGTGTGGCCGTGGCGTACCACTTATTGCTGGTTAGTTGTCCTTTAGAAGCTTCTTCGTTTCTTCACAAAATTGGAGTCCGTTAGCCATAGCCCGTCCTCTGGTATCCGTTTGCCTGGTCACGTTCCAGACAATTTCAGGGTTCGTCCTGGTTTCCAGATAGTTGCCCACTATCCCCATAAAATGGGCGGGAGACGCGGATTCATCATCGAATGATGGAATCTAATGTATTTTCAAATCCAAATTCGTTCTTTAATTAATAACAAAAAGTACAGATTGAAAAATATGAAGCAGTTAAATATATTCAGTTGGCAAGTGCTGAATACATTTTAGTATAAAGAAAACGTTTTCCAGAATACACTAAATTAAATCAACGTTGTTGTTGAGGGGAGAACAAATGTACAAACAAGAAAAAAAAAATTCAAGTAGAAGTTGAAAATTACAGCACTAAAGCATTAGTATTAAGATAACAGAATTCATCAATGTATATATTGTTGATATTTTTATAGTTAAAAGACCAGAGCCAAGTTTTAACACCTTTCATAAATACATTTGTCACTCTCATACATCTTAAATTATCAGGATGTTAATTAAACAGACGGAGAGCAGAAACAAGAAAGAATCGTCCAAAGGTTACTTTATGAACAGGCGGTACAATAAACAGATTTCTGAAATTGACTCGCAAATTGTAATTACATGTGTCACGAACTGTGTAAAAACACGTATTTTGATAAAATATCTCATCAAATATTTATTTTATTTATAGCAATATAGATGTCTTAACGGAAGAGTAAGAACATAAAAGTAAAAAAAATAACAATACCTGAAAAAGAGCAGTGCATCAAAAAAAGGATTAATCCTAATAAAGTGCCGGGATATGACTCGATAAATGGAAAGTTGCTAATCCAATTTCCACGTAAAACAATAGAATACTAAGGAAACACCTATAATTTATTAATTAAACTTAAATATTTCGCTCAAATCACTGCAGTTCTCAAACCAGGCAAAGACGCAAGGAACGCATCATCCTACAGACCTATATGCTTGCTTCCTATGTTAGGGAAAGTATTTGAAAAATTATTTACTGATAGACTGTTACCAATACTTAACAACAACAAGATAGTACTTGACCATCAATTCGGCTTTCGCAAGCAAAACTCGACTATCCAACAACTTCACAGAGTAGTTAACAAAATCGAGAACGAATTCGAGGAGAAGAAATATTGCATAGGGATTTTCCTGAACGTAGGAAAAGCATTTGACGAGGTATGGCACAAAGGTCTTTTAAATAAACTGCATAACCTACTGCCATCAGACTTGTATCTTATCACCAAAAGCTACCTTAGTGATCATCATTTTTATGTTAAAAGTGCTGATAATCTCTCAAAATTCCTAGAGAAGAAGGCGGGAGTACTCCAAGGATCTACTACCTTTGCTGACGATACAATTTTGCTGATAGCTGATCAAAAGCTGAGCACCGCATCTTCTAAAGCTCAACTACATCTCGACAGAATGGAGAATAGAGGTTAACGAAGAAAAGATTCAACAAATTATTTTTAGAATGAAGTTAAACAACTCAGCTATCCCACTAACAATTAAGGATAAAAATGTTATGATATATAAAAATATTATTAAGGCTAAATATCTTGGCATGCATTTGGACAGTAAACTTACCTGGAAATACCATATACAAAAAAAGAGACCAAATAAAATTAAAATATAACCAGCTGCTCTGGCTGCTTTGCTGGAATTCAAAGGTATTTAATTGCAACAAGTTACTGATATACAAATCGATTATCAAACCTATCTGGACATATGGGATTCAACTGTGGAGAACTTTAAAAAAAATCAAACATTGCTATAATTGCTAGAATAAAAAGAAAATATTACGAACTATTATTAACGCGGACTGGTACATACCTAACATCGACATTTATCGTGACCTGAATATTCCAACAGTAGAAGAAGAAATAGAAACCACAAAAAGACATCATGTCAAATTAATAATCCATCCAAATAATGAAGTAAACTCCCTACCAATAAAAGAAATATTTGGAAAACGACGACTGAGGAGGACGAGAACTATTGATTTGATAGCAGGCATATCATCATCATAATAAATAAATAAATAAATAAAAATTCTGTCGAAATTTATTTATTATATTTGTATCAATATCCATAAAACGTAAAACCGAAAAGGGCATAGATCACGTGATACTAGCCCGAACCAAGATCCCAAAACGAATTGTTACACAATGTTCTTAGTGTCAATTAAAGACAGATGTATAAATATCTTTGGGAAATAAAAAAAAAAAGTTTTTGTTTAACAAATAAAGGTTCTGTTTTTTTTTTAAATAAGCACCTCCGCAGCAAGTTATCCCATATTCTAATTTTAACTTGAATAAGTCGTAATATACTTTAGTATAGAGGGGGGACAATACAGTCCAAGATGATACATTTGTCTTACTACTTTATTAAATTATTATCCCAATTGAGTTTATTGTCCAGCATTATGCCGACCTATTTAAAGCTTTCAACACGATCGATATTTTACTGTCAAGCAAAAACGTTGAAACAATTAGAAATTTCTATAGGACTTGTGATACCTGTGTTGCTAAGGAGTATAGAAAATTGCGAATTTTTTTTATTTATTATCCCATCTATGACTTGCCATTTTTTTTCGCGATTACCAAGCATACCAAATAGCTTCCTACTATAATATAATATGTGTCTCTGTGACGAACAATATCATTCTGAAGCTTATTATTAAGAAATTTATAGTCCTACTAGAGTCTGTGATTATTCGGATTCTTTCTAATTAGAATACCAAGTTGGACAGTATATTAATGTTATAATCATCGATTGAGGTTAAATTTTTACAGTGTTATAGCTCTACGAACCTATAAAACTCTTCTAAAAATAATTAAGTAAGCAACCCTGAAGCCTGTAAACACAATAAAGGCAGTAGTAAGATTCAAATATCGCGCACTTTAAGGTGATTGTATCTGCACTTCGCAAGTTGATTTCTTAAATATCAATGCCAAATAAGTCGTTTCTTAAAAAATGTCGTAGCCAAGATAAGAGCCCGGATATCAAGAGAGCAACGGAGTCGAGACAGACTGGAAACGTTGTCAAGAAGCCATCAAAGAAGCTGTCACTGATATGCTGGGATTCACGTCACAACCAAGAAGGAACCCATTGTTTGACGACGAGTGAAGGCAAGCGTCTGCAAACAAGACGCCTGTGAGGCGACGCTGCATCGAACAACGAGGGCTGTTCGTAAGCTCTACGAATAGAGAAGAAGGGAAGAGCACCGGCTTCTCAGGGGGGAAAAGAAGGAGCATGAGAAGCGCGTGGTCGAGGAAATGGAAAGGTGTTATTGCAGGAATGAAGTCCGGAAGCTTTACCGAAAGTTAAAACAGCTATCCGGAGGATGTAAGGTTCGGACCGAAGTCTGCCGGGATCAAAATGGACAACTTGTGGTAGAGTCGCAGTCCGTGCTGAGAATCTGCAAGAATCATTTCTGTAAACTCCTTAACAGCGATGATGACCGGAATTCCGCGGCAGAATGTTCTACTCGATGTGGACGATGATAGACAAGAATCCCGTCCCCCCGACTTAGACGAATTGAAGATAGCAATATCCAAGCTGAAGTCGAACAAAGCTGCTGAAGCGGACGGACTACCAGTAGAAATATATGACTGAACTGCAGATGAACTGGTTGTGCGCATGCAAGTGTAAGTTGCAAATGTAAGTTATGGTCGGAGAAAAGCATGCCCGATGAGTGGAATCTCAGCGTCGTTTGCCAAACTCGTCAGATTATGTAGGATTACTGTGGAGAACTGCTCCGTCAAGGTCCGTAAGGAACTCACAGAGACTTTCAATGTCAAAAAACGTTTTAGAGAAGGAGACGCACTCTAATGTGATTTCTTTAACATCATCCTCGAGAAGATCGTGTGTAACTCACAAGTCAACACCAGGAGCGCGATTTTCCAGAAGTCAGTTCAATTGCTAGCTTACGCTGATGACATTGACGTGATTGGACGAACATAGGGAGCCATTAATGAGGCATTTGCTCTCATTGAAGCGGAAGCGGCTAAAATGCTGCAAGACCCATCATAAATGAAGGCAAAACTAAGTACATGATATCATCAAGGAAGGACACACAACATCGACGCCTCGGACAGAGCGTCACAGTAGGCAGCAGAAACTTCGAGCTAGTTAAGGACTTCGTCTCCCTCGGCTCCGCCATAAATAGGAAAACAACATCAGTACAGAAATCAAACGGACCAAGCTCGTTTTATATAACAGCTTCATCATCCTAGTCCTACTTTATGGCGCGGAAATGTGGACGTTACCAAAGGTGGATGAGGAAGCCCTTAGTATTTTCGAGAGAAAAGTTTTGCGTTTGATTTTTGGTCCTGTTTGCGTTGATGGCATCTGGAGGAGAAGATTTAATGACGAACTCTATGGGATCTACAGCGACATGCGCCTGGTTAAGCGTCTACGGATACGACGCTTAAGATAGCTAGGCCATGTAGAGCGTATGAACACCACTGCTCCGGCCCGAAAAGTCTTCGAAACTGAGATTTTAGGACAACACAACAGAGAACGACCTAGGATAAGGTGGCGCACACAAGCAGAAAAGGACCTCAATCAACTTGAAGTGCGCAACTGTGGAGGCATGTTGGTTGTGGCCCAGGTCCACCCCGGACTGCCATAAGAAGAAGAAGAAGAGGTTGTTGGTTTTCTATCAAATCAATTGGTGTGCGTACAAAGATAAATGAGCATTGACCAATTGCCTCTGTGTATGTATCTCAGATTTTGTTGTTGTTTTTATTTACTGTATCGAAAAAGTGAATTTGACATTTCTTAATGACATACTTTACACATTTGGTTTAAATTCGTTCCCGTACCTTGCCTCTTCCTAAAAGAGATTCAGAGTTAAAAAACCTCCGAATTTTGTACAGAAATTACTGGAACACACCTACTGTTGAGCCAAGAGTCACTCTTGGCAATCTGTCGACTATTGACACTATGATATTAATCATTTCCCCATTTCATATTTCTGCCATTTTTTTTATTTATTTACTTATTTATGTTTGTTTTTTCATGAATGCCTTTGATTGTAAACTGTTCTTCTTACACTTTTTATTATATGCTTCAAACCTTCAAGGGTGCCAAGTTTCGCTCACCGTCTGCGTCACCGAAAACAAAAACACTTGGTTTTTTTTTTGATGACAATTCTTCTTAGTCCAACTATAACAAAATTTCAGTTGAGAATGCCCACACAACATTCGGACGGCATTGAATACCGGGAAGTGAATTTAGTTCACCCGACCCATAGACTTAGAATTGAAGAGTATATTAAGCACTTTAACCAGTACTAGTCGGTGCATCAAACTTTCACGACGCTTCTTCAGTGCGTTACAATAACAAAAACAAAATCTTAAATAAAATCGAATTAGTTTTGAAGATAATAATTTGTCTTCAGGTAATAACGGTGTCATAATTAGCTCTAGACGTGAGAACTATAGAGAAAACTCATTTGCCCCGCTCAATAATGATAGTTATTGCGGTGTGATTCAATTCAAAAAGAACTAAAAATAGCCAGAACTCCATCAATAAGTGTTTTGCGAATGTCCGGTGGTGAGATGCATTCACTTTTTTCCGACGCGAATTTGTCACACGGTTGTAACAAGAAAATATCAACTAAAATTATAATTTACTGTGAAAACGTTGATAACCATATCTTAATTTATTCAGAAATTAACCGAAAAATTAACAATTTCACATGACTTTCCATCAGCAAGGTCATCCAAGCCTTCAATAATTATGTAATGTAAAATGTTAAAATGATCAAGAAAAACTATGGCGCACACAGTGATGTGTTCTACATAGTTTTCGTAACGTAACGAAATAACACAGTGTCACAATTGTCAAATCATCTGTCACATAAAAACATTTTGCTGGATTTATGCGGAATATCATCACAAACATGGGGGCGAGGTTACATTGTTGATTGCGCTCAACAAGGCGAGCTGCCAACACTATCCCCGTTAATGCACAGGTCAAGTTGACATACAGCCTGACCTACCAGTCTGTGGGTTGTGCGTGAAGGTAACTTTCTCACCACGTAAAAAATCGTTAGTTCACAGACAACACCTGCCTCGAATAATGAAGGGTCAACTGTTGACGACCCCAGCAAACGTTTAAAGGACAATGATTTTTTGTTTTGCACGTGGAATGTTAGGTCCCTTAACAGGTCACGTGCAACCGAACAACTTGCGGAGACCCTTAATTGCTACAAAGCAGACATTACCGCCATCCAGGAAGAGAGAGAAGGCAGGCCTTATTGGGATGCGGATTTGTTGTTCGAGGCAGACTTAGGCAAAAAGCCTTAAAGCTACGACCCTGTCAGCGAACTCCTCATGACAATCTGCATCAAGGCTAAATTTGGGAACATCAGCCTATTATGCGCTCACGCCCCGACAGAGGAGAAGGATGACAACACCAAGGATGAATTCCATGATCTCCTAGAAAGAATATACGATCGATGCCCCAGCTACGACCCCAAGATCGTTCTATGAGACCCTAACGCTTAGCTGGGAAAAGAGGACATCTTTGCTGGAGTCATCGGTAAACACAGCTTGCACGAGAATACATCCGGAAACGGACTCAGGTTGTCGGACTTCGCCTTAGGGCGGAACCGAAAGGTAAAACAGCTATCTAGAGGATACAAGGTTCGGACCGAAGCCTGCCGGGATCAAAGTGGACAACTAGTACTTGAGTCGGAGTCTGTGCTGAGAATCTGGAAGGATAATTTCTGCGGACTCCTTAACAGCGATGATGGCCCACATTTCGCTGTTGCTCAGAATGTTCTACTCAATTTGGACGGTGATATACAAGAATTCCGTCCCCCCGACTTAGACGAGGTGAAGATAGCAATATCCAAGCTAAAGTCGAACAAAGCTGTTGAAGCGGACGGACTGTCCGCAGAACTATTTAAAGCAGCTGGAGATGACCTGGTCGGGCGCATGCACCAGCTCATCTGTAAGATATGAACGGAGGCAAGCATGTCCAATGACTTGAATCTCAGCGCCGTTTGCCCGGTCCACAAGAAAGGAGACCCCTTTGACTGCGCCTACTATCGGTGGTTCAGCCTTCTTAACATCGTATACAATGTCCTCTCTGCCATATTGTGTGAGCGTCTGAAACCTTTTGTCCACAGCTTGATAGGTCCCTATCAGTGTGGTTTCAGACCAGGGAAGTCGACTATAGACCAGATCTTAACTTTACGGCAGATCCTGGAAAGGACCCAAGAAGTGCAAATCGACACTCACCACCTTTTCGTCGATTTTTAGTATGCATAGAGACGATCTATACAGTGCCATGTCTAGTTCTGGCATTCCTACCAAACTCATCAGATTGTGTAGGATGACGATGGAGAACTCTCACTGCTTCGTCAAGTTCGGTAACGAACTCTCCGAGACCTTCAATGTCAGAAAAGGTTTTAGACAAGGGTACGACTGTCATGTGACTTCTTTAAAATCATATATGGGTCTGATGGTTAATGGGGTCAAAACGAAGTACATGCTACCATCAAGAAAGAACATTGACGTCTCGAACAGAGCGTCACATTAGAAAGCAGAAACATTGAGGTAGTCAAGGACTTCGTCTACATCGGCTCCGCCATAAATAGGGACAACAACATAAGTACCGAAATCAAACGGAGAATCATTCTTGCCAATCGCTGTTTCTTTGGGCTCAAGATTCAATTGAGTAATATAGCCTGCTCTCGATGGACTAAGCTCGCTTTATATAACAGCTTGATCATCCCAGTCCTACTTTATGACGTGGAAACGTGGATGTTGACAAAGGCGGATGAGGAAGCCCTTAGTCTTTTCGAGAGAAAAGTTTTGCGTGCAATTTTTGGTCCTGTTTGCGTTGATTGCATCTGGAGTAGAAAATTTAACGACGAACTCTATGCGATGTACAGCAGCATGCGACTGGTCAAGCATCTGCAGACACAACTCTTAAGATGGCTAGGCCATGTAGAGCGTATGGACACCACTGCTCCGGCCCGTAAAGTCTTTGAATCCGAGCCATTGGGACAACCCAACTTAAGACAGCCTAGACTAAGGTGGCGCGCACAAGTGCAGAAGGACCTCAACCAACTTTTAGTGCGCAACTGGAGACAGCTGGCGAAAGATCGTGCTGGCTGGAAAGGCATGTTGGTTGAGGCCCAGGTCCACACCGGACTGTAGCGCTACAAGAAGAAGAAGAAGATCATCACAAACGAGTGCAAATCCGCCAATATTAAATGTGTAAACTGCAATTATAGGCAAATCGTAAATAATTAATTGGTATTAGAGTTCGGCTGTATAAAAAAATAACGATCAGTTGGCCAGACGTAATTTGCAAAAAGATACCAACAACACCAAGGATACACATGAAATATCAGCGACTTTTCCGCTCTTACATTTTGTCGAAAGATTGCAGTTCAATAACTAACTGCGCTCCAATGACAAACAAAAACAACAACAACATCCCTGACGTAGGGCCGAAATATTTTAATAAGCTTTTCATCATTGGTGACATCAACGCCCTAACTCCTGAAATGATAACTACACTTGGTGATTATACTTCAATGCTATTGCACAATTGGCTATTAAGTATTTGTATCAGAAGATAACTAAATATGAATATAGGTCTCATCATTATATTTTGGAATGCGGGAGGCATTCGTAAATACGGTAATATAATTTTTTGCTTTCTTAAGTTCTCTTCACATTGATGGAGATTTAAAACATTATTTTGGGGAAACTATTAACATTCGACAATATATGTATTTTCAAAAGAAGGTGACCTGAATTGCAGACAAAAAGGAATTGGGGTTTCTTAAGACCAAATTCTTGGGGGAATGTTCTTGACCATTTGTATTCAAGTCACTATTTCCACATATTGTATTTGTAATAGGGGCATGTCCTAAGACAACAACACTTCCACGTCCACGTTCCTAAACTTTATCTTCCAAAAACGTCACTTCAAAAGAAAACGTCAAAAAGCCAGCCCCCACGTTGATCATCGTTGTCCACCGTAATCTCGAGTTGAATTAACCTTACACTTCATATTGTGACATATTTGTATATTTTAAATGAATTAATCTTTTGTTTAAATAAAGTTGCATATAAATTTAAAATCAAACGAAATAAAATCCCGACTAATTTACAGTATTATCCCCACAACAATTGGAACTTATTCCAACGCAATTTATTTTTTTAATTTTTATTGTTGTCATTTTTTCTGATTTATATCTAGAACAAAAATACTTAAACTAGCCTCAAAGTATGTTGTAATGAGAACTTTCTTAATGGCCCTATGCGGCAGCTCTTAGTTAATGTAGTTATATAATAAGACTGCCTTTGAGCGTCGCTTTGTTTTATTTAAGTTTATTAATTAAAACTATGGATTTAATATTTAATACTAAGAATACCGTAAATAGACGGGATCAGTTTATGTGTGGAATAACACATCGGCCATCGGCTTTACTGCATCGTCCAATTTCCTCATTTAAGGCTTCGACGACATCGATTTCAGAAAACCCCAAAAAATAGTCCAATGGTGTTAAATCGCGGGGGGCATGGGCCTATGCACGCGAGGTAACGTCGTTGATTGCGCTCAACATGGCGAGCTGCGAAGGCAATCCTCGTTAGTGCACAGGTCAAGTTGACATACAGCCTCCACGTGGCGCCCCCTGGATAGCCATCACAACACCCGTTGTATGGTGAACTAATGTATGCAGCGACCCCCTCTGCCCGAGGATTTAAATAATGGGCCTGGCCTACCAGTCTGTTGGTTGTGCGTGAGGGTAACTTCCTCACAACGTAAAAATCATTAGTTCAGAAGCAACACCATGCCTCGGATAATGAAGGATCAACTGTTGACGACCCCAGCAAACGTTTTAAGGACAATGATTTTCGGTTTTGCACGTGGAATGTGAGGTCCTTTAACAGGCCACGTGCAGCCGAACAACTTGCGGAGGCCCTTGACAGCTACAAAGCTGACATAACCGCCATCCAGGAAGTGCGATGGGATGGGCCTGCCATAAAAGCGATAAAGAACTGCGATATCTACTACAGCAACTGCTATAGAGAGAGAGAAGGCAGCGCTTATTGGGATGCGGATTTGTTGTTCGAGGCAGACTTAGGCAAAAAGTCTCGAGCTACGACCCAGTCAGCGAACGCCTCATGACAATCCGCATCAAGGCTAAATTCGGGAACATCAGCCTAATATGCGCTCACGCCCCGACAGAGGAGAAGGATGACAACATCAAGGATGACTTCTATGATCTCCTAGAAAGAACATACGATCGATGCCCCAGCTATGACACCAAGATCGTTCTAGGAGATTTCAACGCTCAGCTGGGAAAGGAGGACATCTTTGCTGGAGTCATCGGTAAACACAGCCTGCACGACAACACATCCGGAAACGGACTCAGGCTGTTGGACTTCGCCTCGGGGCGAAACCTCTCTGTGGCTAGCACGCGGTTCCCACACCTGAACATTCACAAAGGAACCTGGCGATCTCCTGATCAATCAACCGTCAACCAGATTGATGACTTTGCGATCGACGTCAGACACTCCTCCCGTATTCTCGATGTCCGAACCTTCCGAGGTGCAAACATTGACTCGGATCATCACCTTGTTGTAGCCAAGGTAAGAACCCGGATATCGAGAGAGCAACGGAGTCGAGAAAGGCCAAAACGGTTTGACGTCGAAAAGCTACAATCGCAGCTGATTGCTGGAAACTTTGCCGACCGAGTCTTCCGGAAACTCGCCCAGAGTTCGACGCTTCCTGCACTAAGCATAGAAGAAGAATGAAAACGTTGTCAAGAAGCCATCAAAGATGCTGCAGGCAAGTGCACGCAGCTAAACGCGACGCTGCATCGAACAACGAGGGCTGTTCGTGAACTCTACGAACAGAGAGGAAGTGAAGAGCACCGGCTTCTCAGAAGGAAGAAGAAGGAGCATGAGAAGAGCGCGGTCGAGGAAATGGAAAGGTGCTTTGGCAGAAGTGAAGTCCGAAAGTTTTACCGAAAGGTAAAACAGCTATCCGGAGGATACAAGGTTCGGACCAAGGCCTGCCGGGACCAAAATGGACAACTAGTAGTAGAGTCGTAGTCTGTGCTGAGAATCTGGAAGGATCATTTCTGCAGACTCCTAAACGGCGATGACGACCCAAATCCCGCTGTTAGGCAGAATATTCCACTCAATTTGGACGATGATAGACAAGCATTCCGTCCCCCCGACTTAGACGAGTTGAAGATAGCAATATCGAAGCTTAAGTCGAACAAAGCTGCTGGAGCGGACGGACTGTCCGCAGAACTATTCAAAGCAGCTTGAGATGGCCTGGTTGGGCGCATGCACCAGCTCATCTGTAAGATATGGTCGGAGGAAAGCATGCTCGATGAGTGGAATCTCAGCGTCGTTTGCCCGGTCCACAAGAAAGGAGACCCCTTTGACTGCGCCAACTACAGAGGGATTAGTCTCCTGAAAATCGCATACAATATCCTCTCTGCCGTATTGTGTGAGCGTCTGAAACCATTTGTCCATGACCTGATAGGTCCCTATCAGTGTGGTTTCAGGCCAGGGAAGTCCACAATAGACCAGATCTTCACATTACGGCAGATCCTGGAAAAGACCCAAGAAATGCAAATTGACACTCACCACCTATTCGTCGATTTCAAGGCTGCATATGACAGTGTGCATAGAGATGAGCTATACAGTGCCATGTCTAGTTTTGGCATTCCTACCAAACTCGTCAGATTGTGTAGGATGACAATGGAGAACTCCCGCTGCTCCGTCAAGGTCGGTACCGAACTCACCGAGACCTTCAATGTCAAAAAAGGTTTTAGACAAGGCGACGCACTGTCATGTGACTTCTTTAACATCATCCTCGAGAAGATCGTGCGTAACTCACAAGTCAACACCAGAGGCACGATCTTCCAGAAGTCAGTTCAATTGTTAGCTTACGCTGATGACATTGACGTGATTGGACGAACACAGCGAGCCGTCAATGAGGCGTTTGCTGGCATTGTAGTGGAAGCAGCTAAAATGGGTCTTGCGGTAAATGAGGGCAAAACGACGTACATGCTGTCATCAAGGAAGGACACACAACATCGACATCTCGGGCGGAGCGTCACACTAGGCAGCAGAAACTTCGAGGTAGTTAAGGACTTCGTCTACCTGGGCTCCGCGGTAAACAGGGACAACAACATCAGTACCGAAATCAAACGCAGAATCACTCTTGCCAACCGCTGTTACTTTGGGCTCAAGAGGCAATTGAGTAATAAAGCCCTCTCTCGAAGGACTAAGCTCGCTTTATATAACAGCTTGATCATCCCCGTCCTACTATATGGCGCAGAATCTTGGACGTTAGCAAAGGCGGAAGAGGAAGCCCTTAGTCTTTTCGAGAGAAAATTTTTGGTCCTGTTTGCGTTGATGGCATCTGGAGGAGAAGATTTAATGACGAACTCTATAGGCTGTACAGCGACATGCGCCTGGTCAAGCGCCTACGGATACAACGCTTAAGATGTCTAGGCCATGTAGACCGTATGGACACCACTGCTCCGGCCCGAAAAGTCTTTGAATCCGAGCCATTGGGACAACGCAACAGAGGACGACCTAGACTGAAGTGGCGCACACAAGTGGAGAAGGACCTCAACCAACTTGGAGTGCGCAACTGGAGACAGCTGGCGAAAGATCGTACTGGCTGGAGAGGTATGTTGGTTGAGGCCCAGGTCCACCCCGAACTGTAGCGCCACAAGAAGAAGAAGAAGAAGAAGGTGTTAAATCGCACGATCTAGGCGGCCAATTCTGGTCCCCAAAACGCGAAATAACACTATCGGAAAATGACTGATGTAACAATTAAATTGTTTCTCTGGGTGTATAAGATATGGTGCTGTCTTGTTGAAACCACATCCCCTCCACATGCATTCTTTCAATTCTAGGCACGAAAATCCACACCACACAGTGACACGTTGAGGTTGCATTTGCTTCTCGTGAATCACTCGAGGATTTTCTTCGCCCCAAATGTGACAATTCTGCCTATTGACGAAGCCATCAAATGTAACCCCAATTTGATCGTAATTTGTAATACGAACTGTAGCCGCAAAACTTTCACAATTTTGGTAAAACAACTTCACAATGAGAATGCGTTGTTCATTCGTGTAGCGCTCCATTTTTATTAACCTTATACCTTCTACTAACAAACAATAATAATTGTTTAAATGTCAAACAATGACAATTCGAATGGCGCCAAATTTAAATCTTGCGTTCTTGTTGGGACACCCACAGAATTGATGAGTTAACCGCACCGTGTAGGAGCCCATTTTTTATTGTGAAAGCATGAGTATCTACTTTGTTGCCTCTTTTGAGAACAAATTTAATACCTGTTATCATGTTGTAGATCGTGTAAAGCAGTTCTTCGCTTATACTTAGTCTCACTAACTTAAGAAAGAGGCCTTCTAACCAATTCAAATTGGTTATTCAGCATTATTTTTTTGTCCTCAGTTCATTGTTTCAGGACTACATTGATAATCTTTTCGAAAACCTTATGCAAGCTTATGCAAGGAAGGAGACTTATCGACCGAAGATTTTTCGTAAACGAGGAAAATAGGTTGCATTATCGCCAATGCTCTGGGTAATGTACATTACTCAAAGCATTGTTGAACAGGATTGTGTATATCTCTAACGCCTC
Source organism: Eristalinus aeneus (assembly GCA_955652365.1). NCBI lineage: Eukaryota > Metazoa > Arthropoda > Insecta > Diptera > Syrphidae > Eristalinus > Eristalinus aeneus. The sequence goes on along the minus strand of OY019132.1, from coordinate 14,356,497 downwards.
TTCGGGGAGATGACGCAACACAATACTTGATATTCCATCTATTCCTGTGGACTTTTTGTTCTTCAAACTGATGAATATGCCTTTGAGATCCTCCTTCGAAATAAGTATGGCACTAGAGCCGTCTTGGGCGACAGCATTATTTGCTTTATTTTTGTCATTGAATCTGACGAAACCATGATTGATGTATTTCATTTCGAAGGCGGAAATGGTTAAGCAAGGCTCTGTTCTCCAAGTTGTGATTCGCCCTGCGAGATTCGTTAACAGTATACACTTCCTGACAAAACTGCTCCTATTGCTTCTACGTTCTCATTGTCCAGCACGGCCTTTGCCGGATCGATGCCAACTGAATTCAGTATGTGTGCGTTGGCAGTTGTTCTGTCAAGTCGAGCAGCTTCCATGTCGTGATGATCCCCCCTACGGAAGATACGGTTGATTTGGGGGAACATTCCCGGACCGTTCGAATGCACAGCTCGAATCTTGTTCCTTAAGATGAATTGATAGCAATTCCGTAATTCAACCGAATCAAACTCTGGAGGTGGCGTTAAGTTATTTGAACGCTGCTCTCTGGATAATACTCTGGAGAAACGCGGCCAACAAGCATTACAATAAGTGTAAGGGTACGTTTCGACAAGTTCCTAAAGTTCAACCATCTCGTGCGGTGAGCCCGCAGTGATCACTGTCGTACTCTACCGTTGTTAAGCACTTCCTAATTTGTATGTTTACGTCCCGTAACGTTAGTCGTCTGTTAATAAGCTTCAGATCAACCTGGTGCGTCAACGTCTCAAGGAGTATGGCGTATGGCTTTTCTAATGAAGAGAGCGACCCCACCAGTTTGCGTGGAGAGGGGTTGGTTTATGAGGGGTTGGTCTCTTCGGATAATTGTATAGTCTTTGTACCTGAGTGTGTCTTTTCTGTAAGGCTAAGTTGCGCTCACCATCAGCACGTTAGTCTAATGGGACTCCAACAGGTTTAGCAAAGTCAACCTTCTATCGATCGTGACGAGTGAATTTGCATTCACCACCAAGATCAAAAGGTCTCCAGCTACCGGCGTATCCATTAAAATTAAACACAACGACAGATGATTCTCTGTGCATTTGGTTTTCCAAAGGTTTCGCATCTTGCGCATAGAAGCATCTGGTTTATCCCCCCTTAACCTGTCTCGAGAAATCACCTGCGAGTTAAGAATTTGTATCTTCCTTAGACTCTCAAGTTTGCTCTCAGGTGAGACCTGGACCAGAAAGAGGACGAGCAGATGCTCTGGTGGCATTCTAAAACGGACAGTGGAAAAGCGCTTTACGGAAACAATATCCACGTCCTCAATTTTCACTTCTTTTAATGCGGATAAAATGGTCTCCGGCTCAGCCGAGACATCTAAGCCTTTGAGCAGAACCGTTTGCAGTTTTTTATTTTTTGGTGTGAAGGTGTAGAAATCCACCCAGCCTCCATCATCTGTTGCCTGACGACTTTAAAACTATGCGCTGTGTTCCGTTAATGAAATAATATAATATATTAATAAAAAAAATTGTCCGCTACGCACATTTGACATACCTTAACAGTATCTTCAGTATCCATTCCAATAATATATATTGGATGCATTTTTTTCTTTTTTTGCCGACTGTTGTGGCTGCTTTTGCTTTCGTTGCTGTTGTTGATTTTGTTGCTTCTGCTACTGTTGCTTCTGTTCAAGTTCCTGCTGATGTTGTTGAAGGATTGTTAGTTGCTGTTGTTTATCACATGGCTTGTTATTTTGGTTGTATGTTCTTTTTCAAGATGTTTAGATGCAACCTTCTTTCTCTCTTCTAATTTGAGTTGAAGAGCTTTGATAAAGGCCTTTAACTTTTCCTTCTCCTAGATTTTTTCGACCAACTCTCTTTCATCGTCAGCCTGGTTCGCTGCTTCAGATGAACCATATTCCAGATACAGGTTGCCCCTTCCGCTGTATGTGGCTTCATTGTTTAGCATCATCGCCAGCCATTCTGTTGAATTCAGATGCGATTTTAATGTTTTTTTTTTGTTTGATTTAATTTCTCTGCTGCAATTATCCGAGTTATCACTCGGAAGCAGCTCTTCGTCCATTTTTAAACCTACAATTGATTTCTACTTTTGTATTTTTTTCTTTGAACAAATCTTGATTTTTATTGTTTTTTCAATATTTTAATTCTTCAGTTATTTATAATTATTTTGTTACTTAGGTAACTACGCAATATAGCCGAAATACGTCTTTCCAAGACGGAACTCTGAAATCGACCAATTTATTCCAACGCAAAATGAACTACAAATTAAAAACTGATAAGAAATGTTTCCAAAAGAAATAGAACCGGTTCATATCGATAGGGAAGTGAGATACTTCTCCGACTCGTTGTTGAACTGTGTTTATAATTGGGTACCCAAAAAAGTGAGTCAATGGAACAGTTCCTTCCTAGTCATATAATGGAATTAATTTAAAATAGAAACTTTGCTAGACGGAGATGGGTAAGAACTATAGACAATCCTTTTAACACGTTGTACAAAAGTTGTCCAAAATTATAAAAGAACAAATTTAGGTTATGATAAACCAAAGTTGGAACAGGAAACTACAAGAACCGGATAAGTTTAGCAAACCCTTTTGGAACATTATAGGCAACATAAAGAATTTCAAACCATCCGGGCGGAAAATATCTAAAATTATACCCATTCCAAAACCTGGGAAGGCACATGCCAGTGTAGTAAGCTTCAGAGTTCATTAGGCAAATGTTTTAAAAGAGTTAGCAAAATGGTCAATCACCTCGTCACACAAAACACAATTCCTCCTCAACAATTTGGAACTTAACAGTTTATCCAATAATTTTTTTTTTATGATTAGCGCGTACTGAAGGGTTTGTTTATACCCTTCAGTGACCGGAATTAAGTCACAGCACAGCATGAATGAGTGAGCATTTTTAGCAGCTAGCTAACGCATTAGAGCATTTTTCGTTAAAATAGCGATGAAAAAGTGATGCAAGGACAACACTTCGTCGATATTCTAGCGAGTTGATTGACTTCGCAGAATTTTATCTAGTTGGTGCAGAGAGGTCTTAGGAGCACCAGACTGGATAGGAGCATTATACTCAAGCTTTGGGCGGATGTACGCCTTATATATTTTTGCCATGTCAAAAGGTGTGATATATTTCTTGTATCGTTTTATATATATCGAGATATTTCACTTCATTTTTGGCAACTTCGAATATGTGATCGTTCTAACTTAGTGTAGAGTCGAAACACACACCGAGGATGGCAAATCATTCGGTTTTAACATCGCAGGAGACATTCATGGATAATAGTCGGTTATATTTAAATCGATTGTGTGACAGGAGACAGCACTGAGTTTTAAAAACATTAAATTCCACATTAAATTCCACTCTATTCTTTTTACCTCAATCAGTTATGCTGTCAAGATCGGAATTGAACAAGTAATAACTAATTTCTAATCCATTGAAGGAGAGATTCATCGACACCAAAAACACGTGCAGCGATCTTGCTTTCTCATACGTGGTGCAAAAATTGGTTTTATTCTTCGGTAAGATAAGCCATCAAATCACCTGCTGCTGCGGAAACCGTATTGCCGGTCATTAAGAATCTTCCGGGTTTTAAAATATTTCATAACCTGACGATTTATCTGCATTTCCATGACCTTAGAAAGTAGGGACGTAAGCGCTATGGGTCGGTAGGAGGTGGATGGCGTTTCGCCTTTTTTAGGGACAAGCTGAACAAATGCTGTTTTCAACTTTCTAAACTTAGAAAAAGCCCTAAAGAATAGGATAGATGGAAAAGCTAAGGCAGTGGTTTAGCCAGCGTAGAACCCTTCTTCAGATGAACTGGGAGATACCATTCGGGCATCAAAGTTAACTTCAAGGCTTGAAGAGTACGTGTTTGATTCTTTTAGACGTAGAAGAGGCATTTGATACAGTATGTAACAATGGTTTATTATACTTCTTAGCTTAAATTTACCAAATTCTTCTTCTTTTTACGGCGCTACAGTCCAGGGTAGACCTGGGCCTCAACCAACGTGCCTCTCTAGCTAGCACGATCTTTTGCTAGATGCCTCCCAATGCGCACTCCTTTGTTGCGTTCACCCAATCCTCTCATCCCCTCCCCTCATCCTACACAATTTGACGAGTTTGGTAGGAATGTCAAAACTACACATGGCACTGTATAACGGCCGTAAATCGATGAACAGGTAGTGAGTGACGAGCTGTACTTCCTGAGTCTTTTCCAGGATCTGCCGTAATGTGAATATCTGGTCTTTCGTGGGCTTCTAATTATGTTATGGCTATGAATTTGGACAAACGATTTCAGACGTTATGAAGGATAATCGCTCAATAATGTTCACAAAGGGGGTTAAATATCATAATGTTTTAACTAAAAGTCACTTGTGAAAAATCTACAATAATAACTACATGGTGGTTGGTTGTTTAATTGGTTTGCAAAGCAGGCGTTTTTGACAAAGCCACAGTAACAACTGAGTATAAATAAACGATTTTTGCTCAATTTCATTATAGTATCGACGAAAACGTTTGCAAGGTTAAGCTGCCAAAAGGTATGAACATATAAACTTATTGTATTTAATTATATAATTGAAAATTTTAGAAAATAAACATCCAATTCCAAAACCTATATGTTCTGTTTCTGGTATAAGGCGAACTTTTCGACATTTTTATTTTCTTTTGATGGGACTTTTGTTGTCAAAAGAGGAGCTTTAATTTTCATAAAAAGAAAATATGTATTGGACCAGCCTCGCAGTCAGCGAATCCTCGCCGCAGTCAGCAGCGAACTTTCCTCACAGTCAGCGAATCCACGCCGTAGCCAGCGGTGACCACGTCGCACCCAGTGATAACTTGCCTCGCAGCCAGCGAATCCACGCCGCAGCCAGCGGTGACCACGTCGCAGCCAGCGATAACTTGCCTTGCAGCCAGCGAATCCACGCCGTAGCCAGCGGTGACCACGTCGCAGCTAGCGATAACTTGCATCTCAGCCAGCGAAACCTTGCCGCAGCCAGCGATAACTTGCCACCCAGGCAGTGAATCCACGCCGTAGCCAGCGATGACTTTCCTTGCAGTCAGGGAGTCCTTCTGCAGCCAGCGGTGACTTTCCTCGCAGCACACCAAATATTCATCAATATGTTCCATAGTGCTCCTAGTCAAATAGTAACGCAAAGTACCTTCAAAAGACTCGGGAACTTGCAAATTCCAGATTCACAGCCATAGCATATCCAACCCTTAGATGAAACTACATCCCATATCCAGTCCTTAGATGAAAAATCATCTAACATGGAAATCTTTTCTTAAATACGGGAGTTACGAGCCGAGTTAGAAGCAACGAAGGCAGCAGCAGCCATTGAGAAAAACCACCGTCAACGATTGGAGGAACTAATTAAAATGCAAAATAGGCAAGGAAACATTGAGATCATGTGAACAATGCCAAAACAGGTAACCAATGTTTCTATTAGTAGTTTTGCAACCACACCGACAATCGAATCTCTTACAACAACCAATACTTCAACTGCAACAGATCCTTTTGATCACTTTGTAACTGGTCAATTTCCATCTCCATCGATAGCATCTTTACATGCTGCTTGTAACCAGCAAGCATGCCAAACATATTCATGGACAAATTCATGTCCCTCTCAGCATCAACAAATAGCTTCAACAACGGTTCCAACATATTTGTCTTCACTCGAAGCATCAACGGCAGTGAATATGACTCCAACATTCTTGCTCGATCAACCCTTCTATCTATCGGCTTATCAACGGCCAATTTACCCTCCTCGATCAGATCGATATCAGCAAAGGTCAACCCCTCAGCCACATCAATTTTGTCAGGAACCATCTCTTGTGGAACTCGGGTATAGAAAAATTCGTGATCTTGCCGAATTTCACGGAATACCCGAAGAATGGCCTTAGTTTTGTATAGCATATGTAGAATACAGAATTATTCAAAGGTTGACAATATGTTCCGGCTTAATAAGAGCATAAAGGGAGAAGCGAGGGAAGTTGTTGAATCACTTCTAATACACCCTAACAACTTCGATCAAGTGATGGTTACTCTTGAGTTTCGCTACGGCCGTCCAGAATGTTTGAGTGAAGTCAATTGAAAAAAAAATAAGAATGATTTACCAAATTCTTGAAGACAAATTAGAGCAAATAAGACTATACGCAACAAAAATATAAAACTATTCAAATTTTTTAGAATCTAGTGGAATGTTTCGTTATATGACTAAAAAAATATAGTAGTGGAAGAACTTGTCAATAAATTACCAGTAAGTAAGAAATTGGACTGGGCACAACACAGTTTGTCTACTCAGCCATTTACAACCATTAAACCATTTAATGAATGGTTGATATGGATGGCGTTACAACAATAACTACCTTACATCACAAATTGGCGCAAGTGAAATATGAAAAAAAAAAATAGTAGAGGAAATATTCTGTATGTAACTGAAGATTCAACGTCCGCCGCCGTAATAAAAAAGGAATGTCCTTATTGTAAGTGTTAAACCCTAAATCACATTATATTTATCAATGAATATTTGTCAATGAATTAAGCGGAATATCCTATTACAATCTTTAAGCCAATCTTAACACTGTGGTGAAAATACTGATAAGGTAATTAATTTTGATATATATTTTTTTTTTTGGCTTTTTTTCTCTCTGTCAACCGATTTTGAAATAATTTTTCTTTCCGAATAAAGCCTCAACAAGAGTAACCACGCCTTGTTTTTAATCCCTAATTTTTGGGAACAATCTTATAGCGACGTTCGCTACTTTACAGCATATTACCAGGAAACCAAAAGCGTTTTCTCAACATATTTTGGAGGCCCCGCCGAAATTTTTCATTTAATGGTATAAATTAATTATTCAACACGCGACTTGTATTGAACCATGCCATCTGGAAATGAAGAAATATCCGACAGACCGTCAGCAGATGAAAACCCATCAGCATCCACTGATGCCGCTGCGTCTAAGGTTAATCCAAAAAAAAATCAAGGCATTGGAAACTCTGAAGATGCGACGATTGGTAGTTGTTATAGATATATATAGACTTATTCTATAGTATTTTGGCATGTTGAAAATTTCGAAGCATTACTTTCAACCTCAACAAATGAAGATAAGGAATGTGAAGCACACTTTTGTAACCACTATACCCGTTTGAAATCTGGACGATACCAGGTTAGATTACCCTTCACACAAAATCCAGATTTATTAGGAAATTCGTACGATATTGCTTTGAAAAGGTATTTATCTCTCGAAAGAAAGATTAAAAAAACCAAGAACTATTTCAACAATATTCAGTCTTTATCAATGATCTTCTTGATCAATCACGTATGGAAAAAACGAACCTTGATTTCACCAAGCCCCATTATATTTTACCCCACCATGGTGTACTTAAATTGTCAAGCTCTACCACAAAGTTGCGGGTAGTATGACATTTTAATGGTGGGACCTGATATTCAGCCTGATCTACTATCCATTGTATTGAGATTCCGCGTTTACAAATATGTATTTACAGCAGACGTCACAAAAATGTACCATCAAGTGCAGCTTCATCCTATCGATAGAGACTTTCACTGCATTTAATGGGGAAGGAGAAAGGAGGAAGATATCACTATATATCGGTTTGGACCGTAACATTTGGCACGGCCTCCGCTCCTTTCTTAGCCACACGAGCACTGAAGCAGTTGTCAATTGATGAAGGTTCGCTATATCCTCAAGCTGCACGATCTATAAACTATGATTTCTATGTAGATAACGTGTTGACAGGTGCAAATTCATTGAGTGAAGCAAAAGCACTTCAACGTGAGATAATTGAACTCTTGAGCAAAGGTAAATTCTATCTTAGAAAATGATGTTCAAATTCAGCAGAGCTTTTAGAAGAAATTTCTCAGTATGATCGAGAGACATTAGTAAGACTTGGAAATTACCACTCTGTTAAAACATTAGGCATAATTTGGAATCCGGATAGAGATTGCTTCCATTATGCCGTAGTTTTGACTCCTCATAAAGATGTAACAAAACGCACAGTGCTTTCAGACATTGCGCATTTGTTCGGCCTGATAAACCCAGTTATTGTCCTGGCGAAAGTATTTTGGCAGCAACTGTGGCGGCCTTAACTCACATGGGGCGAATCTCTTCCACAAGAATATCACCAGCGCTGGATTCTCTTCCGGAATAGTTTACATAAACTCAGTGGCTTGCAGATTAAACGACGTGCCTTTTCTGGGCATTGTAATCACTACCAACTGCATGAGTTCTCTGACAGCTCGGAGAATGCCTTCGGTACTTGCGTCTATGTACTGTCTATCACTGAGGATGGTTTGATCAACGTTGAACTTTTGTGTGCTAAATCGCGAGTAGAGCCTGTTAAAAAAATCAGTCTGCCGCGATTGGAGCTGTATGCTGAGGTAATGATGGCACAGCTTGTACAACGCCTAAGAAAAACATTTAACTTTGAATTTGAAGCCGTTACCTCCTGGACAGATTCAACAATTGTCTTAAGGTGGATTTCCGAAGAACCATGCAACTGGCAGACATTTATAGCGAACAGAGTCACTGTAATTCAGCAAAGTTCTCAAGCTTTTCAATGGCGACGTATATCATCAGATTTGAACCCTGCCGATTTCATTTCTCGATGAGCTTATCCATCGGTGCTGCTTGGATGCAGTTTATGGTTTAATGGACCACATTTCTTATTGCTGTCAGAAGATCAATGGCCGAGATTCAACTTCAATGTCCCTGGTAGCGCTCAATTGAAAAAAAAACTAAGGTTGTTCTGACAATTGAAATTCGAGACAACTTCACTGAAGGCATTAAGTATCACAACAATTACAATGCTTTGTTAAGAATCGTTGCATATATTTTCAGGGTTAAACTCGAGACTAAAAACCGGACAATCACGTCTCAAGAGACCGGTGAGTGCAAGTGAGCTCGATCGGGCAATTAAAGGCATTGTTAAGTACGTACAGCTTAGAAACTTTCAAAGCGAAATATCCACTATAGCCAATGGGAACTGCTTGCCGAAAAGAAATCACCTTTACACTCTGTCACCTTTCCTAGGCGCAGAAGGAATATTGCGTGTGGGGGGCAGTTTATCCAATTCATCTCTTGGTTATGATGCCAAACATCCCATCCTGTTGCCGAAGGATGACGTCTTTACCACAACTTTACTCACTCATCTTCAAATCAAAAATTTGCATGTAGGTCCACAAACTCTTTTGAATATAGTGCGTCAAAAATATTGGCCAGTCCATCGAAAGCTTCTATTTCGAAATGTAGTCCGTAGCTGCGTTCTTTGTGCTCGAACTAAACCCGTGATCAACACTCAACTTATGGGCAATTTACGTACGAATTCGTTCCTTGCTGCCCTTAAGCGATTTGTTGGTCGACGCAGATTGTGCTCGGTTATACATAGCGACAACGCAACTAATTTCATTGGAGCTCGCAACGAATTACACGAATTATGTCAAATGTTCCTTAAGTATGAGAATAAGGAAGCCATAACAAACGCTTGCACAGTCGTTCACAGACCTCCGCGGAGTACGCACGTGTTTCGGCTTCTGGGAAGTATAAGCTCAGTATTTTCAAAGAGTGAAAAAAGTCATTGCTTCTAAGTGGCGTCGGTAGCTCGAAGGTAGAGCACTAGGCAGTGAACTAATAATCCCGGGTTCAAATCCCGTGGGGAGAAAATACAATTTTTCTTTTTTTTTTATTAAATTAAATAAAGACACTAGTGAGTGAGAATATGGAGAGTGACGAGCAACCCGAGCTCAGTAAATCGGGTAGATCGGGTGACTTCAAGACACCGGTGGCTGGGACGTCAGGCCACCTTACAAGTGACGGTAGTGTCCGCATGGCTAGCCCCACCAGCCACCCTACTGAGATGAAGAAGAGGAGGAAGAGGCTGCAGCCGCAGTCTATTCAAACAAAACGTCGGACGACAACAATGACGTCAGAAGATGAGATGGTCGCACTGAACAGAGGCGGATCGGTGTCGGCCAAAAAAACACCGCCAAAGACAAACAACCAGAACAAGCAAGTAATCGACATTGAGGCCCTCCAATGCGAATCGGAGGGGAATGAATGCCGATTCTCATACAGGGGAAGCGACAACTCTTTCAAAGTGCTCGCCACATCGGACGCCGACGATGAGGAGGAGGCAATAAAGGAGGAGGAGACAAAACTAAAGAGACTGGATGAGGAAAGGGCAAAACTTGACGCCCACATCAAGTTCCTCTACGAGCAGTCTACGGCGAGGAAAGCGGCCGAGAAAGCAGCCAAACACAAGGAAGAGGAAAGGGAACTCTTAAAGCTGCAACAAAAGAGGCAGCAAAAGAGACAGGAGAAGGAAAACCTGCATAAACCTGAAGAATCGCTGCCCTCCACATCAAAGGCAGCGCAACGGTTGCAGACAGCTCAACTGGAGCTTAAACTGCAGCAGCAAAAGCAGACGCAACAACAACAGAAACAACAGAAGGCGGAACAACAACAACTACCGCAGAGGAAGCAACAGCAGAAAAAGCAAAAGACACTACAGCAGCCGAATCAACAGCAGCAGAATCAACAGCAGCGGAATCAAAAGCAACAGAATCAACATCAGCAGAAAAAAAAGGAACCACAGCAACAGCAGCAAAACTCCAAGATACGCTGCCCACCCATCAACGTCTTCGGTATTGGGACTGACGAACTAGAAACACTATGTAAGTTGGCCCTAGAAAATAAGACGTATTATATTAAGTACAAATCACCCCAAATACACACCGTCCATTGCCTATCAATAGATGGGTTTAAATTCTTAAAAGAGAAACTAGCGGCATCGAACGCTGACTTTTACACGTACACCCCAAGAGGAGAGAGGCCACAGACCTTGCTTCTCAAAGGTATAAATCCCTCTACTGACCCGAAGGTCCTCCTCAACAAGCTGCGCCTAGTTGAGGGCGACGAGGTCCAATTCGTAGGGGTTAAGCCTTTTAACACTGCGGCGGCGAAAGCGAAGAAGAAGGCACTTCCCTTCTTCCTAGTTCAGGTATCCCACGGCACTAAAATTGACAACCTACGAAAAATCCGTTTCGTAGGTGGTCTGTGTGTAAAGTGGGAAAAATTAAACAAGACTGACCACGTACTTCAATGTGCGAAATGCAGAAGGCTGGGGCACGTCGCAGAGAATTGCAATATGGAGTTCCGCTGCGCACGATGCACCTTCAGCCACAACAAAGGGGAATGCCCTCTAGGGAAGGAAGAAGTCGAGGATAAAGCCCTCCTAAAATGTGTACTCTGCGGAGGGAATGGACATCCTGCAACTTATTTAGGATGTCCACGAATCAAAGAGCTCCGCCAAAGAGTAAAGGATGTAAGGAACAAAAAAAAAGTAGAAGCCAGGCCAGTAGGCCGCGCTGTAGCTACTTCTGTTACGCCCGGAATCTCCTACGCCCAAATGGTGTCAGGCAGACAACCGGCACAACAGACAGTGCCAAAGGGTGACCCGACACCTATAGCTAAGCAACCCGAGGCAGAGCCCTCCATAAGGGATGTACTGTCTTCCATCCAGTCGATGCAAGCGCAGATGATTGCCTTGCAGAAGCAGATGGTCGAATTACAGACCAGTTTCCTTACGCAGACGGCTAGAGTAGATTTCCTCTTCTCTCAGCTGCCTGCAAACAAGCGCGCTCAGATATAATGGGCTCACGCGAGGTAAGAACCCTTAAGATCCTTGCAGTGAATGTAAATTCTCTGATAAGGATCGAACGAAAACTATCGCTCTCTAACTTGTTGCAAGTCCACAATCCTGATGTGCTGATGGCTAGCGAAACTAAGCTAAACCAGACGCGCAATCTCAGGTACAAAAACTACCATATAATTAGAAGAGACCGACCCCAATCCACTAGAGGTGGCGGGGTCGCCCTTTTGATTAAAAACAACATTTATCATAAGGTCATATATAGCAACGATGTACGTAGATTTAGTGTGCTAGAAGCAGCGGTCGCACGTATCTCTCTTCAAGGTGGAAAGAAGTTATTTGTGATCGCTGCCTACGCATCAGAACCTCGAAATCCTAACTTTCTCTCTGAGCTCGAGGCTCTTTTCACCAGCCTCTGCTTAAACTCGGAGGAAAACTTCTTTATAGTAGCTGGGGATTTAAACGCCAAGCACGGTGAATGGGGTAATGCTGTTCCAAATGAGCGAGGAAACGCTCTCTTTGAGTGGATGGAACAAAACAATATTGAGTTTAGGTTAGATTTGCTGACAACCGATAGACCATCTTTTCCCAGAAGCGGGTCCTATCTGGATGTGATGCTAATCGACAGGCGACTAACAATACTTAACGTGGAACGACATACGAGGAACTGTTTAACTACTGTCGAGTATGACAGTGATCACTGTGGTCTCGCCGCGGTAATACAGCTCCCGAACAAGCTGGAGGAACTAGATGAATATGTTCAAACGCACACTTATAACTACAATAAGGCGCGCTGGTCACGTTTCTCTAGAACCTTAGCCAGAGAAATAAGTTCGAATGTGATCAATCCCCCTACTAACAGAAACCTTACGAACGAAGAGGTTGATGGGTACCTCACACAAATGGACGAAGTCATTAAACGAACAATGGACAAAACTATTCCGAAGGTAGCACATACCGATGATGGCGACATTTATCGGAATGCTACCATCGATGCACTTCACGTGCAAAAAAGTAGACTCCTGTCAAGGCTTAAACTCTTGTACAGGAGATTTACAGATCCACAGAATGCGGAGATTCGCTGTCTAAAGTCAGAGATCAAAGTACTCCAACAGTTAATAAAACATAATTACAGATTAGCTGTAAGCTTGCATTGGGACAATAAGATTCGGGCTGTAAGATCCAACAACCCGAGCATGTTCCCCCAAGTAAATAAAATCTTTCGGAGGAAAGACCATAATGACATTCAGAGCGTTCGACTTGACAGAACAACAGACAACGTGAACCTACTTACTTCAGTTGGCATCGATCCGGATAGGGCTGTGCTTGACAACGACTATTTCGTAGTTGAGGATCCCCAAGAGAAGGTAAAAGCAATTGGTGCTGTTTTCCAGAGAGTGTATACGGTCAACGAGACTCGATGTCCGAATCATGATCTGGAGAACAGAGCCTTGCTTAACCATGTCTCTCTTCGGAATGAAATAAGTCAATGGCGATCCGAGAACCCTGGTTTCACCAGGTTCAGTGACGATTTTCTGGCTAATAATGTCGTCGCCGATGATGGAAACAACTCCATCCTTATTTCAAAAGATGAACTCCAAGGTATCCTCAACTCACTGAAAAAGAAGAAGTCAGTGGGAATCGATGGGATACCAAATATTGTCCTGCGACATTTACCCTCTGAGGCGGTGGACGTATACACAACTTTGTTCAACAATGCGCTGAGTAATGCATATTACCCGGTGCATTGGAAAACAGCTGTGGTACAGCCTATTCCGAAACGGGGCAAAGATACCTCCATCCCCACGAATCTCCGGTCTATAAGCCTTCTTCCTTGCATAAGCAAGGTGTTTGAAAAGATAGTCATTAAAGCTCTGAAAGAATGGGTTGAGGAAAAACAAATAATACCGGATAACCAATTTGGCTTCAGGGCGGGGCACGACACCATTCATGCCGCGTCTAAACTGGTTTCCGACATTCAATGGAATAGAAACAAAACACAGTGCACAGGAGCCTGCCTGATTGACATGGAAAAGGCGTTCGACACCGTGTGGCTAGAAGGTCTCTTCCTAAAGTTAGTCAGGCTCAACATTAATAAAACATTGCTATATATGATCTATGATATGGTGACAGGCAGAAAGTTTGTTGTGAAAAATGGCAACGAAATTTCAGCAAATGTCTTCCATATAAAAAATGGGTTGCAACAGGGGGCGGTGGGTTCGCCGATCTTGTTCACTATATTCACCAGCGATCTTATAGGTTCTATGCCTAACATAATAGCGTTTGCCGATGATCTAATCGCGTACAGATCAAATCCGAAGATAGAAGCAATAAACGGTTTGTTGCAGAGTGACTTCGATACGATTCAACGATTTTGCGACGACTGGAAGTTGAAAATCAACTACCAGAAGTGTGAAACTATCCTTTTCAGAACCCCGCTGTCCAGAGCCTCAAGGGATACGAAATTGAACTGGCGCAAGTTCGGCATAGCTGACCCACTGGGACGGCCATTGACCGTTAAAAATGTAGTAAGATATCTAGGCATCTGGTTGGACCAGTTTCTATATGGTGGTACCCATGTAGATACAGCTCTGACCAGGGCTAAGAATGCCTTCGCTATGGCAAGAGGACTGTTTTACAGCAGTCAACTTGACTCCAGAGTGAAGGTTATCTGCTACATGGCCCTCATCCGGCCAATAATGGTATATGGTTGTCCTGTGTGGTTCAACGTGAGTCCTTCCCAAATGGAAAAGATGAGGGTGTTCGAGAGGCGGTGCCTTCGTGCCTGTCTTCGTTTATATCGAACACCAGAATCTCAGTACAAGAAATTCTACCCCAATGAGGTTCTGTACAACGAGGCAAACCTTATAAGGATAGATAATTTTATTATTAAGTTGATTCGGAGTCACACTGCTCGTGCCATGGCTTCTAACAACAGTTTGATCTTTGGGGCTTACTACCCAAATCAAATGTACCATGAAAGGGTACGTCTTAACGGCTTCATCCCGCCTGAAGCATTCCTTTATTTAGATTCGAAAGGCCTGATACAAGATAGGGAAGGCTGCCCTATCATCTTCCACGTCGCACGCCGAACAGTAGAAAGGCAACTCCAATACGAGCCGGACGTCGCTCGCAGCAACGAGGATCTCCTACGGTTCAGTAGAGCGATTTCTGCCCGCGATAGAGAGGTTTCAGTCAAAGAACGGTATTTTTACTGGTGGTTGCACCAAAACCAGCTTTTGATGCCGCTAGCTTCGTAAGGTGGAATGGGATATTTGAGTCTTGAAGCCAACTTACATAGGTTAAGATAGTTTGTAGGCATTTTACAAAATTTAAAAATAATACAAAAAAAAAATAAAAAAATACAAAAATAAAAAATTAAAATATAAAAAACCATTAAACACAAAAACCAAAAAAAATTAAAAATAAAAATAAAAATAAAAATAAAAAAAGGTGCACCATGACGTATTAGATATATATGTAAAGCATATAAATAACACATACGTCATGGTGTACGCGTCCGTAGCTTATTACGGGCACAGTTAAGTTTATTGTAAATAGTTAAGTTGAATTAGGCTTAGACGTAAGTTACTTATAGTTAGTTTTAATATTAGTATAGGTTTTACTCTTAGTATTAAGTTAAGTTAAGTTAAGCTAAGTTTAAGAATGTTATTCCCAAGTTTTTTCTTAAGTTTCTTGGGGAAATTTAACAATAAATTAGGATAATAAAAAAAAGGAATCAATTAAAGAAGCCGAAAGGCAAAAACGAAATGAAACTGGGTTAGTTTAGAGTACTTGTTAGAAGTCAGTAAGCTAGAATTAAGATCAATAGATTAGATAAGTAAGCTAGTTTAAGTATTTTTGTCTAGTATTAAAGAAACCATTATAAATAAATAAAAAAAATGCAAAAAAAAAAAAAAAAAAAAAAAAAAACAAACGCTTGCACTGCAGACGGAATTAAGTGGAGAACAATTCCCCCAAGATCTCCGCACTTCGGGGGATTGTGGGAGGCTGCGGTGAAAAGCGCAAAGTTTCTTATGAAACGAATTTTGAAAAATTCTTCTCTCACTTATCCAGAAATTAATACAAATTGAGTTTTGAATTCCAGGCCGATTACCGCCATGTCGGGGAATCCAAACAATATCCAAGCACTCACACCTAGACACTTTATCATCGGCACGGCCCTTAACGCTGTGGTAGAAGCAAATCTGCAGCACATCGCTAATGTTAATAATCTCAAACGATATCATCAATTACAATGGTACTTTCAACAATTTTGGTCCAGATGGTCACGGGAGTATCTTCAAAACCTCCAGCTTCGTACCAAATGGACAAGAATGGGTACACCAACAGCCGTTGGGAACATTGTTTTGATTGAAGGAGAAAACATGCCCCCTTTAAAATGGAGATTTGGACGGGTTATTCAGGTACATCCCCGGAAGGATGATATCGTGCGCATGGTTACACTTAAGACAAGTAGCGGCGTTATTCATAGAGCTGTAGTGAAACTTCGCAGACTTCCTGTTGAAGGATCCGAGTCCTTTCAAGGGAAGAGAATGTTAAACCCTAAATCACATTATGTTTATCAATATATATTTGTCAATGAATTAAGCGGAATATTCTATTACAATCTTTAAGCCAATCTTAACACTGTGGTAAAAATACTGATAAGGGTATTAATTTTGATATGTCATATCTTTGTGGTCGCCGTGGCGTAGTGGGTAGAGTGCGACGCTCACACGCCGAGGGGTCTAGGTTCGACTCCCAGTTCAACACCAATTTTTCTAATATTTCACGGCACCACCTCTTTCGAGCTGCTGACAACACTCAAAGAGTAATAACTGTCTAAGAAAGCTTCTCAAATTTCGCCGTTCGGAGTCGGCAAAAAACTGTAGGTCCCTTCTACTCGTGGGAGAACAGTAGCGCGCACAACACGAGTAGTTGATGAGCAAGCTAGGCCCTGGCCCCCCTTTGGACTGTAGCGCCAACAATTATTATTATTATTTATGTCATTTCTTTGGCTTTTTTTTCTCTGTCAACCGATTTTGAAATAATTGTTCTTTCCGAATAAAGCCTCAACAAGAGTAACCACGCTTTGTTTTTAATCCCTAATTTTTGGAACAATCCTATAGCGACGTTCGCTACTTTACAGCATTTTACATGCGCTACGTACATGCAAAACTCGAAATCCATGCGGAATAAATGGTTGCAACTGAAAGAGAGAGCACTGAAAGACATCCAGAGATTATTATTCGTATAGTTCCAGTTAGAGTTTTTAATGGAGATAAAATAGAAATAAGAACTTATGCCTTATTTGATGAGGGATCGTCAATAACTATTATGAGCCAAGATCTTGCGGAGCGCCTTCAGTTACAGTACAGCCGCATTGCCTTGGTTTGGCAATGCGGCTGTACAAAAGAAATCATATATTGTCCAAATTAAGATTAGTGGAGACCAAGATACAGCAGAAAGGTACAAATTAAATAATGTTCAAACTGTTGATGACCTGAATTTGCCTATTCAGCCAGTTGAATATGCAGATATGTGTTTGAAGTATTATCCTGTCTGTTCATTGATAAGTTATAAAGATGCAAAACCGGAAATTCTCATTGGATTAGATAATAGCGATTTAGGATTTCCAATTGAGGAAGTTTAATGTTCAAACGGAGACGAGAACAAGATATACACTTCAATCGCCTTATAAATGAATAATTTAATATTGATAATTTAGGTGTAGTGAAACCGATAAAAAATATAATTTGCAAGAAAGATAAGCGTACCCTACATTTATTATCATCAACTACAGTACAAATGGACAATCGATACCAGACTGGGTTATCATGGAAAGAAAACAATGTACAACAATGTTAAGCTTAGAAGCAAAAATGCGTAAAGATCCAGAATTTGCGTGTCAATATAAAAATGTTGTGGTAAGCTATTTCCAAAATGGGTATGCCACGAAGTTAATAAAAACAGAAACAGAAATACATACATTTCGCACTTGGTGTCTTCCTCAGTTTGGCGTAACCAACCCTAATAAGCCTGGAAAAGTTCGTTTGGTTTTCGATGCAGCAGCGGAAGTTAATGGTAATTCTCTTAATTTATTCTTACTAAAGGGAATAGATGATTATGTGCCGCTGGTAGAAGACATAAAACAAATGTTTCACCAAATACTAATAAGGCCTGAAGATCAAGATTCACAGCGGTTCTTATGGCGTGAAAGCGAAGATCAACCAATTCAAGTATATGTTTTAGGCTATGATACTTGGTGCCAGCTGTTCTCCCTGCTCTGCTAGTTATGTAAAAAATGTTAATGCTCTAATATTCAACAAAGAACATCCAAGAGCAGTAAAAGCCATAACATGTCACCATTATGTAGACGACTATGTAGACAGTTTTCAAGACACTTTCGATGCTATCAATGTCACCAATGCCGTGATTGATATTCACCGACAATGTGGTTTCGAGTTACGTAGTTTCATTGGAGTTCCTTGAAAAGATATCTAGATCCAATGTGTGGGACATCGTTCCGAAAATAATTAATATAAGCGGTGGAACAGAAATAATGAACATATATGCATTGGAACATATTTATATTTCGCTTATGCTTCGCACGCGTGGAGTCAGATATAATTGCTCTTGATAAAAGCCCAACGAAAAGACAATTTCTAAGTATTGCCATGCCAATTTTCGATCCATTTTGAATGATCGCAAATTTTGTTCTTAACATAAAGTTGCTATTAAGCTTAATCTGGCGTTTTGATGTAGAATGGGATGAACCTATACCAGATGAATATTTTGTTCAATGCAGGCAATGGAAAATGGAGCTTCCAATATTGAAGATTCCAAGATGCCACGGTAACTATTCAACAAAGACGAAGAGAGTGAAACTCCACATTTTCGTTGACGCCAGTGGAGAAGCCTTTAGTGCTGTGACCTATCTTCGTTTTGAATACGAGGGACAAGTATTTGTTTCGTTTGTGTGTGGAAAAACAAGAGGTAGCCCAAAAAAGCTTTTATCTATACCACGATTAGAACCTTCAGCTGCTGTTTTAGGAATTCGTGTACATAATTCCGTCGTTTAGAACCACGAAATTCATTTTGGAGACAGCAGTTTTTGGAGTGGCTCTAAAACGGTTCTACATTGGCTTACATCAGATCCACGGCGCCATAATAATGCGTAGCTTACCGAAATGCAGAGGTACTAGAGAGTAGTCGGATTAAGCAATGGCGATGGGAGGGTTCTTATTTTCAAACAAACAACAAATGGTTGCATGGATCAGACTTCCTCAAACTCAATGAAATTGAATCGTCTAAAATGCCGTCAGATATTGCTGATTATAAAATGGAAGAAGAACTTCGTGCAAAATGTTTACTAACATTAAGAAAGGTTACTGAGCACCTGTACGATGATTCACGATTTCGTAATTTTTTTAAGTTATGCAGGACCATAGCCTGGGTACAGCGTTTCATTAACAAATGCAAACCCAATTGTGCACACAAGGGCGAGTTATCAGTACTTGAGATCAATAATGCTGAACAATTAATTTGTAAACAATTACAGAGGGATGCTTTTGCCGATGATATCGAAAGGCTTCAGCTTAAATTGCCAATTAATAAAGATAGTAAAATCCTCAGCTTAACGCCTTACATTGATGAACATGGGCTGTTTAATGCCAAAAGACCGATTATTTTGCCAAAAAACCATAACATTACGAATTTAATTGGGGAATATTTTCATCGACGCTTTAGACATCAGAATGATGACACTATTGTAAATTAAATTAGACAGCGATTTTGGATACTGTTGTTAAGCAAACAAGAAATAATTGTCAACTTTGTCATATTCGTAGCGCGAAGCCGATGTCACCAATTGTAAGGTCATTTACTTACACTGGTCTCGACTATTTTGGTCCTGTCACAATTACAATTGGCCGTCGTAATGAAAATCGGTGGATCGCTCTCTTCACCTGCCTTAGAATTAGAGCAGTACATATCGAAATCGCAACTGATTTATCGTCAGACGCCTGCTTACTTTGTATACGCAACTTTGAAAAGAGACGAGGAGTCCCACTACGAATAAGAAGTGATAACGGAAGCAATAAATGAGAAGGCTCCAAAATTGGAATCCTCACAAAGTGCACTGATTGATGCCGAAAATATTGTGAATAGTCGTCCTTTGACACACATACCAGTCTCAACTGAATATGGAAAACCGTTTCTAGGAACCTTAAGCTCAACACAAACTCCAGCACCTGAAGATGATAAAATGCTGTCCTTGAGAAAACAGTGGAGAGCAACTCAACAACTTAAGAATATGTTTTGGAAAAAGTTGATACAGGAATATCTTCCTTTATTGACAAAACGTTGCACGTGGCTTAGAGAAACGCCGCCGGTAAGGGTCGGCGACTTAGTGTTAGTGTGTGACTCTGATGTACCCAGGAGTTAATGGCTACGTGGAAGGGCTATCGCTGTGTTTCCAGGACGTGACGGATAGGTTCGGTGCGCTGACGTAAAAACTTCTTCAGGAATATATCGTAGACTAGTTGTATTGCAGTATTAAAGGTGATTGAAGCTCTTCATCAAGGTTCAATCCCTTCACAGGGGGTGGCATGTTAAAGAATGTTTTAAATAAAAGTCACTTGTGAAAAATATTTGAATTAAATAGCAAAAAAAATAACCTACAATAATAACTACACTGTGGTTGGTTGTTTAATTGGTTTGCAAAGTAGGCGGTTTGGACAAAGCCATAGTAACAACTGAATATAAATAAACGATTTCTGCTCAATTTCATCAAAGTATCGTCAAAAACGTTTGCAAGCCGGTTAAGCTGCCAAAATGTATGAACATATAAGCTTATTGTATTTAATTATATAATTGAAAATTTCAGAACAAAAATCCAATTCCAAAACCTATAGGGAATTGTTGTTCTATTTCTGGCATAAGGCGAACTTTTCGACAAAGTAATCTCCTTTCTTCTAGACGGAGCAAGCGATGCTGAGATTCCACCCATCCGACATGCTTTCCTTCGACCATATCTTACAGATGAGCTGGTGCATGCGTACAACCAGGTCAACTCCAGCTGCTTTAAATAGTTCTGCGGACAGTCCGTACGCTCCGTCAGCTGTGTTTGACTTCAGCTTCGATATTGCTATCTTCACCTCGTCTAATTGGGGTGAACGGAATTCTTGTCTATCATTGTTCAGGTTCTCAGCACAGACTGCGACTCCACCACAAGTTGTTAATTTTGGTCGCGGCAGGCTCCGGTCCGAACCTTGTATTCTCCGCATAGCTGTTTTACCTTTCCGTAAAACTTTCGGACTACTTTCCTGTTATAACACCTTTCCTATTCCCCGATAGCGTGCTTCTCGTGCTCCTTCTTTTTTCTTCTGAAAAGGCGGTGCTCTTCCCTTCTTCTCTGTTTATAGCGCTGCCTTATAGGAGTCTTGCTTGGCTACACTTGCCGTCAAACCATTAGGGTCTTCTGGGTGGTGACGTGAAACCTAGCATATTAGTAACAGCTTCTTTGATGGCTTCTTGACAACGTTTCCAGTCTTTTTCTATATTTAGTGTAGGCAGCGTCGAACTCTGAACGAGTTTCAAGGAGACTCGGTCGGCAAAAATCCCAGTGATCAGTTGCGATTGTAGCTCTCCGACCTCAAACTGTATTGGCCTTTCTCGACTCCGCTGATCACTCGATATCTGGATTTTTACCTTCGCTACAGCAAGCTGATAATCCGATGTTTGCATCTCGGAAGGTTCGAACATCGAAAATATTGACGTCGATCGCATTGCTTGATCAGGAGATCGCAACGTCCCTTTGTGAATGTTTAGGTGTGGGAACTGCATGCTAGCCACAGAGAGGTACCGCCCCTATGCGAAGTCAAACAGCCTGAGTCCGTTTCCGGATGTGTTGTCGTGCAGGCTGTGTTCCACATCCGAATAAGCACTGCCTTCTCGCTCTGTAGCAATCTCTGTAGTAAATGTCGCAATTGTTCATCGTTTACTTGCCAGGCCCATCCTGAATGGCGGTAATGTCTGCTTTGTAGCAATCAACGGCATCCGCAAGTTGCTCGGTTGCAGGTAGTCTGTTAAAGGACCTCACATTCCACATGCAAAATAAAAAAATCATTGTCCTTTAAAGGTTTGCTGGGGTCGTCAACAGTTGATCCTTCATTATCCGAGGCATGTTGTTGTCTCTGAAAAAACAATTTTTTACGTGGTGAGGATGTTACCCTCGCGCACAACCCACAGACTGGTAGGCCAGGCCCACTATTTAAACCCTCGGGCAGAGGGGCTCGCTGTATACATTGGTTCACCACACAACGGGTGTTGTGATGGCTATCCAGGGGGTGCCGCGAGGAGGCTGTATGGCAACTTAACCTGTGCACTAACAAGGATAGTTTTGGCAGCTCGCCTTGTTGAGAAACGTTTTTTTATGGTTTTGATTAATATTTGGCCATCAGAAACTTTTGTAATTGAGACAGGTGTACCCGATGTTTCTGTACTTGGCCAAATATTGTATAACACCTTTTCTCACGACTTTTTACTGTCAAAATTTATGAAGTTGCAATTGTCGCAGATGATACATGCATCTTTGCATCAGATACATTTGATACAGATACACAATACGTCCAGAAATACTGGTGCAAAAGTGAGTCATGGGAAAAGCAGCTGTACAACAAACATAAACAGAGAACCTTTAGGTAACTCATCTGTCGTCGATCAGTAATCTCGTACGTACATTCCCGTGAAGCTTCACTTCTTAGACTTATATAGAAAAGGATATATGAAAAAAAATGCAAGCCAAAGTATAAAACCGACTCACTTTTGCACCCGTATGTTTGGTTGTAATATCGTAACAAACTTGGAATCTGCTGTAAATGTGATGTTATGTTCTATTTTGTTAGTGGCGCTTCTTATATTTCCCGGGACTTATTGAGGGAAGTCTTATCTCAATAAGTGTAAAATAAAAGTAAATACTCCAAAGACCGTGACGGTCCTTTTAACAAAGAAAAAGAAAACCCTGCTGTTACCAAGCGACAGAAAAACTTTAAATTACTTTGAAACATATTGTAAATCAATCGCCCAAATCTCAAATATAATTCCCATCTCTAGGGAGCTCCCAAAACCTCTCCGCATTTACAAGGTAGATTTCAACAGAGAGCGAAAAACACTTATGGAAATAATAATTCCCGGAGTCACTCACTTTTTAATCGCTATTTCTACAAAAAAAAAAAGGCTCAAATGAATTACGCAACTGCATTTCTTCCCTTCAAGAATTCTTTTAAAATTCATTCCCCGCAAGCCTCGCAAAGCCCATCAATTCACTCTTGAGCGCACCTTTCTTACCACAGTTAAGTGTATAGACTCGTTCTTTAGCGGAACCACACGAATTTGGAATGTTCTTTCCAGCTCAACTTTCCCCCCATTAGAGTCTACATGCATTTTAAAGCAATGAGTATCCATACCTCCTATATCTCTCCTCCTCTATTTCTTCCTCCAATGCCAATCCATGTCACTTAAGGGTACCAAATAATCCCATTTACGCTGCTGCTAGCACTACATTTTATTTAGCAGACCACGTAATCTTATAAGGCCCTTTCTGATGGCTCTGTACTTTGGATGACAATTCTTTTCTGCGCTATGGGTTGTAAAGCAACACCACTTCCCTCTTGAATCTAAAATATTCACCCCTCTATGAGTTTAGGGAAGTACTGATTACATTGCTGCGTAAGTTAGCCGTAGATAGAAATTTATATCATATAAAGTATTAGTCACTCGTATGTAGTACCGTTCATTGCTTAACTATGGAGAAGTTAGCGCCATCGTACACTGATGAAAATCCGATTTCGAAACAAATCTGATGTACTTTTAAGTGCTTAGTTCAGAAGGGAATATGCAATATGAAATTCGGCTGGGCCATTTAAGGACGAAGGAAATGCCCTATACGTACGCTGCGTAAATTATTTTGGGTTTCCACGAATTGAAAACCTCTCTCAGATGGTAAAGGAGTTTAGAAACAACCGCAAATTAGAAGACAACTTACTCGAGGCAGCGATTTGCACTCTTGGAAATAGTATATTGGTCTTAGATTTTGTGGCCGCCATGGCCTTGCAGCGATATAGTAAGAATATCAGGCGTGGCGGAAGCAGCACGCATATCACTCACAGGTGCATCAGGCGCTCAAAGTCCTTACTTTCTTATGGGGCTATTTTCACTAGGCTCCGTGTCGCAAGATAAGTACTAGATAAAAGTCAGGGATTTGATCGTTAAACATGGCGAATGGGATAATACTGTTCCGAATAAGAATGGAAACAGAGTGGGTGGAACAAGCAATATCCAGTTAAGGCGGTAATTATTTGCAACCGGTAGACCATCGTTTTCCAGAAACGGGTACTTAAGCTGGGCCGAATTGAAAGGAAATGTTCAAACGCAATTTGTTAATTTTAAGATTTCTATAGAACCTTGTTGGCGCGACAGTCCACAGGGGGACCAGGGCCTAGCTTGCTCATCAACTGCTCGTGTAGTGCGCGATACTGTTCTCTCACGAGTAGAAGGGACGTGCAGTTTTTTGGCGGCTCCGAACGGCGAAGTTTGAGAAGCTTTCTTAGACAGTTATTACTCTTTGAGTGTTGTCAGCAGCGGTGCTGCCGTGGAAAATTCGAGGTGTTCAGCCGGGAATAGAACCGGCTGAAGGCGTGTGAAGGCGTGTGAGCGTCGCACTCTACCCACTACGCCACGGCGGCCGCTTTATAGAACCTTCATAAAACAAATAAGATCAAATGTTATTAATCTTTCTACAAACAGAAACCTAACAATCGGGTTCCCCCTACTATTGAATGGATAACAGCATCTCGAAGGTGGCAAAAACCGACTATGGTGAAATCAACAGGTAAGCTTTGACAGGAGCTTACTGTTTTGCATGTGTGGTGCATCGATGGTAGCTTACGTGGAAAACAGTAACTCCTCTCAAAACTTCTTCAATAATCAAATTTTGGGGTACTCTGCATCACTTTCAAAACACCAATAATAGCGTATGTTCAAAGAAATAGCCCAAAGGTTAATTATCGCGCTACCCAATTTACCAATTTAACGTAGCTTAACGTGAAATTAAGTACTAATCAAATTGATTATTCAACAAACCCATAATTTTATTGTATGTTTTGTAGAGCAGTAAGCAAGAAGTGCATACGTCGTCAACTATTAGGAAAAAATATGTACCTATGACTCCCCCAGCCTACAATTTTTTGGGGCAAATCGATAATTTTTGTACTAATTTACCCACTTAGACGTTGGGTAATCTCTGGGGCTCAGTTCTAGATCTACAGAAAATATGAGTCCAATTCAAGCCACCATGTTCACATTTTTCAAAAATCGATGAAGGTCGACAGTGTTATGAACTTATATTAAGTGGTACACAAATTTACGAATAGTTATGACAATGAGTCGTTCACAGACCTCGTGACGTGTTTCGGCTTCTGGGAAATATAAGCTCAGTATTTTGAAATAGTGAAAAAAGCCAATACTACTAAGAGGCATCCGTAGCTCCAGAGCCTTAAGGTATACGAAATTGAACTAGCGCAAGTTCGGCATAGTTGACCCACTGGGACGGCCATTGACCGTTTAAAATGTAATAAGATATCTAAGCATCTGGTTGGACCAGTTTCTATATGGTGGTATCCATGTAGATACAGCTCTGACCAGGGCTAAGAAAGCCTTCGCAATGGCCAGATTACTGTTTTACAGCAGTCAACTTGACTCCAGAGTGAAGGTAATCTGCTACATGGCCCTCATCCGGCCAATAATGTTATATGGTTGTCCTGTGTGATTCAACGTGAGTCCTTCCGAAATGGAAAAGATGAGGGTGTTCGTGTATATCGAACACCAGAATCTCAGTACAAGAAATTCTAAACCAATGAGGTTCTGTACAACGAGGCAAACCTTATAAGGATAGATAATTGTATTATTAAGTTGATTTGGAGTCACACTGCTAGTGCCATGGCTTCAACCAACAGTTTGATCTTTGGGGCTTACTACCCAAATCAAATGTACCATGAAAGGGTACTTCTTAACGGCTTCATCCCGTCTGAAGCTTTCCTTTATTTGGATTCGAAAGGCCTGATACAAGATAAAGAAGGCTGCCCTACCATCTTCCACGTCGCACGCCGAACAGTAGAAAGGCAAATCCAATACGATCCGGATGTCGCTCGCAGCCACGAGGATTTCCGACGGTTCAGTAGAGCGATTTCTGCCCTCGATAGAGCGGTTTCAGCCAAAGAACGACAGTTTTACTGGTGGTTGCACCAAAACCAGCTTTTGATCCCGCTAGCTTCATAAGGTGAAAAGGGATAGTTGAGTATTGAGGTCAACTTACATAGGCTAAGATAGTTTGTAGGCATTTTACAAAAATAAAAAAAAATAAAAAAAAAATAAAAAGAAAATAAAAAAAATAAAAAAAATTAAAATATAAAAAAACAAATAAATACAAAAACCAAAAAAAAAAAAACAAAAAACAAATGAACAAAAAAAGTTGCACCATGACGTATTAGATATATATTTAAAGCATATAAATAACACATACGTCATGGTGTACGCGTCCATATCATATTACGGGCATAGTTAAGTTTAATGTAAATAGTTAAGTTGGATTAGGCTCAGACGTAAGTTACTGGTAGTTAGTTTTAATTTTAGCATATATTTAACTCTTAGTATTAAGTTAAGTTTAGTTAAGAATAGTATGCCCAAATTTTTTTCTTAAGTTTCTTGGGGAAAATTAACAATCAAATTAGGATAATTACAACAAAAAGAATGAATTGAAGAAGCCGAAAGGCAAAAACAAAATAAACCTAGGTTAGTTTAGAGTACTTGTTAGAAGTCAGTAAGCTAGAATTAAGATCAATAGATTAGATAAGTAAGCTAGTTTAAGTATTTTTTGTCTAGTATTAAAACAACCATTATAAATGAATGAAAAAAATGCATACAAAAAAAATTTTTTTTGACAATAGTGTGTTCAGTAGGTATGCTTTAATTCCACGAAAAACATTTCTCAAAGAACTTTAGGTTTTGAATCTCAGGTGAATAGTACATGATGTGAGCCATTCCATGATTTTCTTTTTATAATTGACGCGTGCAAAAGGGGTTGCGGGTACCCTTAAGTGACCGGATCAAGTCACAGCACGGGCCGAAGGTATAGAGAAAGAGAGGGAGAGGAGGTACCGATGCACATTGGTTTTAAATGCCTGTGGATTGTAATGAGGAGAAAAAATCGAGCTGGGAAGAGCATTCCAGATTCGTGTAGTGCGGCTAAAGAACGAGTCTCTGAATTTGACTGTACGTCCGAAAGAGGGCTTGAGGGTAAATTGGTGGGCATTCCTAGCGAGGCGTGTATTGCGGGTGAATTCTTAAAGGGGAGGAATGCAACTGGCTTATTCATCTGAGCATTTCTTGTTAATATAGCGATAAAGAAGTGACAACGACGCGACATTACGTCGGTGTTCTAACGAGTCAATCGACTTCGCAATATTACTGTCACCTATAAGTCTTATCGCTCGCTTTTGAATTATATCTAGCAGGTGCAGGGAGGTCCTTGAAGCACCTGACCAAATAGGAGCGTTATACTCAAGTTTTGGGCGTATGTAGACCTTGTAAATTGTAGCCAGATCAGAGAGGGTGAAGTACTTCTTGCATCGTTTAAGGAAGCCTACACATTTCGCAGCATTTTTGCCGACCTCAAATATGTGATCGTTCCAACTAATTGTTGGGTTGATACACATACCGAGGATGGAAACTCTTTCGGTTTCAACAACGCAAGTGCCGTTCATGGATAACGGCTAATTATTTTGTGATCGCTTTAACGACAGTAGACAGCACTGGCTTTTGGAAGCATTAAATTCCACTCTATTCTTATTTCCAAAATCGATTATGCTGTCAAGGTCGGAATTTAATGTGCTTAACATACGCTGCGGTTCCGAGTCTAAGGCCGAAGTGGAGGGACGTGAGCCAAGGAACGAATATGAAAAGCTGAGGGTACTGTCATCAGCGAAGGAATGAATAGGATTAGAAGTAGCAGACAAGAGATCGTTTATAAAAATGAGGAAGAGTGTCGGAGACAAAACAGAGCCCTGGAGAACACCAGCATTAATATGGTGAATATCAGACTTGAATCCATCCAAAACGACTTGTATTGAACGATTCGAAAGGTAATTTCTAATCCATTGAAGAAGAGACCCATCGATCCCAAAAGCACGCACTTTCGACAAGAGAGCCTGGTGCCAGACCCTGTCAAATGCCTTTTAAATATCAACTGCAACAATCTTGCTTTCTCCTACATTGTGCAAAGATTGGTTCCACTGTTCAGTGAGATATGCCATCAGATCACCAGTGGAACGATTGCTTCGGAAGCCGTACTGCCGGTCATTAAGAATCTTCTGGGACTCAAGATATTTCATAAGCTGCGTTTCCATGACCTTGGAGAGAAGGGACGTTAGTGCTATGGGTCGGTAGGGGGTGGGTGACGAACATTCGCCCTTTTTAGGGACGGGCTGGACAAATGCAGTTTCCCACTTACTCGGAAAGAGCCCTGAAGAGTAGGACAGATGGAAAAGCTTACGCAGTGGTTTTGCCAGCGTAGAAGAACACCTCTTCAGAATAACAGGGGGTATACCATCCGGGCCAGCGAATTTGTGTATGTTTAGTTCTTTCTTTAAGTACTCTTGCTACTGTACGAGTGCGAAAATGGATTTGCCCCATGGAGAAATTTACGCTCTCAAGTACAGGCGGGGACAAAGTGCTATCTGGCGTTGAGCTAGCTGCAAAGTGTGCAGCAAGCAGATTAGCTTTGTCCAAAGAGCTGACAGCTGGAATGTCATTGCAAATGAGCGTTGGGATCGACGACGAGGCTGAATTCCTTATGCTTTTTACGAAAGACCAAAAGCTTCTGCTACCCTTAGGGCATTGTAGAACTTTTTGCCTCAACTTTTGGTCAAAGAAGAATTTAAAACGTCTTATTAATGCATTACAGTCATTTCGGATCCGTTTGAACTTTTTCCGGGCTTCCTCAGAAGGGCTGGCTTTATAAACCCGGAAACTCAACTCTCTCATCCTGATAGCCTCTTTGCAATCGAGTCGTACCACGCGTTTGCCTTAGGCTTGATGCTCTTCACTCTGTTAGGATTAAAGGATCTCATGCCCAGCGAAATCATGTTTGTGATCGCATCAGTAGCGGCATCCACGTCACTATCGAGGAAGCATAGTGACCAGTTAAAATTCCTAAAGAAGTTGTTAGTTCCGCTCCAGTTGGCTTTCTCGTAGAGCCATACTGTTCTTTTCGGAATTTGTTCTCTAACTGTGTGGAAGGAGTACGAGAATTTGGCTGACACGACACAGTGGTTGGACGAGCCTAGAGGCGACAATATATCAATTGAATATTTTTCCAAATGAGAGGTGAGAAACAGATCCAAGGTGTTGGCGGTATGACCTGCAATGTCAGGTATCATTCTTTTTGTTGTAAGCAACATCACTACGCACATAAATGGCGAGACCGCGGTGTTAAAAGAATAAGGGCACCAAGCTATATCCAGGCAGGTTCAAATCCGATAAATCGGTATTCTCACCCACCTGCGTTTCGCTCAGCGCCAAGACAGCTGGTTTATGACGAGAGAGGTGGACGTAAACGGCAAAGAGATTAGTTCTCAGTCCGCGAATGTTGCTCACGTCAACACGAAATTGCCCCCTCATGTCAGTCGTAGGCATCTGAAAACCAACTCCGACAATGCAGTTGGTGAAAGTGAGCAGAGTTCAGAAGTGTAAATTCTGCGTTTACCTTCGCAAAACAAATCAATGTAGGTGTTATGCCCGTACATTGACTTGAATTGGTCCACTAACAAAAATCCACACTTCCGAATCCGCTATGTCAGATGTTAGGCAGACTCGGACATCCCCCCGGCCCGTCTGAATGCCCAAATGTGTCTTGTGAAGGAGTGGGAGAGGGGGGGAGCGGAAAGCGTGCGCTATACCGAAACACTTCACTGCAGTACAGTGCACTTTTTGTTTTTACGAATTTTATTTTATTTATTTTTTTTTTCACTCGCGGAGGTGTTGGGCGGACCGCGTTAACAGTTGTTAGTGTTCTTTTTAACTTCGACGCGGGGAATTTTTTTTTTTTTGCTATTTGTTAAGTGCATGCAGCGACGACACGTCTGCGTGCGTCGGAGGATGACACGGCACCAACTTGCTAAACGATTTTGTACGAAAATTGCAAAACTGTTTTATAAAAGGCACGTCTTATCTATAAAATAAGTCTTTTAGGTATTATAAAATATACAATTAAGATCACTGATGAAATTATTGATAAAGTACAAGATGAAAAATATAATAGTAGATACGATTTTTTCAAACATTGATTCGTACTTGATAAACATGAAAAACGAAATAAGAATTTTAAAGGCAATATCAAAATTAAATTAAACAAAATAAAAACCAAAAAAAAACTTGAAACTTCAACAAAAAAAAAACTAAAAACAAAGATTTTTTGAAACTAAACTAGAACCAAAGACAAAGGATAGTTATATAACCGATTAAAGATCAAATATCGGGAGGTTTTTACTAAAGTCTTAAAAAATAGGCTAAAGCAGGATGCCGTAAACTGGTCAATTCTCTCTGTCTCCTCTGTTCTTGCTCTTGAAATGATTGTCTCTATGTAGTACTAAATCGCGTTCGCTAGCGTACGACGATTGGATTGCGATCGCGTGTAGGAAGGCAACGAGGATTAACATCCTTTTGGACATAAATATCCCTTTGTCATTTTGGACCCAAACACTATGTGGAGTGTAGTACGATTTTTAAGTATTTCGTTGAATCAGCATCTGCATATTAATATCCACGCAATATCAATTTTTCAAAATGCTGTATCTTAGGCATAAATTTGTTATAAAAGTTAAGGCACTTCTTTAACCGAACGAGCGCATGTCAACAACAAACACACAAATATTTCTGTATCTAGAAAATATTTCTTCAATCACATGTTATATGCAAAAGATTTGATTAAAATTGTTTTCACATACTTTTCTTTGAAGGAGAGATCTGCGCATATTTGTATGCATAAACAAATAAGGCTTACGTAATGCTAATGTCGAGCTAATGATATTCAGCTCATTAATCCAATTAATTCACTAACCATATCATATGAAAGAGCATATTTAATACTAAATGAGCACTAAAATAATAAACAGACAAATAAATCAAGTAAACTTGTTCAAAAATCATATAAAAACTGGTCATAAAACTAAGAAAGGGAATCTTCCAAAACTACTTACTAAAAATTACTAAAACTTTAAATATGTTTTACTGGTTACCATTTGTCATCCATCCGCATTCCAGAAACATCGCAGTGAAGTATACATAATAACAGCTGATATTGATTAAAGGGCAGTGCCTCATATTGATGGAATGTTGTGGGACTGCAAAGCTTGGTCGTTCATCTTAATATATGTGAATATTCAAGGTAAACAGATCGAACTGAGACAGTTGACGTCATGCTCATATTCGTTGACAGGGAATTCTTTTTCAGAATTTAATCAGCGAATTCCGGTGTATTAATCATTTCTTGGCGCCGTTTCTGGCCAGTTTTAAAATGGTTTATAAGAGCTCCTCTGGTATGATTTTGGTAGTACAGGCATATCATTTACTGAATACGTTTCGATTAGCGACAAGTCGTGGAATAAAAAATTAAATCGTAGACGGTGTTAAAAAGGTTTTCCAAAAATTGTGATTGAATATATTTTAATTGTTATTACCACGTTAGTAAACATTATCACTTAAAAATAAAAAAACACTCAGCTATAGTAAGATGATAAAATTCATAACCGAGCCTTGGGGAAAGGTTCTTTTTTACATAGTTCAATTATTATCACTTAAAGCAAGCTTTTATGTATATAAATATAAGAAAACATAATCATTGTATTAAGTGTGTATGTAATATTAACTTTATTCCCATACAGGGCAGCAAAAATTATTTTGATTGGGTTTTTTCTCTCAATGGGACGCAATTAATGTGATTAAAATAATGTATTTAGTAAAATCTTATCGCCTCTTATGTCGATTGGTGCCAAGGGTGCTGAAGTGCTCGCATATATATATTTTTATGGACAAACTATATAAAACAACGAATATTATTTTTGTACTTTCAGTCCAAAGCAAACATGAAGCTCTCAATTGTATTTTCGGCAATTTTACTTGCATTGTGCACTGCAGTCAACGCAAGTGTATCGGCAGGAATTTTTAGAAACCCTAGTACGTTGCATTTATTAAAATTTAAATGAAAACTAATGCTATTTAATTCTTTAGAATACCCGGGAAAGTGTGTCCTTGATGATTCAATGATCCTAAGTGCTGGAGAAGTAGCAATGAATCCCAAAGGTGTTTGTGGATTACTTACCTGCTACGAAAATGGACAGGCTTCAATGATGAAGTGCATTAAGCAAGGAATGCGTGAAGGCTGTACTGAGGGTAAAGTTTTATTTCCAAACGCACAATACCCCGAATGTTGTAAGCGAGAAATAACATGTAACCAGTACTATTTCTCCAAAACATATTAATTAATGAAATGTAAAACGTAATTTGAAAAGTGATAATTAGTTTATACTACACATCGTACAATTATAATAAAAATGACTGATATTTTTTAATGAAAAAAAGAACATGTACGTGATGGATTTAATTTAGATGTTTCTTTACTTTAATTTGTTGATTTTACTTTATTGCTGAGCAGTGCTGTTTTTTAGGCCACATGGAGCTTCGAGTTTATTTATTTATCAAGATGGACAATATGTTTATACGTTTGAACTGTGGAGTGTCGCAATGGTACATTGTATTAAGGCACGCAAGAAAAACTTTAACTTAATCTCTTTTTAATCCATTAACAAAATGAGACGAATTGCTTAAAAATGGAACATTGCCTGCAGTTTTGTTAAGCTTTGTTAAGCATCATGTGGGCAACTACGGGATTACTGTTCATCCATATAGCATAAGTTAAATGTTGATATCAAATACAAATACCTCAAACAATGATATTCGTTCTTGGGCTTCTCCTTTTTATTATTCATGTGAATGATATGCTTTCGATGTTACCACATAGCGTTGCTTTTTAATATGCTTATGATGCAGCCATAGTTGTGAATAACAAATATACAATCGGAGCAACTCAAACAATGCAATCTTCTGCAGAAAAAACTCAAGGCCTCGCAGATTTCAAATTGTTCTAATGTAACTCAAACAACGCAATCTTCTTTTATAAAAACCCTCCAGCCTTCGCAGACTTCAAATTGTCTTAATGTAAGTAAATGTGTTGTAGGTTTATATTGTGAAGGCAACCGACATCTCACATGGATTCTCTTCAATCGCATCAAGGTATTATCCGGCACCGAAAGGATAGCTCTACGGGTATTTTGGAAGACATATATTGTTAAATATTGTTATACATTGTTAAATATTTGGGGCAATAAACTATACAAGATTATTATATGTAAACGCGGTTTCGTACCATTTGTCATTCATCCGCATTCCAGAAACATCGCAGTGAATAATACATAATAACAGCTGATATTTATTAAAGGGCAGTGCCTCATATTGATGGAATGTTATGGGACTGCAAAGCTTGGTCGTTCATCTTAATATATGTGAATATTCAAGGTAAACAGATCGAACTGAGACAGTTGACGTCATGCTCATATTCGTTGACAGGGGATTCTTTTTCAGAATTCAATCAGCGAATTCCGGTGTATTAATCATTTCTTGGCGCTGTTTCTGGCCAGTTTTAAAATGGTTTATAAGAGCTCCTCTGGTATGGTTTTGGTAGTACAGGCATATCAATTACTGAATACGTTTCGATTAGCGACAAGTCGTGGAATAAAAAATTAAATCGTAGACGGTGTTAAAAAGGTTTTCCAAAAATTGTGATTGAGTATATTTTAATTGTTATTACCACTTTAGTAAACATTATCACTTAAAAATAAAAAAACACTCCGCTATAGTTAGATGATAAAATTCATAAACGAGCCTTGGGGAAAGGTTCTTTTTTAAAATTGTTTTTACTTACATCTAAAGGTCAAGCTATAAAAACCAAAAAACAAAAGAAAAAAAATTGGGAATAAAATTAAAAACTAGAACACATATTTAGAATACATAGTTCAATTATTATCACTTAAAGCAAGCTTTTATGTATATAAATATAAGAAAACATAATCATTGTATTAAGTGTGTATGTAATATTAACTTTATTCCCATACAGGGCAGCAAAAATTATTTTGATTGGGTTTTTTCTCTCAATGGGACGCAATTAATGTGATTAAAATAATGTATTTAGTAAAATCTTATCGCCTCTTATGTCCATTGGTGCCAAGGGTGCTGAAGTGCTCGCATATATATATTTTTATGGACAAACTATATAAAACAACGAATATTATTTTTGTACTTTCAGTCCAAAGCAAACATGAAGCTCTCAATTGTATTTTCGGCAATTTTACTTGCATTGTGCACTGCAGTCAACGCAAGTGTATCGGCAGGAATTTTTAGAAACCCTAGTACGTTGCATTTATTAAAATTTAAATGAAAACTAATGCTATTTAATTCTTTAGAATACCCGGGAAAGTGTGTCCTTGATGATTCAATGATCCTAAGTGCTGGAGAAGTAGCAATGAATCCCAAAGGTGTTTGTGGATTACTTACCTGCTACGAAAATGGACAGGCTTCAATGATGAAGTGCATTAAGCAAGGAATGCGTGAAGGCTGTACTGAGGGTAAAGTTTTATTTCCAAACGCACAATACCCCGAATGTTGTAAGCGAGAAATAACATGTAACCAGTACTATTTCTCCAAAACATATTAATTAATGAAATGTAAAACGTAATTTGAAAAGTGATAATTAGTTTATACTACACATCGTACAATTATAATAAAAATGACTGATATTTTTTAATGAAAAAAAGAATATGTACGTGATGGATTTAATTTAGATGTTTCTTTACTTTAATTTGTTGCTTTAACTTTATTGCTGAGCAGTGCTGTTTTTTAGGCCATATGGAGCTTCGAGTTTATTTATCAAGATGGACAATATGTTTATACGTTTGAACTGTGGAGTGTCGCAATGGTACATTGTATTAAGGCACGCAAGAAACACTTTAAGTTAATCTCTTTTCAGTCCATTAACAAAATGAGGCAAATTGCTTAAAAATGGAACATTGCCTGCAGTTTTGTTAAGCTCTGTTAAGCATCATGTGGGCAACAACGGGATTACTGTTCATCCATATAGTATAAGTTAAATGTTGATATCAAATACAAATACCTCAAACAATAATATACATTCTTAGGCTTCTCCTTTTTATTATTCATGTGAATGATATGCTGTCGATGTTACCACATAGCGTTGTTTTTTAATATGCTTATTATGCAACTCAAACAATGCAATCTTCTGCAGAAAAAACTCCAGGCCTTGCAGATTTCAAATTGTCTTAATGTAACTCAAAGAACGCAATGGATTCTCTTCAATAGCATCAAGGTTTTATCCGGCACGGCACTTAAAACTCATTACGTATTTGTGCTTTCTTATATACCTATTTCTTGACAGGCAATGAAGCTTCTATGCATTTGTGTATCGTTTTTCTCTTTTCACTTGTTTTCTGATTGTTGGTGGTGCATTGTCGGACTCTTTGAAACTAATACGTTGAATAAAATTGTGAACTATAATTAAATGGACTGATGTATTTTAATAATTATTATATATTTTTGGTGCCTCCTGTGAGGAAGTTATTTTGCGAACAATACAATCGTGGTGATATTGTGTGTGGTGGCGTTTAACGGAACAAACGGTCGATTGGCAGTTCCGTTACTTTGAACAAAGAAGTGATTGTGATTTGAACAAAGAAATTTCCATAGAAAATTCCAAAGAATTTTCCATGGCGTGGATTTGTTAAACAGTTATCCTGCACATCGGATTTGGCAACTGTACTTTACGATTGAGATTTTTTCTACCCAATCCGCAGAACCGTCTGGTACATTTGAGTCGGCGGATCTAAATCGACGTACAACCGCAGTCACCGCAATCAAGCGCATCGCAACTAAAATTGCTAAGAGTAAGGTCTCGGAAGACGAATTTGGCCTACAACAAACAGTTAGTTCGCTCCGCATGCATTTTGATCGGTTTGTGGCCGCTCATAACGCACTTGTCGCAATAGCCCAATCGACCGAGATCGAAACTCACACAAAACTATGGGATGATGTGGAGGAGCATTATAACACCACAATGGCTAAGCTGCAGCGCGCGCTTTCGACTTCGCGGGCGAAGCGGAAACCATTGAAGAGGTTGCATCTCAACAGTCCGTTCAGTCAACCACAATGGATTTAAAACTAGACGAACTGGCAGTTCCGAAGTTTGACGGCACACTCCAGAATTGGCTGGCGTTCAAGGACACCTTTGAGATGCTAGTTCATACAGGACTTTCCTGAAGCATATAAACTTGGCAAACTGCCTGAGGCAGTTCAAGGCGACGCCGTGGCACTGGTTGGCGGCATGTACACTGGCGGATATGAGGAGGTTTGGAAGGCACTAAAAGTGCGTTACGACAGTCCAAAGCAGTTGGCGGAGATTCATGTTTCTCGGTTCATTGGTCTCAAACCACAAGCTGTTGAGACCACATCATCGTTGCTTGCCGTGGTCGACACTTTTCGCGCACTTGCTGTGATTAAGTTACCCGTCGAAAGTTGGGATGCACTGGCAGTTCCCATTATCACTTCGAAGATTCCTATAGTGACTCAGCAGGCCTGGCGGATGAGTCGAACTTCAAACGAGATTCCTAAGCTCGAGAACCTGTTAACATTTGTTGAGAAACGAGCTCACAGTCTGGCGTTGGACGTGTTAGGGTGGAGTGCTGTGAACCTGCATAACAAACCAAACACAAAGGTAAATCAAAATCCTACAAATCGTGCATCGCACTTGTTGAAGACGAACTTAGCTGCAACTACACCTGGCAATTGCGAGTTTCGCGACTCCAAAATCCATCGCATCAGCAGTTGCCCAAAGTTGTTGGCCCTGCCTGTGGCTGAACGGTTTAACAAACTACGTGCGTTCAATCTTTGCTTCAACTGCTTGAGACCAGGACATTCAACCAAGGCATGCTCAGGAGGCAACTGTCGAAATTGCCAAGGCAGACACGACACATTGCTGTGCCGCATCAACTCTTCTGGTACTGCACTACAAAACAAGCCGACATCGACTGCTGCTCAACCGCTTGCATCATCCTCAAACCTACCACCAAGGAATTACACAACCTGACTATCATCCACAGCAAAGACATTTATGGTGATCGGCGAAAGGGTGGTGTTGTTGGCGACTGCAATTGTTCATATCAAAGATGGCTATGGGGATACACACCGGAGCCGGGTCATTTGCGACCCAAGCAGTCAGGTCAGTTGTATGAAGTACAAATTTTTTAACAAATTGGTTATTTGCAGAAAACCTTGTGCACTACTAGTAGAGGGTGTTGGTTCGACCATAACTCACACACGTGGTCGTACTACAATACCTTTGGCGTCATGCGATGGCACATTTGGCATTGATGTTAATTTCTACTTGTTGACTACCATTACAACACCGACAGCAGTAGCAGATATTGCGCCGTCCTGCTGGCAACATTTGCGCACTTTGGCTTTGGCAGATCCGTCATTTGGCAAATCGGGTCCAATCGATGCCCTGCTTGGCGCTGACGTATGGGGTCAGATCATCCAAGAAGGCGTCGTAAGAGGTTCTTCAAATGAACCCTTTGCACAATCAACGACGTTTGGCTGGGTGGTCTTTGGACCAGCTACAATCGATACTTCACTGGCATCATCCAATAGCTCATTGCTAACAATTCGTGGCGACATTGGCAACGATGATGAACTCGACTTGGCTATGGCGCGTATATTCGAAGCTGACGCCGACAACCCGACTACGAGTGGCGGTTATGAATTCTGTGAGAATTTATTCTTGGCTACACATCAAGGTGATTCGAATGGACGCTACATGCAGATACCTTTTCATCCGGATACACCGACGCTTGGTAATTCGCATCCATTGGCCCTGCAACAGTTTCATCAGCTGGAGCGCGAACTGGTACACAATCCGGGCTTTCATGCAGGAATACATCACTCTGGGTCATATGAAGGACGTCTCCGATTTGCCTCATGAACCATCACAACGTCAGCTGATTCCACATCATGCTGTCCTGTCAAAATTTGGAGTTGTATTTAACGCATCGGCGAAGACATCAAACGGCGTTTTCCTGAACGAGACGCATTTGAGTGTACCACTCATACAGGAACAACTGGTCACAATCATCTTCCGATTTCGGCGCTTTGCAGTGGCTCTCTCAGCAGACGTGGAGAAGATGTTCAGACAGGTTCAAATCGATGAACGTCACCAGCGATGGCAGCAGATCCTTTGGCGTGAAACAGCTGATCAACTAATTCGCACCTTCCAATTGACCACTGTTACTTATGGCATGGCTTCTGGTTCGTACAATGCCATCCGAGCGATGCAACAGTGTGCCCGCGATAATTGCTGCATATTGGCTGACGGTCACCGGGTGGCAGCTGCCTTTACGAGCATTCTGAAAGACATCTACGTTGACGATTAGTTGGCGAAAGTCGAAACTACAGACCAGGCGATTCAATTGGCAAATGATATCGACAGGGTATTGCAGCAAGGTCACTTTCGTCTACGCGAATGGCAGTCCAATTCTTCTACAACGTCTGACATCGAATTGAAATCCCCGGAGATGACTGTGCTGGGCCTCCATTGGAATCCTACAGCGGATGAGCTCTTCTATAGAATCCACATTAACGAGACAACATCTACCACCAAACGTCAGGTATTAAGTGATGTTGCTATGCTGTACAATCCTACAAATATACTGGCACCTGTCATAATCATGGCAAAAATATTCCTGCACTGTCTATGGCGGACTGGCTTGGAATGGGACTCACCACTACCGATGGACTTGCTGCAGGAATGGATAGAATACCGCCACAGTCTACGTCAACTACATAAGCTTCGAATTCCACGGTGTTTGCAGATGCAGACATCGGTCACAACACATCGACGACGCTTGGTAATTCGCATCCATTGGCCCTGCAACAGTTTCATCAGCTGGAGCGCGAACTGGTACACAATCCGGGCTTTCATGCAGGAATACATCACTCTGGGTCATATGAAGGACGTCTCCGATTTGCCTCATGAACCATCACAACGTCAGCTGATTCCACATCATGCTGTCCTGTCAAAATTTGGAGTTGTATTTAACGCATCGGCGAAGACATCAAACGGCGTTTTCCTGAACGAGACGCATTTGAGTGTACCACTCATACAGGAACAACTGGTCACAATCATCTTCCGATTTCGGCGCTTTGCAGTGGCTCTCTCAGCAGACGTGGAGAAGATGTTCAGACAGGTTCAAATCGATGAACGTCACCAGCGATGGCAGCAGATCCTTTGGCGTGAAACAGCTGATCAACTAATTCGCACCTTCCAATTGACCACTGTTACTTATGGCATGGCTTCTGGTTCGTACAATGCCATCCGAGCGATGCAACAGTGTGCCCGCGATAATTGCTGCATATTGGCTGACGGTCACCGGGTGGCAGCTGCCTTTACGAGCATTCTGAAAGACATCTACGTTGACGATTAGTTGGCGAAAGTCGAAACTACAGACCAGGCGATTCAATTGGCAAATGATATCGACAGGGTATTGCAGCAAGGTCACTTTCGTCTACGCGAATGGCAGTCCAATTCTTCTACAACGTCTGACATCGAATTGAAATCCCCGGAGATGACTGTGCTGGGCCTCCATTGGAATCCTACAGCGGATGAGCTCTTCTATAGAATCCACATTAACGAGACAACATCTACCACCAAACGTCAGGTATTAAGTGATGTTGCTATGCTGTACAATCCTACAAATATACTGGCACCTGTCATAATCATGGCAAAAATATTCCTGCACTGTCTATGGCGGACTGGCTTGGAATGGGACTCACCACTACCGATGGACTTGCTGCAGGAATGGATAGAATACCGCCACAGTCTACGTCAACTACATAAGCTTCGAATTCCACGGTGTTTGCAGATGCAGACATCGGTCACAACACATCTTCATGGATTTTGCAATGCAAGCCTTAAGGCATATGCGGCGGTTGTTTACGTCTGTACAACAAGCATTCATTGCGACTTCACATCAGCACTTGTTACTGCGAAAACTCGTGTGACACCAGCTCGTGTTAACACTCAAGGCAATTCAACAATGACGATACCTAGGCTGGAGTTGTGTGCAACTCCACAGCACAGCACAGACGGTTGGTAGTGTGAAACATGCTTTGGACTTATCGCATGCACCATGCACACTATGGAGCGATTCTACCATCGTCCTTCACTGGCTACGGAAATCACCAGCGATGTTTAAACCATATGATGCACACCGCATTGGCTTTATTCAGCAACATACCAACGTGGAAGACTGGCAACATGTCCGCACTCATCTCAATCCAGCAGACTGTGAGAGTCGCGGAATTTCGGCTGCATTATTAGTCACTTACGCGTTATGGTGGCATGGCCCGACTGAACTGATGCGAAACAACATGGCGACGGAGATTCCAGATCTTTCCGCGGCTGACCTACAGGCGCTGGAGGTAGAAGCTAGAGCAGTCAAGACGAATCTCGGGCGGACTGTTCCCACCAAGGTCATCCAAACACGATTCAATTGTGGCGGGAAGGTCATCACCATCGACTTGGTCGAGCGCTTCTCTACTATTGGCCGGCTGTTACGAACTACTGCATATTTACTTCGTTGCAATCCAAAGCGACGACAGTATTGGCATCAACCAACCGAGCAGAACAAGACCGATACTTTGGCAATGAAATTCAGTTAATAAAGAGTTTTCGACATGTTGCAGCTACATGCAAACTAGCATCTTTGGCACCATATCTAGATTCAGATGGCATATTGCGAGTCGGTGGTCGACTCAGGAACGCTGAGCTAACTCTGGAACAATAGCATCAAATCATCATGGCTAAGGAAAGTACACTATCCTGACTCATCGTACGAGATATTCATCTCATCAATGCGCATGCTCAGATGACACTCATGCTACAAACCATCCGACAACAATATTGGATCATCAGTGGCCGTGCACTCGTCAAGCAATGTGTATATGAGTGTGCCACATGTCGACGACACTCTCAGCAAATGACTAAGCAGCAGATGGCATCGTTACCGACCGCGCGGGTGGTAGCATCTCCCCCTTTCTCATCCTCAGGAGTAGACTATTGTGGACCTTTCAAAATACGGTTTGGGGCACAACGCACCCGCACAACGAAGGCTGTACAAATCGAGTTGGCTGAAGACCTATCAGCCAAGGCATTTAACAACCTCTTCATGAGATTTACTGGTCGTCGTGGCCCGTGTGCTCAGCTCTACAGCGACAATGGCACACAGTTCCGGAAGGCAACCAAACTCCTACAGGAAGACATGGCAGAATGGCACAGAGAACACAATCAACAGCAGTTGGCAAACCAGAAGACACGATGGCATTTCATCTTAACAGCGCCTCCCCATCAAGGTGGCTTGTGGGAAGCTGCGGTGAAATCGGTAAAGAGACAT
The DNA here is from genome assembly GCA_955652365.1 of Eristalinus aeneus. Classification (NCBI taxonomy): domain Eukaryota; kingdom Metazoa; phylum Arthropoda; class Insecta; order Diptera; family Syrphidae; genus Eristalinus; species Eristalinus aeneus. The sequence goes on along the minus strand of OY019132.1, from coordinate 14,315,125 downwards.
TTGCTACGTGTAGTTGGTGCACAGACGCTATACTATGACCAACTCCATACCTTGCTAGTGCGAATCGAGGCCTGGTTAAATTCGCGCCCATTGGTTCCAGTCTACGATGGTGTGGACGACCGCTTAGCGCTCTCTCTAGCTGATTTTTTGATCGGCCGTTCACTTGTGGCATCACCTGAACCTACTATCCCGGATGTACCTACAAATAGACTTCAACACTGGCAACTTCTACGGCAGATGCATCAATCGTTTTGGCACCGGTGGCATGATGAATACTTAGCTTCGTTGCAGCAGCGCTCAAGATGGCGGCGACCGGCTGAAAATCTTCAGGTGGGCGACATCGTCGTCCTTCGGCACGAGAATCTGCCACCAACCAAATGGCTACTTGGACGCATCATAAACGTACACCCGGGGAGCGACGGTCTTATGCGAAACGTCACTGTGGAATATCGCATGGAGACTGAAGGCACTGGCGGATAACTGAAGCAAACCACCCGACCGGTACAAGCTGGCAATTCTCTTGAACCTACCGGCTCAGCCGGGGAGTAAATGTAAAAGATTATTGTACATACTGTATGTAAACGCGGTGTCGTTCCAAGATTTAGCAGCACTTAAATCTCATTAAGTATTTATGCTTTTTTTATACCTATTTTTTGACAGGCAATGAAGCCTTTATGTATTGGTGTATCGTTTTTCTCACTTCACTTGTTTTCTGATCGTTTGTGGTGCAGTGTCGCACTCTTTGATATTAATACGTTGAATAAAGTTGTGAATTATAATTAAATGGATTGATGTATTTTAATAATTATTATACATAAACTCTAACTCTAAATTCAAACACTCTTTCAAAATAACAAAATTTAAAAGTCTATTATTTTGTAACTTTATTTCGACTATTAAACAAATGTTAAAGAAGATATTTTTGGATCTATTTAAAATCTGCACTGATAAAATAAATCTTTTAACAGTTAGTTTCGATTGTCTTCCTTGTGTAAGATAAAAACTTTCCACCGCCAACAAGCATTCCAAAAAACCAATAACTCAAATTTAACAACTCTACAAGTGGAAGTCAAATTGTTTTTCCAAAAAATTAAAACAATAGTAATAACAAAACAAGAATTAGAAAGAGATTTCGATAAAAAGACTAAAATCTGGCCATTTGAGAATGAGTGCAGTCACTTTTCATGCTGACGTAAACATAAATGAGGGGATGGACTGGGGACAAACGAAAGATTTTAGTTTAACGCGAAACTTATGAAATTTAAATTTATAGGAATCGAACCGAGTTCCCCCTTTTACAATTTTTCCTATATCCTGATGGGTGACTTTGATGCTCATGTGGGTGTGGACGTAACGACCTGGGTGAGTAGTATAAATACATTCATCCCACACAAAAGCATCAATAAATACACTTGGTAACCTCGGGATCTTCAGTAAAAATTGTTGATAGATCTCTTTGTAGTACCACCGTGTGTGAAACGTATGGTTTTTGATGTTTGACGGGCTGAACTGTCAACTGATTATTACCTGGTGTAGTGTACGTAATATTTAACTGAGAAAGTATAACTGCAGCCGATTCGGAAACCAAGAGTGGTCACACGCCTACGGTGGAAGAAACTACAGGACAGTGGGATGTGGCAATATTTTGTACGACATATGTCAGAAAGGTTTAAACAAATTCCAACTGTTTCATCTCGGAATCTTCATTAAAAATTGTTGATAGATCTCTTTGTAGTACCACCGGGATGAACTGTCAACTGATTATTACCTGGTCTTGTGTACGTAATATTTTACTGAGAAAGTATAGCTTCCGCCGATTAGGAAACCAAGAATGTTAACACACCTACGGTGAAAGAAACTACAGGACGGTATGATGTGGCAAAATTTTGTAGGACATATATCAGAAAGGATTGAACAGATTCCAACTCTTCCATCCCATGTAGGAAAAAAATGGCGGCTTTTTTCAACTGCTGTTAATTTACATTGAAGGAGTCGAATCCAAAGATGATATGCTTCTTTCATCTTGCGCAAATGGAGCTTGCACTCTTCGGAGCTGCTCAAGTCCAGCAATGTGGATGAAATTCCACCCGAAATGCTTAAAATCTTGCTTAAAAAAAGAGGGAGTCTTGGGACTCTTTTGTGTCATTAAGGTGACCTGGGTCACCTGGCAATTGGCAGACTGCAGTGATTGTTCCTCTTTTTAACAAAAACAAAAGAGACTGCTCCAATCGCAATAGCATATATCTTTTAAGTATCCTCAGTAAAGTCCTTTCTACGATATTGGAGGCTCGTTCTAAAGCTAAGGTTGAGTCCAGGTTGGTTGGGGATGAACAGTGCAACTTTCGTCCCCACAGAAATACAACCAGAGGTTGTACTTGAGAGTATGCCAGACCGGCTTGGCAGTTGCTTTGTAGATTTAGAGAAGACATACGAACGAGTCACACGAGGTGAACTCTGGAATGTTCTACAGGTTTATGGAATTGATGTTCCCTTGTTGAGCGCCATTCTTGACAGTTCAGCCCGTCAAACATCAAAAACCATACGTTTCACACACGGTGGCACTACAAAGAGGTCTATCAACAATTTTCACTGAAGATCCCGAGGTTACCAAGTGTATTTATTGATGACTTTTATGTGGGATGAATGTATTTATACTACTCACCGAGGTCGTCACGTCCACATCCACATGAGCATTAAAGTCACCCATCAGGATATAGGAAAAATTGTAAAAGGGGGAACTCGGTTCGATTCCTATAAATTTAAATTTCATAAGTTTCGCGTTAAACTAAAATCTTTCGTTTGTCCCCAGTCCAACCCCTCATTTATGTTTACGCCAGCATGAAAAGTGACTGCACTCATTCTCAAATGGACAGATTTTAGTCTTTTAATCGAAATCTCTTCTGTTTGTTATTTTGTTATTACTATTGGTTTAATTTTTTGGAAATACATTTGACTTCCACTTGTCGAGTTGTTAAATTTGAGTAATTGTTTTTTTTGGAATGCTTGTCGGCGGTGGAAAGTTTTTATCTTACACAAGGAAGGCAATCGAAACTATCTGTTAGAAGATTTATTTTATCAGTGCAGGCTTTAAAAATATCTTCTTTAACATTTGTTTAATGCCTTTAATTAGTCGAAATAAAGTTACAAAATAATAGACTTTTAAATTTTGTTATTTTGAAAGAATGTTTGAGTTTTGGGTTAGAGTTTATTTCCCAAATATATAACAATATATGAGATACAAAATTAATATCCCAAATGTTTTCCAACATACCCGTAGAGCTATCCCGTCCTTGCCGAATAATACCTTGATGCGATTGAAGAGAATCCATGTGAGATGTCGGTTGCCCTCACAATATAAACCTACAATACATTTACTTACATTAAGACAATTTGAAGTCTGCGAAGCCTGGAGGGTTTTTTGAAGAAGATTGCATTGTTTGAGTTACATTAAGACAATTTGAAAACTGCGAGACCTGGAGTTTTTCCTGCAGAAGATTGCATTGTTTGAGTTGCTCTGATTATTATTCAACTATGGCTGTATCATAAGCATATTTAAAAAGCAACGCTTTTTAACAACATGGAAAGCATATCATTCACTTGAATAATAAAAAGGAGAAGTCTAAGAACAAATATTATTGTTTGAGGTACTTGTATTTGATATCAACATTCAACCTATGCTATATGGATGAACAGTGATCCCGTAGTTGCCCACATGATGCTTAACAGACCTTAACAAAACTGCAGACAATGTTCCATTTTTAAGCAATTCGCCTCATTTTGTTAAAATATTAAAGAGGGATTAAGTTAAAGTTTGTCTTGCGTGCCTTAATACAATGTACCATTGCGACACTCTACAGCTCAAACGTATAAATATATTGTTCATCTTAATAAATAAATAAACTCGAAATCCTGTATGCCTTAAAAAACAGTACTGCTCAGCAACAAAACCAAAGCATCAAATTAAAGGAATGAAACATCTGAATTAAACCCATCACGTACAAGCGTGCCTACTAGTTACAGGCCAATTAGTCTGCTTAGCTCAATAAGTAAATGTCTCGAAAAGGTGAAAAAAAAAAAAACAGAATTATGTCCTTTGTTGAGGATAATGTAATAATCCCTTCAGAACAGTTTGGATTCAGACCCTTCCACAGCACTGTACACCAAGTTCATCGCATTACTAAAGATAGTGAAAAAAGTACTGGAATGGTTATATTAGCCATAGAAAAAGCGTTTGATACAGTCTGGCACAATGGTTTACTCCATAAACTTTTGCATGCGAACATCTCATTATACTTAATTAAAATCGTATAATCGTTCCTGTCATTGCGTAGTTTTGAGGTGTGTATCAACCACCATAACTCTGAAAACAAATTAATCTGTGCTGGTGTCCCGCAAGGAACTGTACTTGGACCAATTCTTTTCAACCTATATACTTCTGACATGCCAAAATTGCCCAACTGTGGCATTGCCTTATTTTCTGACGACACGTGCATTTATACTGCTGATTGAATGTTGAAACTAATCTGCAATCTGCTATAAATATTCTTGATTTATACTGCAAAGCCTGGAAAATTAAATTGAATGCTCTGAAAACCAAAGCTATTTTCTTTTCGCGCAAAAAGAAACCTAGCTTGCTACCCAGAAACAACCTTCTACTCAATGGTTGAGTGGAAGTCTGGTGTAAAGTATCTAGGCATCTGTTTAGACAAATGTTTGACTTTCAGGGCTCATGTGCAGAAAGTCATTAAAAAGGTGGATAATACTATAAGAGTTCTGTACCCCTCTATTTGCACATATTCACAGTTAAACACTTATAACAAACTCTTAATATTTAAGGCCATATTTCAAGCAATTATATTTTATTGATTTCCGGTATGGGGTAAAAGTGCAAAAAGTCAGGTGTCATAAGTCATAATTCAAGAAAAAATCTTAAAAATGATAATGAATTTACCAGGATTTTTTTCCACAGAGGAACTTAAAGAAATTACAAGTATAGAAATATAGCATATCCTGCACATCATCTTACAATCACTTGATTTCAAAATTAACTAACTAACTTAAGCGCAACTGTCAGATGTTTTATTGAATTATTTATTTACTTATTTATATTTATTTTTTTTTTTGCATTATTTGTTTACTTATTTATTTATTTATATATATATATATTTTTATTTACTTATATAATTATTTATTTATCTATCTACTTATTTATATTTATTTATAATTATTTATCTATTTATTTATATTTATTTCTTAATATTTATTTACTTTCATTTATTTATTTATATTTATGTTGTTATATATTCTTAATGATAGTATTATTAATATAAATCTGTTGTTTATTTATTTGTTTTAAATAAAATTATTTAAACAATTCTGTTTTGCTCTGTTCTGACTTTATTTATTTGTTAATTTACAAATATTTTGTCTTTATCTTTAATTCTATGTAAATCTAGTTTTATGTCAGGGCCATCTTTGAGATCACTTTTCTTTTCCTTCCACAACACCAGAAAATTTAATGAAGGTTTTTTAGTGGATTTTCCTTCAAATTAAAACTGTAATATATTACTTAAGAAATTATATTAAATATTAGTAGTAAGGTAACATGACCGTATCTCTAAAAAATGTAAGATACACAAAAACTATTGTAACTCTTGCCAAAATAAATAAATAAAAACAAAAAACCATCACGTACATGTTCTTTTTTAATTAAAAAATATCAATCATTTTTGTTATAATTATATGATGTGTGGTATAAACTATTTATCACATTACAATTTCATTTTCATTTCATTAATTTATATGCTTTGGAGAAATAGTGCTGGTTACATGTTATTTCTCGCTTACAACATTCGGGTTATTGCGCATTTTGAAATGAAACTTTATCCTCAGTACAGCCTTCACGCATTCCCTGCTTAATGCACTTCACAGTGTTCATTTAAATTTTAATTGGGGTTTCTAAAAGTTCGTGCGGATACACTTGCGTCGGCTGCAGTGCTTTGTGCACTGCAAATAAAATTGCCGAAAATACAATTGAGAGCTTCATGTTTTCTTTGGACTGAAAGTGAAACACTTATATTCGTTGTTTTATTTTGATTATCTAGAAAAATATATATTCGAGCACTCCAGCAGCCTTAGCACCAGTGGACCTAAGAGGCGATAGGATTTTATTAAATACATTATTTTACTCACATTAAATGTGTCCCATTGAGAGAAGAAGCACAATTAAGATAACTATTGCTGTCTTGTATGGGAATAAAGTTAATTTTACATGCACACTTACCCTTCTTTTTATGTAATTTCTTGGTTTTCCGAAGGAAGACCAGAGCTGTAATCAAGTAACTATCGTGCTGACGATCCACCAAAACGATATCGTCCATAATTTGCATCACGAAACCCAATCACTATCGTCTTGTCTACGGTATATTTTATACACAGTTTAAGCGCTACTGAACGCAACATATCTCTTGTCATATTTGTGCACACAACAAAGCAATGAAAAACGACTCTCTGATAGTTATTATATAATACTATATCCAAAAAATTTGTAATTACTGATCACTATGCTGACCGTGATGCAAAACTTTCGTTTCAACGATATCGTCGCACGATAGTCGTCATCCGTTGTTAGATCCCAGAAGATATAGAACTTAGGTTTTCAGTTCCCGCTATATACACTTAATACAATGATTGTGTTTACTTATATTTATATACATTTATGCTTGCTTTAAGTGATAATAATTGATATATATGTATAAGTTAACACAAGAAATGTTCGAGACACATTCCCGATCAAATTCCACAAACACATCACTATAAACGGTATCTCCTGCCAACAAGTAAATTCCCAAAGAACCGCTGACCTAGCGGCTGGGCCACTCAATCCATCAGCGTTGTCACCGCATTCCATCACGTACGGCAGGAGGGATCAAGTTCACCTGTGGGAGATAAGCCGGCAAACAAGTAGTATTTAAGGTAGCGTAAGATTTTCTAATGTCCAGATTGTAAGTAGACGTGTAAGGGGTTATAATGCCCATTTGGTAATAAAATAAAGTTTTTTTTAAATAAACAATAATATAATTGTTTAATTGGCGCCCGAGCAGGGACCACAGAGCTAACACATTTATTACGTAAAAATCGAAGTATAGTTCGAAACAGTAATTGGGATAACAAGCTAGCACGCTAACCCCCTGAGTATTCTAAAAAATCTCTCTCTTATGGTCCCCCGCGATCGTGTTGTGGTGAAAGCAGCAAAGGCTGCAAGGGCCCCGCAGTAGCCCCAATAAAAGGAACAAACCGGAAGCTCAATAGAGCTCGCCGCACCACCCGGTCAGCAACCCGGCTAAAATTCATGCAACCCCAGAGAGATGCAGAAAAATTTATTCTTAGTGTAGTGTAAGTGAAATCAAATATATAAGAAAATCTAAAAATTAAGTTAGTAAGTGAAATTGAATAAATAAATTAAGTGCGTAAAATATTAGAAGAAAAAGAAGAGAATCAGATAAGCATTTACAAAGCAAGACAAAATAAAAGTTATATTGTAAAGGAAAAATTAATTAATGTTGTAATTAAGTATTTAGAGTATTCTTTTGTTTACTATTAAAAAGCAATCTTGTAAGTCCAAGAGAATAATGAAGGAAAAGGGTTGTGAAAACTATAAAATTATTTTATAACAGGTTATTGATTGAATATTTCTTTTGTAAAATCATAAATTGGTCATAGTTGGTTACTATTAAAAGCAATCTGATAAGTTGAAGAGAATAATTAGGCAAAAGAGTTGTGTCGTGAAAACTATAAAATTATTTTGCATCAAGTTATCGATTGAATATTTCTTTTTTGAAATCTTAAACCAGTCATAGTTGTACTCCTACTCAATTGAGAACTATCGATCTAGTCACATTTTTATTTTTTCCCTTTTTAACAAATCAAAATGCCAACTAACCGACACCAAGCGGAGCAAATAGCTGTCGCCCAAGCTATATCTATTCCGTCTCCTGCTAACCCTACAGTGAACCCCCAACCTAACCAGAATATTCCCACATTCTTACTGTCTAATGATCCGAATCAGTCGTTTCAATCAACCTCATCTCGTGCCGAGATACAAGGGGTAAGATCCACCCCGGAACTTGACTCGCTAATAAGCTCCATCGTAAAACGAGTCCTCAAGCAGCAAGGAAGAAGTCTCTTCGAGAATATTGAATCCAAACGCGCATCATTTCCCTGGTACAGACCAAACAATTTCCCCCGAATATCGCCATCAACTAGAAGACCTGGAGAAGATCCCTGATGTTGTGCGTTGTCTGAGAACATTTTCTGGTGACCCGGCTGAATTCTCATCCTGGAGAAAGAGCGTTGACCGCGTACTAAGTATTTACGAACATATTAAGGGATCCCCGAAATACTACGGGATCCTCAACGTAATTCGCAACAAGGTAGTCGGACCAGCCGACGCGGCACTGGAATCGTACAACACGCCCCTTAACTGGGAGAACATAGCAAGTTGTCTTACAATGCACTATGCAGATAAGCGTGATGTCACCACCATTGAGTACCAAATGACACACATGGTGCAAGGTAACCGCACCATACAGCAATTCTATCAAGCAGTAAACTCACAACTAACATTGATTATAAATAAAATTGCCTGTATGGATATAAGCCCTGAATCCATGCGCCTTTTAACCCAGACCTATAGGGATAAGGCGTTGGATACTTTCATAAGGGGTTTGAAGGGCCATCTATCAGATCTACTGGGCATGAAAGAACCAACGGATCTACCACAGGCACTACACCTATGCCTTAAAATTGAAAATCAAAACTACCGATCCCAACACGCTCATTTCAGCCAAGGAGCCATTAGAAAGACATTTGTTCCACAGCCGCCTCGTGTCCAAGCTCCACATGTAAGATTTCCACAACGCCCAACTGCGCAAGGAAACTTTAATAAAGCGTTCGGATCACCCCAGCCAGGCTACCCTTCGTACATGCCTTCTACGCAGCAATACCTATCATATGGCTACCGCCCAAATCCTAATCCAGCAATTTCCAGCAAAATTCTTTCCAACCGGCAAGGCCTCTTATTAATCAAGTCCCAATTAAGAAAGAAGCAGTAACTCATGGACGAAGCAATCAAATTGGAAATATTAACAGTCAAAATCGTCAAGCCGGCTTCAGCGCGACCAGACCAAGACCTCCATTCCAGCAAACCTCCATGTCCCATAGACCCAGACAACAAAACCACATTACCACATTACCACATTAACCCCTCTGTAAACCCTGAGGAATTAACCCCTGCCGCACGAGCTCCAGAAACTGCAGAAGTAGAAGGAAATCGGCATGCGCAAATCTATGAGGAATACCCCCAATTTAACCTTCCATATTTCAACAATCAGCAGCCAACTGAAAACGAACCAGAGTATACACAGCATGACTACCCAATAGAAACACCTTCAGAGTATAGCGACATCCATTTTTTAGGTTACCCGATTCTTCGCTACCCTACTTCAAATGTAAGACGGGAAGCGGAGAAATCTTAAAGTTCCTAATTGATACAGGCTCAAGCCTGAACTACATTAAGCCTAATTTAGTAAAGAATCACATACCCAATAGCCAAATCTTTTACGCCAAGTCCATAGCGGGCGATGTACAGGTCAACCACCATACCTTTATAAATCTTTTCGGTGTGAGTAATATTCGAATTAAATTCTTCGTCCTAAATACCCTCGAAACGTTCCATGGGATATTGGGTAACGACAGTCTGAAAGAACTGTCGGCCGTTATTCATGCTAAGCAAAATTACATGACTATCCTTAACAAAATCCATATTAAGACCCAACAACAAGTATCACTATCTGTCAATTCTATTAATATTAACACCGATCACTTATCTCCCCACCAAAAATACCTCCTGAAATCAGCCATTAATAGACATCGGACCCTTTTTTTTAGAACCGGAAGAGAAACTGACATATACAACGAAGGAAACTGAACTCTGTCACGATAGCTGATCGCTACCCAATACCGGAGATAAACGCAGTGATTGCCCAGCTAGGAAAGAACAAATTCTTTTCAGTCCTTGATTTGAAAAGTGGCTTTCATCAGATTCCATTAAAGGAATCTGATATCGAGAAGACAGCTTTCTATATAAACTTTGGAAAGTATGAATTTACACGTATGCTGTTCGGATTAAAGAACGGTCCATCCATCTTCCAGCGAGCAGTTGATGACAATGCTGCTACGTGTACATAGATGACATCATCATCTTTAGCAAAGATGAGATCCAGCATTCCAAAGGTATCGAGGGAATTTTTGACACCTTAAGCAGGGCAAATATGAAGGTCCAACTGGACAAATGCCACTTCTTTAAATCCGAAGTAGAGTTTTTGGGTTTTATCATTTCCTCGGAGGGTATAAAAACGAACCCTGCCAAAGTTCAGTCCATCCTAGATTTCCCAGTCCCAAAAACTCTTAAGGAGCTTAGATCCTTCCTTGGCCTATCGGGCTACTATCGTCGCTTCATCAAGGACTATGCGAAGTTGGCCAAGTCCCTAACAGCCTTTTGAGAGGAGAAGGAGGACGTGTATCAAAAAATCAATGCGCCAAATTAACAATACAACTTAACCTAGAAGCTCTTGACGCGTTCAATAAACTTAAAACCTCTCTCGTCTCTAAAGATTTACTACTATCTTTCCCCGATTTCAACAAACCCTTCGATCTCACCACCGACGCATCAAACTTCGCACTGGGTGCAGTTCTTGAACAGGATAGCAAACCAATCGCCTTTATATCCAGAACGTTAAGTGAAACACTATGCGGCTAATGAGAAGGAAATGTTAGCCATAGTGTGGGCACTGGGTTCCTTCCGAAACAACCTTTACGGACACACAAAAAAACACTACAAAACAATTTGTAATTACTGATCACTATGCTGACCGTGATGCAAAACTTTCGTTTCAACGATATCGTCGCACGATAGTCTTCATCCGTTGTTAGATCCCAGAAGGTATAGAACTTAGGTTTTCAGTTCCCGCTATATACACTTAATACAATGATTGTGTTCACTTATATTTATATACATTTATGCTTGCTTTAAGTGATAATAATTGATATATATGTATAAGTTAACACAAGAAATGTTCGAGACACATTCCCGATCAAATTCCACAAACACATCATTATAAACGGTATCTCCTGCCAACAAGTAAATTCTTAAAGAACCGCTGACCTAGCGACTGGGCCACTCAATCCATCAGCGTTGTCACCGCATTCCATCACGCACGGCAGAAGGGATCAAGTTCACCTGTGGGAGATAAGCCGGCAAACAAGTAGTATTTAAGGTAGCGTAAGATTTTCTAATGTCCAGATTGTAAGTAGACGTGTAAGGGGTTATAATGCCCATTTGGTAATAAAATAACGTTTTTTTAAATAAACAATAATATAATTGTTTAATTGGCGCCCGAGCAGGGACCACAGAGAGAGATAGCTAACACATTTATTACGTAAAAATCGAAGTATAGTTCGAAACAGTAATTGGGATAACAAGCTAGCACGCTAACCCCCTGAGTATTCTAAAAAATCTCTCTCTTATGGTCCCCCGCGATCGTGTTGTGGTGAAAGCAGCAAAGGCTGCAAGGGCCCCGCAGTAGCCCCAATAAAAGGGACAAACCGGAAGCTCAATAGAGCTCGCCGCACCACCCGGTCAGCAACCCGGCTAAAATTCATGCAACCCCAGAGAGATGCAGAAAAATTTATTCTTAGTGTAGTGTAAGTGAAATCAAATATATAAGAAAATCTAAAAATTAAGTTAGTAAGTGAAATTGAATAAATAAATTAAGTGCGTAAAATATTAGAAGAAAAAGAAGAGAATCAGATAAGCATTTACAAAGCAAGACAAAATAAAAGTTATATTGTAAAGGAAAAATTAATTAATGTTGTAATTAAGTATTTAGAGTATTCTTTTGTTTACTATTAAAAAGCAATCTTGTAAGTCCAAGAGAATAATTAAGGAAAAGGGTTGTGAAAACTATAAAATTATTTTATAACAGGTTATTGATTTAATATTTCTTTTGTAAAATCATAAATTGGTCATAGTTGGTTACTATTAAAAGCAATCTGATAAGTTGAAGAGAATAATTAGGCAAAAGAGTTGTGTCGTGAAAACTATAAAATTATTTTGCATCAAGTTATCGATTGAATATTTCTTTTTTGAAATCTTAAACCAGTCATAGTTGTACTCCTACTCAATTGAGAACTATCGATCTAGTCACATTTTTATTTTTTCCCTTTTTAACAAATCAAAATGCCAACTAACCGAAACCAAGCGGAGCAAATAGCTGTCGCCCAAGCTATATCTATTCCGTCTCCTGCTAACCCTACAGCGAACCCCCAACCTAACCAGAATATTCCCACATTCTTACTGTCTAATGATCCGAATCAGTCGTTTCAATCAACCTCATCTCGTGCCGAGGTACAAGGGGTAAGATCCACCCCGGAACTTGACTCGCTAATAAGCTCCATCGTAAAACGAGTCCTCAAGCAGCAAGGAAGAAGTCTCTTCGAGAATATTGAATCCAAACGCGCATCATTTCCCTGGTACAGACCAAACAATTTCCCCCGAATATCGCCATCAACTAGAAGACCTGGAGAAGATCCCTGATGTTGTGCGTTGTCTGAGAACATTTTCTGGTGACCCGGCTGAATTCTCATCCTGGAGAAAGAGCGTTGACCGCGTACTAAGTATTTACGAACATATTAAGGGATCCCCGAAATACTACGGGATCCTCAACGTAATTCGCAACAAGGTAGTCGGACCAGCCGACGCGACACTGGAATCGTACAACACGCCCCTTAACTGGGAGAACATAGCAAGTTGTCTTACAATGCACTATGCAGATAAGCGTGATGTCACCACCATTGAGTGCCAAATGACACACATGGTGCAAGGTAACCGCACCATACAGCAATTCTATCAAGCAGTAAACTCACAACTAACATTGATTATAAATAAAATTGCCTGTATGGATATAACCCTGAATCCATGCGCCTCTTAACCCAGACCTATAGGGATAAGGCGTTGGATACTTTCATAAGGGGTTTGAAGGGCCATCTATCAGATCTACTGGGCATGAAAGAACCAACGGATCTACCACAGGCACTACACCTATGCCTTAAAATTGAAAATCAAAACTACCGATCCCAACACGCTCATTTCAGCCAAGGAACCATTAGAAAGACATTTGTTCCACAGCCGCCTCGTGTCCAAGCTCCACATGTAAGATTTCCACAACGCCCAACTGCGCAAGGAAACTTTAATAAAGCGTTCGGATCACCCCAGCCAGGCTACCCTTCGCACATGCCTTCTACGCAGCAATACCTATCATATGGCTACCGCCCAAATCCTAATCCAGCAATTTCCAGCAAAATTATTTCCAACCGGCAAGGCCTCTTATTAATCCAGTCCCAATTAAGAAAGAAGCAGTAACTCAAGGACGAAGCAATCAAATTGGAAGTATTAACAGTCAAAATCGTCAAGCCGGCTTCAGCGCGGCCAGACCAAGACCTCCATTCCAGCAAACCTCCATGTCCCATAGACCCAGACAACAAAACCACATTACCACATTACCACATTAACCCCTCTGTAAACCCTGAGGAATCAACCCCTGCCGCACAAGCTCCAGAAACTGCAGAAGTAGAAGGAAATCGGCATGCGCAAATCTATGAGGAATACCCCCAATTTAACCTTCCATATTTTAACAATCAGCAGCCAACTGAAAACGAACCAGAGTATATACAGCATGACTACCCAAAAGAAACACCTTCAGAGTATAGCGACATCCATTTTTTAGGTTAACCGATTCTTCGCTACCCTACTTCAAATGTAAGACGGGAAGCGGAGAAATCTTAAAGTTCCTAATTGATACAGGCTCAAGCCTGAACTACATTAAGCCTAATTTAGTAAAGAATCACATACCCAATAGCCAAATCTTTTACGCCAAGTCCATAGCGGGCGATGTACCATACCACCATACCTTTATAAATCTCAACCACCTTTATAAATCTTTTCGGCGTGAGTAATATTCGAATTAAATTCTTCGTCCTAAATACCCTCGAAACGTTCCATGGGATATTGGGTAACGACAGTCTGAAGGAACTGTCGGCGGTAATTCATGCTAAGCAAAATTACATGACTATCCTTAACAAAATCCATATTAAGACCCAACAACAAGTACCACTATCTGTCAATTCTATTAATATTAACACCGATCACTTATCTCCCCACCAAAAATACCTCCTGAAATCAGCCATTAATAGACATCGGACCCTTTTTTTAGAACCGGAAGAGAAACTGACATATACAACGAAGGAAACTGAACTCTGTCACGATAGCTGATCGCTACCCAATACCGGAGATAAACGCAGTGATTGCCCAACTAGGAAAGAACAAATTCTTTTCAGTCCTTGATTTGAAAAGTGGCTTCCATCAGATTCCATTAAAGGAATCTGATATCGAGAAGACAGTTTCTATATAAACTTTGGAAAGTATGAATTTACACGTATGCTGTTCGGATTAAAGAACGGTCCATCCATCTTCCAGCGAGCAGTTGATGACATTTTGCACAAAAATATCGGAAAATGCTGCTACGTGTACATAGATGACATCATCATCTTTAGCAAAGATGAGATTCAGCATTCCAAAGGTATCGAGGGAATTTTTGACACCTTAAGCAGGGCAAATATGAAGGTCCAACTGGATAAATGCCACTTCTTTAAATCCGAAGTAGAGTTTTTGGGTTTTATCATTTCCTCGGAGGGTATAAAAACTAATCCTGCCAAAGTTCAGTCCATCCTAGATTTCCCAGTCCCAAAAACTCTTAAGGAGCTTAGATCCTTCCTTGGCCTATCGGGCTACTATCGTCGCTTCATCAAGGACTATGCGAAGTTGGCCAAGTCCCTAACAGCCTTTTGAGAGGAGAAGGAGGACGTGTATCAAAAAATCAATGCGCCAAATTAACAATACAACTTAACCTAGAAGCTCTTGACGCGTTCAATAAACTTAAAACCTCTCTTGTCTCTAAAGATTTACTACTATCTTTCCCCGATTTCAACAAACCCTTCGATCTCACCACCGACGCATCAAACTTCGCACTGGGTGCAGTTCTTGAACAGGATAGCAAACCAATTGCCTTTATATCCAGAACGTTAAGTGAAACACTATGCGGCTAATGAGAAGGAAATGTTAGCCATAGTGTGGGCACTGGGTTCCTTCCGAAACTACCTTTACGGACACACTAAAGTCAGAATTTTCACCGACCACCAACTGCTTACCTTCGCGTTAAGCAATTGAAACAACAATAGATAATAATAAATAATATAATAAATAATAAAAAGTTGGAAGTCGATATTAGAAGAGTATAATCATGAATTAAAATATAGACCAGGGAGAACAAACGTGGTTGCGGATGCTTTATCCAGAGCTCCACAACTGGCCGGAATCCATACTTTAACTGTCACCCAACAGCGACCAAAGCTCTTCACATAATTTAATACAGTGCGTAACGGTCCCCATCAACGCATACAAAAACCAAATTATCCTGACAACAGATGTTAACCACAGTCAGACTTTCAGTATTATTTTTCCCACATACCATAGGCACGTCGTTACAGAACCCGAATTCAACCAAGAAAACCTCAAACAAATCCTCATGAAAATTCTGAATCCTTTAGTAATAAACTGCATCAAAACCGAAGAATATGTTATGGGTATTATTCAGGAACTCTACCGTTCCCACTTTAACAGCTACAAGATAAGATTTTCCCAGGTTCAGGTGCAGGACGTCACTGATGAGGCGGAACAGGAGGAAATTATTATAAAGACCCATAAGCGAGCACACCGCAATGACCGCGAAAATAAAACCCAAATTCTGGAAAGATTTTATTTCCCCTCAATGGCCACTAAAATCAAAAGAGTAAAACCAGTAGACCAGAAATTCAGGCTACCCCAATATCCCACTTCTTCTTCTTCTTCGGATGGCGCTACAGTCCGGGGTGGACCCGGGCCTCAACCAACATGCCTCTCCAGCTAGCACGATCTCTTGCCAGCTGTCTCCAACTGCGCACTCCAAGTTGGTTGAGGTCCTTTTCCACTTGTGTGCGCCATCTCAGTCTAGGACGTCCTCTGTTGCGTTGTCCATGTGGTTCGGATTCGAAAACTCTTCGGGCCGGAGCAGTGCTGTACATGGCCTAGCCACCTTAAGCGTTGTATCCGTAGACGCTTGACGAGGCTCATGCCTCCGTACAGCCCATACAGTTCGTGGTTGAATCTTCTCCTCCAGATGCCATCAACGCAAACAGGACCAAAAATCAATACCCCACTATCCAGGGCAAATAGTTCACTTAGATATATTCTCCACGGAGAATAATCTTGTCCTTACTTCTTTCGACAAATTTTCCAAATATGCAATAGCCAAAATAATTAAGTCCAAGGCGATCGAAGATGTGCGACAACCGCTAAGGGATATACTCTACTCCTTCGGGTTACCAGAATTCGTAATCATAGACAACGAAAAGTCATTTAACTCAGCCTCTATAAGTTTTATGATTGAAGATGAACTTAAGATTAAAATATTTAAAACACCCCCCTATTCAAGTACAGTAAATGGCCAAGTTGAGCGCTTCCACTCAACGCTTATCGAGATAATGAGATGCTTGAAAACGGAAGATCTCCATCGTTCCTTCACGGAACTTCTAGAAAGCGCCGCTCACGAGTACAATTTTTCCATTCACTCTACGACAGGGAAGAAGCCTATAGAGGCTTTCTTTGGACGAAGAGTGACTTCCGACCCTGCAATATTAGAAGAAGCGCGTCAAGAAAACATAAAGAAACTCCAGGACAAACAGA
The DNA here is from genome assembly GCA_955652365.1 of Eristalinus aeneus. Taxonomy (NCBI): domain Eukaryota; kingdom Metazoa; phylum Arthropoda; class Insecta; order Diptera; family Syrphidae; genus Eristalinus; species Eristalinus aeneus. Next base: position 14,298,228 of record OY019132.1, on the reverse strand, counting down.
ATGCAGACTTAGAATACCACAACAAAAAAAGGCAACCATTAAAAGAATTCTCCCCCGGTCAGACTATTTATGTCAAACAGAACAAGCGATTAGGGTCAAAACTGAGTCCCCGTTATAAAAAGGAAATAGTGTCGGAAAATAGAACGACAACTATCCTAACTAAATCTGGCAAAATAGTCCACAAATCCTTAATAAAAAATCAACTTTTCCCCCCAGGTTAGTGATTACTTCTGTAAAGGCCGACTACCAGATATACGACTACTCGAACGCAGAACTATTGACGTTAGACAACGCGACGGTCCTACTAGAGGACGGACGCTACAAAATTATTCACGTAATTAATCTGGACCTATACCAAGACTTACTAAACGAAATCAATAGGACAGTGACGACAAAATTTAGCGACAAGGATCCCATGTACCCCTTTATGACACACGACATTGAGCAAACACAGCAACTCATAAGTAGACTAAGACCTATCAGCAGGACTAAACGGTCATTAGATTTCTTGGGCACAGCTTGGAAATGGGTTGCAGGCTCACCCGATCACGAAGATTTGAATCTCCTTACATCTAAAATTAACGAATTAGCAGAAAATAATAACAGACAAATTTATGTGAACAATATAATAGAAATAAAATTTAATGAGTTGACCAGAATCGAAAACGAAATTTTAAAAAATTTAAGAGCATCTAATAACTTACAAAAAGAATATTCGATGGTAATGAAAAGTAAAATACAAATTATAAGAGAAGAAGTGATGAATGTCGACTATGCTATTCAATGGGCTAAAGCCAACATTATAAACTCTTATATTTTAAGCAATTTTGAGGAACAACTGATAAAGAATATTATGAATAAAAGTAAGCTACCGTATATCAGTATAGAACAAATGCTAGGCTTTAGTGATGTAAGAATAGCTATAAGTAATTCTAAAATCCTATATATAATTAATATCCCCACAGCGGGAAAAGACGCATGTCAAAATTTAATAATAAGACCAATAAAAAGATGTAAAATTATAAATGATATTAAGTTTGAAAATATATTAAAATGTGACAAACAAGTTTATGGAATTAAAACATGTAATGAATTCGCAAACTTAACCATATGTAATAAAAACAATATCCTAGATCTAAGCAACACTTCATGTCTGCCAATGCTTCTAAACAACTCCCCACCATCGTGTCACACCGTAAGCAACCAACACATACCGATCGTGCAAGAAATAACAAGTGGAACGCTGTTCTTGAACCAGTACAACGGAATCATCCAGATTGATGACAAAAACGTGAACCTAACTGGGTGCTTCATAATACAATTCCAAAACACAACCATAACAGTAGACAGAACCACATTCCATTCGACGGAGGTTGCAACTATCCAACCGATTCCAGCGCTGTTACAGCCATTGTCGTCAATAACTAGTGTCGAAGAGGAGCTTTCCCTGGAAATGGCAAAAGAAATCCACCTCACCAACAGGGAATACATATGGCTTATAAGCAACAACACAAATAAGCATCTCCTGCACTTTGGCCTGGGATCAATTGGCATCGCTAGCACGTTCGCAATTTTGGTTTTCTTCTGGATTAGACGTAAAGCCGAGAAAACCAAGATAGTAATTCAGCCCCAAAGCATAAACCTACCGGGAAATCTACCAACAGACGCTACTCCGGCAGCAACTGAAAATACTACGAAAGCTCAACAGAATCCAGGGGTATCCAGGTTAAGCCAAATTCCGTTTTTTTAAAGATCGAACGAGGACGCTCGAAATTTAGGTCGGGAGGAGTTAACACAAGAAATCTTCGCGACACATTCCCGATCAAATTCCACAAACACATCACTATAAACGGTATCTCCTGACAACAAGTAAATTCCCAAAGAACCGCTGACCTAGCGCCTGGGCCACTCAATCCATCAGCATTGTCACCGCATTCCGTCACGTACGGCAGGAGGGATCAAGTTGACCAGTGTGAGATAAGCCTGCAAACAAGTAGTATTTAAGGTAGCGTAAGATTTTCTAATGTCCAGATTGTAAGTAGACGTGTAAGGGGTTATAATGCCCATTTGGTAATAAAATAACATTTTTTTTAAATAAACAATAATATAATTGTTTAATTTATATATACATATGTATGTATATAATATGTATATATTTACATATATATATATATATATATATATATATATATATATATATTATATTTTATTGCCCCTGCATTCATATTTTGTACATATGGCTGATAGAGTTCAAATATATTCTTTTCGGTTTGGACGAAATCAACGTTAAATTATTGAAATCCAAACTTATTTGAATCGGTTTAAGATGTGTGCAAAAATAATGAATATAATATAATGTGTATGTCATTCATACCGCACGAGAAATTAATACTACTGCAGCCGAGAAATGGGAAACAGAACTTAATAAAAGATCCTAATCGTTGGAAACAACGCGTCTGCTAACAATCTCGGCAAGGGAAATTTAGGGGATTCCGTAATCCCTAAACCCGTCTTTTAGATTTACTTTATTCGTGCCCGTTTCCGGAGATTAAAAGCCGCTTGTTTCAATAGTTGTGTTAGTTGCGTCCGTGCTTTTCTCTAGTCGATCAATATACTCAACCCAGATATTACGTCATCGACATAAAATTCGTTTTTAAAGATATCTGAGCAATCGGATACTTGTGATGCTCTTTGGTGGTTAATTGGTGAAGGGTTTTTACTGCTAGGTACGGTGCAGCTGCAGTTTCATACGCCACAGTGGTTAGTTTATACTCTTTAATCTCTTCCTTGTCTGAGCTTCGCCACACAATTCGTTGATAATCTTTTGCTGATTGTTAATCTTTATTTTGCGGTATATCTTTTCTATGCCAGATGTAAAAACGTATTTATGACATCGCCGTCGCATTAATATAGTGGTCAAATCATTTTGCTTGAGGTTCACTAGCTAGCTTAAGCATCGAACACAACGCGTAGTTTGGTCATCGTGCTGTGTGGTTTGTGAACTACATGGTATGGCATGTTAATAATACACGTTTGGCTTTGCATTGTCGATGTAAAGTAATTCAACCATGTCTAAAAACTCATTCATAAACTTGGAGTATTCATCTTTTAGCCTTTCGCCTAACTTGAATTTATGTTACTGTTGGTGCAGTCTTGCTATTGACCTATTTTTAGATTCACCTACATTAACCCTTTGTTGAGTAGTATATTATCGCCGTATCGCCTATTTGCATCCCTGTAATGCGTTTCATTGTATATCTTTTCACATTCTTGCTCTGTCAAATGGTTCCGGTGTCGAAATTCTTCCGTTTTCCAGGATTTCTTTAACCGCTTTTGGATGACCATTTGTATGTACTACCACCCCAGAAATTTTGACACCGTAGACTTGTTAGGCGGGGGCATGGGCCTGTGCACGCGAGGTAACATCGTTGATTACGCTCAACATGGCGAGCTGCCAAGGCTATCCTCGTTAGTGCACAAGTCAAATTGACATACAGCCTCCAAGCGGCGCCCCCTGGATAGCCATCGCAACACCCGTTGTATGGTGAACCAATGTATGCAGCGAGCCCCTCTGCCTGAGGGTTTAAATAATGGGCCTGGACTACCAGTCTGTGGGTTGTGCGTGAGGGTAACTTCCTCACCACTTAAAACATCATTTGTTCAGAGACAAAAACATGCCTCGGATAATGAAGGATCACCCGTTGACGACCCCAGCAAACGTTTAAAGGACATTAATTTTCGGTTTTGCACGTGGAATGTGAGGTCCCTTAACAGACCACGTGCAGCCGAACAACTTGATGAGGCCCTTGACTGCTATAAGGCACACATAACCGCCATCCAGGAAGTGCGATGGGATGGGCCTGGCATAAAAGCGATGAAGAACTGCGATATCTACTACAGCAATTGCTATAGAGAGAGAAGGCAGCGCTTATTCGGATGCAGATTTGTTGTTCGAGGCAGACTTTGGCAAAAAGTCTTGAGGTACGACCCAGTCAGCGAACGCCTCATGACGATCCGCATAAGTTCGGGAACATCAGCCTAATTTGCGCTCACGCCCCGACAGAGGAGAAGGATGACAACATCAAGGATGACTTCTATTATATCCTAGAAAGAACATACGATCGATGCCCTAGCTACGACAGCAAGATCGTTCTAGGAGATTTCAACGCTCAGCTGGGAAAGGGGGACATCTTTGCTGGAGTCATCGGTAAACACAGCCTGCACGACAACACATCCGGAAACGGACTCAGGCTGTTGGACTGCGCCTCGGGGGGGAACCTCTGTGGCTAGCACGCGGTTCCCACACCTGGACATTCACAAAGGGTCCTGGCGATTTCCTGATCAATCAACCGTCAACCAGATTGATCATGTTGCGATCGACGTCAGACACTCCTCCAGTATCCTCGATGTCCGAACCTTCCGAGGTGCAAACATTGACTCGGATCATCACGTTGTTGTAGCCAAGGTAAGAACCCGGATATCGAGAGAGCGACGGAGTCGAGAAAGGCCAAAACGGTTTGATGTCGACCGAGTCTGCCTGAAACTCGCTCAGAGTTCGACGCTTCCTGCACTAAGCATAGAAGAAGAATAGAAACGTTGTCAAGAAGCCATCAAAGAAGCTGCCACTGATGTGCTGGGTTTCACGTCACCACCCAGAAGGAACCCATGGTTTGACAACGAGTGCAGGCAAGCGCACGCAGCTAAGCAAGACGCCTATAAGGCGACGCTGCATCGAACAACGAGGGCTGTTCGTGAGCTCCACGAACAGAGAAGAAGCGAAGAGCACCGCCTTCTAAGAAGTAAAACGAAGGAGCATGTGAAGCGCATGTTATGGCAGAAATGAAGTCCGAAAGTTTTACCGAAAGGTACAGCAGCTATCCGGAGGATACAAGGTTCAGACCAAAGCCTGCCGGGACTAAAACGGACAACTCGTAGTAGAGTCGCAGTCTGTGCTGAGACGGCGATGACGGCCCAAATCCCGCTGTTAGGCAGAATGTTCCACTCAATTTGGACGATGATAGACAAGCATTCCGTCCCCCCGACTTAGACGAGGTCGGGGGAACGGAGGCTGAAGTCGAACAAAGCTGCTAGAGCGGACGGACTGTCCGCAGAACTATTTAAAGCAGCTGGAGATGACCTTGTTGGGCGCATGCACCAGCTCATCTGTAAGATATGGTTGGAGGAAAGCATGCCCGATGAGTGGAATCTCAGCGTCGTTTGCCCAGTTCACAAAAAGGAGACCCCTTTGACTGCGCCAACTACCGAGGGATAAGTCTCCTGAACATCGCATACAAGATCCTCTCTGCCGTATTGTGTGAGCGTCTGTAGCCGTTTGTCCATAACATGATAGGTCCCTATCAGTGTGGTTTCAGGCCAGGGAAGTCCACAATAGACCAGATCTTCACATTACGTTAGATTTATGAAAAGACCCAAGAAATGCAAATTGACATTCACCACCTATTCGTCGATTTCAAGGCTGCATATGACAATGTGCATAGAGACGAGCTATACAGTGCCATGTCTAGTTTTGGCATTCCTACCAAACTCGTCAGATTGTGTAGGATGACGATGGAGAACTCCCGCTGCTCCGTCAAGGTCGGTAACGAACTCACCGAGACCTTCAGTATCAAAAAATGTTTTAGACAAGGCGACGCACTGTCATGTGACTTCTTAAACATCATCCTCGAGAAGATCGTGCGTAACTCAGAAGTCAACACCAGAGGCACGATCTTCCAGAAGTCAGTTCAATTGCTAGCATACGCTGATGATTGACGTGATTGGACGAACACAGCGAGCCGTCAATAAGGCGTTTGCTGTCATTGAAGCGGAAGATCGCATACAAGATCCTCTCTGCCGTATTGTGTGAGCGTCTGAAGCCGTTTGTCCATGACCTGATAGGTCCCTATCAGTGTGGTTTCAGGCCACGGAAGTCCACAATAGACCAGATCTTCACATTACGATAGATTATGGAAAAGACCCTAGAAATGCAAATTGACACTCACCACCTATTCGTCGATTTCAAGGCAGCATATGACAATGTACATAGAGACGAGCTATACAGTGCCATGTCGAGTTTTGGCATTCCTACCAAACTCGTCAGATTGTTTAGGATGACGATGGAGAACTCCCGCTGCTCCGTCAAGGTCGGTAACGAGCTCACCGAGACCTTTAATGTCAAAAAAGGTTTTAGACAAGGCGACGCACTGTCATGTGATTTCTTTAACATCATCCTCGAGAAGATCGTGCGTAACTCACAAGTTAACACCAGAGGCACGATTTTCCAGAAGTCATTTCAATTGCTAGCTTACGCGGATGACATTGACGTGATTGGACGAACACAGCGAGCCGTCAATGAGTCATTTGCTGGCATTGAAGCGGAAGCGGCTAAAATGGGTCTGGCGGTAAATGAGGGCGAAACTAAGTACATGCTGTCATCAAAGAAGGACACACAACATCGACGTCTGGGACGGAGCGTCACACTAGGCAGCAGAAACTTCGAGGTAGTCAAGGACTTCGTCTACCTCGGCTCCGCGGTAAATAGGGACAACAACATCAGTACCAAAATCAAACGCAGAATCACTCTTGCCAACCGCTGTTTCTTTGGGCTCAAGAGGCAATTGAGTAATAAAGCCCTCTCTCGAAGGACTAAACTAGCTTTATATAACAGCTTGATCATCCCCGTCCTACTATATGGCGCAGAATCTTGGACGTTAGCAAAGGCGGATAAGGAAGCCCTTAGTCTTTTCGAGAGAAAAGTTTTGCGTGCGATTTTTGGTCCTGTTTGCGTTGATGGCATCTGGAGGAGAAGATTTAATGACGAACTCTATGGGCTGTACAGCGACATGCGCGTGGGCAAGCGTCTACGGATACAACGCTTAAGACGTCTAGGCCATGTAGAGCGTATGGACACCACTGCTCCGGCCCGAAAAGTCTTTGAATCCGTGCCATTGGGACAAAGCAACAGAGGACGACCTAGACTAAAGTGGCGCACACAAGTGGAGAAGGATCTCAACCAACTTGGAGTGCGCAACTGGAGACAGCTGGCGGAAGATCGTGCTGGCTGGAAAGGCATGTTGGTTGAGGCCCAGGTCCACCACGGACTGTAGCGCCACAAAAAGAAGAAGAAGACTTGTTAGGCAGATGTACGCCCGGGAAAGGTGCGCACTGCGAAGGTTTTTAGTAATAACGCTCACTACAAGAGACCAATTGCGAAGCTATGCCCATTACCTAACAAACAGAGCCCGAGGCTTCTCAAGATCCCGTTCAAAAACAAATTGCCGAAACATGAGAAAGTGATGGTGAAATATATTATAAAAGCTTGCTTCTAGTTATAATATTTTCCCCTTAAATGGAAAATTACCGAAATTGTACCCATTCCCAAGGCTAATAAATCTCCAGACAATGTTGAAAATTACCGTCTATGGAAACAAGTCTTTCCAAACGTAGTACTTCTTATCAAATACTGAGAAATCGTATTCACGTCAAAAGTAATCGTTGAAATAGTAGTAGCAGTAGCTCAGTGGTCAACTTTAGGAAAGTAAAAGAGGCTTTAGTGGCAGAGAGGGCACCTCTGAATACGAAAAAGGGCGGACTGCGTTCTCAATATTGTTGATCATAAAATTGACCCTAAGGAGATCCTCGAGGATTTGCGCAAGTTATGTTTTCGGATTGAATAAAACACGTGTTTGATATAGAATACAAAATTTATTCTTACTATTGAAATTACGACTAATCTGATCAGTGGTGCCATAACAACTGCCCTCGCTTAGCATCCATGCACTTGACAAAACTGTTAACATTACAGCTAAAACATTTATTGGTCAAACAAACAGTAGGAGAGGGAATATGAAAGAGGACGACACTTATTACAAAAGCGTAAACGAATAAGACAATGAAAGAATACGAAAACAATGAGGTTTTTTTGTTGGCACAAGTGCATGGTGCATGGATACAATGATGCGGTGGAAGTTGCAGCGACATGATGTTTTTCATAGCTCTACATGTTGCAGCACTTCACTCCTCCCACCGAAGATTTGATTTCGGTTGAGCGAAATAGATTAGTCAGTATAATATGAAAATAAAAATATCAATTCATTTAAGTAATACAAACTACGACTAAGTAACTAATAACTAATTGATTAATAATTATATCTAAGTTCATATATAAGTATATATCTATAAGATCTGCTAATCGAAATTATGTTTTATTATTTTTGTGTTGTAATTCAATGATATTTGTAATATTTAATATATAATAAACTATTTAATTTTATTTTTATTTTTTACCTTTTATAATGTATTTGGCTTACTATTATTTGCCATTCACTTAATTTTATTTTACACTCATATATATATTTTTTTCTATTTATGGTTAACGATGTGGAATTTCACATACATATTTATATACATTTTTATATATAGTAACGTAATTATAAATATGGGCTGCTTAGTCCTTTATTGATAAATCAAACGATCACTTTTTTTTATATAAAATAATCTGACCAACGCCTCCATAAATACACATATGTATGTGTAAATATGACGGGTAGGCGTTTGTACATTTGGTTGAGGAAAAACAAAGAAAATAATTATCTGACAACAAATACTATCAAATCCATTTACATACGATCCTTGGTATATCATATGTTATATATTAAAGCATAGTAAGTTAAACTCGTTCTTATAAAAGTTGTTACATAAAAGTGTTCATTGCTGCCTGAAGGCCATTAAGTCCAAACCCTCCCATGTATACGTTTGTAAAATACTTAACTTTGCACAAGACCATTGTTAGTAACCCATTATTAAAGTTTCTAAGTAAATCTGCGCTTCTATTTTTATTTTTTGTTTATGAACTCTGCGTTTATTTGTATTGATTGTAATATTTTGGTTTGAAATCACTTCGTGCTTTATAAACTTGGGTTCAAGCTTATTTCTTCTATCATTTACTTCGTATATAGTGTCATTTATTTTAAAATTGGTTGGGTCATTTCTTGTTTCATTGCGTTTATTTATAGTGTGTTGTTTATGCGACAAATTTCTTTCATATATTAGTTTTGATAACGTTTCATAGTTTTTTATATGATCCACAAGATATTGTTGTGAAACTTTTGAATTTGTTTTTGAGGGAAACGGGGTACTCTTATAATAGTGACCTGTTAGTAGTTCGAAAGGGGTTAGTTTTGTAGCTGTATGTATAGAATTATTATACGTGATGACAGCTTCATTGACAATTTCTCCAATAGGCCTGTTCTTGTGTTGATTGAAAAGTATCCTGATCAATTCTGTGAGGGTAGACTGAAACCTTTCAACAGGCGAATTTCCAGTTGAACTTTTTGCACACGATGGGTGCAAAACTATGTCATACAACTCAACGAACTCTTTAAAAGGTACAGAGACGAACTCTATTATCGCAAACGATTTTTTTGGAACACCATGGTGGGAGAAGAAGTGTTTCAAGGCTTTAATTAACTCTACGCTATTTCTTGCAGAGAGGTGATATGCACAGGCAAACCTGCTGAATTTATCAATAATGGTTAAAAAGTTTTGCTTATGGGCTGAATATATATCGATATGTATAATCTCTAACGGTTTCGATGGTGTCTCAGTTAATTGAAATTTTATCTGTTGTAGATCACGAGCATACTTAAATTTTTGGCATATTTCACAATTATTTATAAAGCGTACAATAGAGTTCTTCATATTGGGAAAATAAAACTCTCTCTTTAGATGTTGAAATGTTTCGTTGATTCCCCTATGATTGGATTTAATGTGGTAGTTACTAATCAATCTATCTTGTTCGTCTAAAGCAGTCACATCTATAAGTTTTGTGGTACATCTTACGAGTTTCATTCTTGAGTTAGCGAAAAATTTTGAATAAACGGCCTGTACTATTTTGAATGTACTATCATCTGTCAAGATTGCTGTTAGACCTTTTGGGGCTACATGTTCTTTAAAAATGTTGACTATTATTTCCTCATCGCTTATGTTATTATGTTTAATAATACATCTTTTCTTTTTTCGAAAAAGTATCTGCAATTTCACGTCTAATTTAGATAAACTGTTATTTCCCTCAAGAATCAATTGATTTGCAAATTCGTTGATGGACGTTCCGAAATTGGAATTCCATCGTCAAGATTTTCGTGGGTCGAAAGAATTGTCGAAAGTTTATCAACATCGTCGATATTGTTTATCATAGAAACATCTTCTAACTCCTCTTCTGCATTTACTGCTTCGTTTGCATTGACATTCACCACCTATTCGTCGATTTCAAGGCTGCATATGACAATGTGCATAGAGACGAGCTATACAGTGCCATGTCTAGTTTTGGCATTCCTACCAAACTCGTCAGATTGTGTAGGATGACGATGGAGAACTCCCGCTGCTCCGTCAAGGTCGGTAACGAGCTCACCGAGACCTTTAATGTCAAAAAAGGTTTTAGACAAGGCGACGCACTGTCATGTGATTTCTTTAACATCATCCTCGAGAAGATCGTGCGTAACTCACAAGTTAACACCAGAGGCACGATTTTCCAGAAGTCATTTCAATTGCTAGCTTACGCGGATGACATTGACGTGATTGGACGAACACAGCGAGCCGTCAATGAGTCATTTGCTGGCATTGAAGCGGAAGCGGCTAAAATGGGTCTGGCGGTAAATGAGGGCGAAACTAAGTACATGCTGTCATCAAAGAAGGACACACAACATCGACGTCTGGGACGGAGCGTCACACTAGGCAGCAGAAACTTCGAGGTAGTCAAGGACTTCGTCTACCTCGGCTCCGCGGTAAATAGGGACAACAACATCAGTACCAAAATCAAACGCAGAATCACTCTTGCCAACCGCTGTTTCTTTGGGCTCAAGAGGCAATTGAGTAATAAAGCCCTCTCTCGAAGGACTAAACTAGCTTTATATAACAGCTTGATCATCCCCGTCCTACTATATGGCGCAGAATCTTGGACGTTAGCAAAGGCGGATAAGGAAGCCCTTAGTCTTTTCGAGAGAAAAGTTTTGCGTGCGATTTTTGGTCCTGTTTGCGTTGATGGCATCTGGAGGAGAAGATTTAATGACGAACTCTATGGGCTGTACAGCGACATGCGCGTGGGCAAGCGTCTACGGATACAACGCTTAAGACGTCTAGGCCATGTAGAGCGTATGGACACCACTGCTCCGGCCCGAAAAGTCTTTGAATCCGTGCCATTGGGACAAAGCAACAGAGGACGACCTAGACTAAAGTGGCGCACACAAGTGGAGAAGGATCTCAACCAACTTGGAGTGCGCAACTGGAGACAGCTGGCGGAAGATCGTGCTGGCTGGAAAGGCATGTTGGTTGAGGCCCAGGTCCACCACGGACTGTAGCGCCACAAAAAGAAGAAGAAGACTTGTTAGGCAGATGTACGCCCGGGAAAGGTGCGCACTGCGAAGGTTTTTAGTAATAACGCTCACTACAAGAGACCAATTGCGAAGCTATGCCCATTACCTAACAAACAGAGCCCGAGGCTTCTCAAGATCCCGTTCAAAAACAAATTGCCGAAACATGAGAAAGTGATGGTGAAATATATTATAAAAGCTTGCTTCTAGTTATAATATTTTCCCCTTAAATGGAAAATTACCGAAATTGTACCCATTCCCAAGGCTAATAAATCTCCAGACAATGTTGAAAATTACCGTCTATGGAAACAAGTCTTTCCAAACGTAGTACTTCTTATCAAATACTGAGAAATCGTATTCACGTCAAAAGTAATCGTTGAAATAGTAGTAGCAGTAGCTCAGTGGTCAACTTTAGGAAAGTAAAAGAGGCTTTAGTGGCAGAGAGGGCACCTCTGAATACGAAAAAGGGCGGACTGCGTTCTCAATATTGTTGATCATAAAATTGACCCTAAGGAGATCCTCGGGGATTTGCGCAAGTTATGTTTTCGGATTGAATAAAACACGTGTTTGATATAGAATACAAAATTTATTCTTACTATTGAAATTACGACTAATCTGATCAGTGGTGCCATAACAACTGCCCTCGCTTAGCATCCATGCACTTGACAAAACTGTTAACATTACAGCTAAAACATTTATTGGTCAAACAAACAGTAGGAGAGGGAATATGAAAGAGGACGACACTTATTACAAAAGCGTAAACGAATAAGACAATGAAAGAATACGAAAACAATGAGGTTTTTTTGTTGGCACAAGTGCATGGTGCATGGATACAATGATGCGGTGGAAGTTGCAGCGACATGATGTTTTTCATAGCTCTACATGTTGCAGCACTTCACTCCTCCCACCGAAGATTTGATTTCGGTTGAGCGAAATAGATTAGTCAGTATAATATGAAAATAAAAATATCAATTCATTTAAGTAATACAAACTACGACTAAGTAACTAATAACTAATTGATTAATAATTATATCTAAGTTCATATATAAGTATATATCTATAAGATCTGCTAATCGAAATTATGTTTTATTATTTTTGTGTTGTAATTCAATGATATTTGTAATATTTAATATATAATAAACTATTTAATTTTATTTTTATTTTTTACCTTTTATAATGTATTTGGCTTACTATTATTTGCCATTCACTTAATTTTATTTTACACTCATATATATATTTTTTTCTATTTATGGTTAACGATGTGGAATTTCACATACATATTTATATACATTTTTATATATAGTAACGTAATTATAAATATGGGCTGCTTAGTCCTTTATTGATAAATCAAACGATCACTTTTTTTTTATATAAAATAATCTGACCAACGCCTCCATAAATACACATATGTATGTGTAAATATGACGGGTAGGCGTTTGTACATTTGGTTGAGGAAAAACAAAGAAAATAATTATCTGACAACAAATACTATCAAATCCATTTACATACGATCCTTGGTATGATATACCATATATATATATTAAAGCATAGTAAGTTAAACTCGTTCTTATAAAAGTTGTTACATAAAAGTGTTCATTGCTGCCTGAAGGCCATTAAGTCCAAACCCTCCCATGTATACGTTTGTAAAATACTTAACTTTGCACAAGACCATTGTTAGTAACCCATTATTAAAGTTTCTAAGTAAATCTGCGCTTCTATTTTTATTTTTTGTTTATGAACTCTGCGTTTATTTGTATTGATTGTAATATTTTGGTTTGAAATCACTTCGTGCTTTATAAACTTGGGTTCAAGCTTATTTCTTCTATCATTTACTTCGTATATAGTGTCATTTATTTTAAAATTGGTTGGGTCATTTCTTGTTTCATTGCGTTTATTTATAGTGTGTTGTTTATGCGACAAATTTCTTTCATATATTAGTTTTGATAACGTTTCATAGTTTTTTATATGATCCACAAGATATTGTTGTGAAACTTTTGAATTTGTTTTTGAGGGAAACGGGGTACTCTTATAATAGTGACCTGTTAGTAGTTCGAAAGGGGTTAGTTTTGTAGCTGTATGTATAGAATTATTATACGTGATGACAGCTTCATTGACAATTTCTCCAATAGGCCTGTTCTTGTGTTGATTGAAAAGTATCCTGATCAATTCTGTGAGGGTAGACTGAAACCTTTCAACAGGCGAATTTCCAGTTGAACTTTTTGCACACGATGGGTGCAAAACTATGTCATACAACTCAACGAACTCTTTAAAAGGTACAGAGACGAACTCTATTATCGCAAACGATTTTTTTGGAACACCATGGTGGGAGAAGAAGTGTTTCAAGGCTTTAATTAACTCTACGCTATTTCTTGCAGAGAGGTGATATGCACAGGCAAACCTGCTGAATTTATCAATAATGGTTAAAAAGTTTTGCTTATGGGCTGAATATATATCGATATGTATAATCTCTAACGGTTTCGATGGTGTCTCAGTTAATTGAAATTTTATCTGTTGTAGATCACGAGCATACTTAAATTTTTGGCATATTTCACAATTATTTATAAAGCGTACAATAGAGTTCTTCATATTGGGAAAATAAAACTCTCTCTTTAGATGTTGAAATGTTTCGTTGATTCCCCTATGATTGGATTTAATGTGGTAGTTACTAATCAATCTATCTTGTTCGTCTAAAGCAGTCACATCTATAAGTTTTGTGGTACATCTTACGAGTTTCATTCTTGAGTTAGCGAAAAATTTTGAATAAACGGCCTGTACTATTTTGAATGTACTATCATCTGTCAAGATTGCTGTTAGACCTTTTGGGGCTACATGTTCTTTAAAAATGTTGACTATTATTTCCTCATCGCTTATGTTATTATGTTTAATAATACATCTTTTCTTTTTTCGAAAAAGTATCTGCAATTTCACGTCTAATTTAGATAAACTGTTATTTCCCTCAAGAATCAATTGATTTGCAAATTCGTTGATGGACGTTCCGAAATTGGAATTCCATCGTCAAGATTTTCGTGGGTCGAAAGAATTGTCGAAAGTTTATCAACATCGTCGATATTGTTTATCATAGAAACATCTTCTAACTCCTCTTCTGCATTTACTGCTTCGTTTGCATTAATCTCAATTCGAGACAGGGCATCAGCGTTCGAGTTTTGACTTGCTTTTTTATATGTTATGTAGTAGTCATACTCCTCCAATTTTAGCCGCCAACGAATCAGTTTTGCATTAGGTTCCTTAAGGGAGAATAGCCACGTAAGTGGCTTATGGTCGGTAATAATTTGAAATTTTCTACCGAAGATGTATGGCCGAAAATACTTCGTTGCCCACACAACTGCCAGCAGTTCCTTCTCGATAGTGCTATAGTTTTGCTCAGTTTTGGATAAAGTTCTACTTGCGTAGCAAATTGGCTTATCCGAGCCCAACTGACCCTGCTATAGCACAGCGCCAAGGCCAACATTACTTGCATCCGCAGTAACATTGAATGGTTTCGAAAAGTTTGGATATTGAAGAATGGGGTCATTACATAATAAGGTTTTACAAGCCTCGAAGCAATTGATGTATCTGTCATCAAGCACAATTTTTCTTCCTTTACGGAGGCACTCCGTCATAGGCTTGGTCAAATTCGCGAAGTCTCTGATGAATTTTCTGTAATAACCAAGCAACCCAAGAAAGGATTTGATTTGCTTGGGTGTTTTTGGTAGTGGAAACTTCTGTATGGCAATTACTTTATCAGGATTCGGTTTAACCCCATCCGTTGTAATCAAATGTCCCAGCAATGAAACTTCCTTCTGAAGAAAAGTAGATTTTTCGGCTTGAATTTTCAAATAAGCATCTTTTAATCTATCGAAAACTGCGCCTTAACTATTTATGTGATCTTGGAGTGATGTGGAAAACACAATAATGTCGTCCATATATACAAGACATATCCTTCCTTGAAGATCTCGAAGATCATTATCCATCACTCGTTGGAAGGTCGATGGTGCATTTTTCAGGCCGAAGGGCATTCGAACGAATTCATAATGCCCATTGTCGACTGAAAATGCAGTTTTTGGCATGTCTTCTGTTCTGACCTCAATTTGGTGGAAACCTGAGGCAAGATCTAAAGTGCTGAAATATAACCTTTTCCCCAATTTATCTAATATGTCTGAGATGTTTGGAATGGGATACTTGTCATCGATTGTTTTTTGATTTAACTTGCGGTAATATATGACAAGTCTCCACTTCTGGTTTCCATTCGCATCCTTTTTTTTTGGGACTATCCATATAGGGGATGACCATGGCGAAAAACTATGTCGAATAATTCCTTGGTCAAGCATATTTCTAATTTGTGCTTGGATTTCTTCTTTATGGATAAAGGAATATCTATATGATTTGGAGTATATGGGTGATTCATCAATCGTTTTAATTTCATGTTTTATTTTATTAGTGAATGTTAACTTTTGTCCCTCTTGAAAGAAAATATAGTGGAATTGCTTACATAATTTAAGTATTTCTGTTTTTTCTTCAGAATTCATGTGGTCTGTTTTAATAAAATCTTGAATATTCTCCTTACGTGAAAATTTACATGAGTCATGATTAATGGAAAAATGATGAAACTCGGAAAAGTTATCCTTGTGTATGATCTGAGTCTTGATTGGTTGCTCTATTACGAAAGTCACTGGGGAATCAGCTGTGTTAATCACCTCAACGAATGCATACCAATTATTAGACTGATAAACCCCCTCAGGTATTATCAAATTATCTTTTATTTTGATAGGTCCCATATAAAAATTACCATTTTTGGTGTCGACAGGTACTTTACAGACTATTTTGTTTAATCCAGGCACAGTATATATCTTAGACATTAAATGTGTTTGTAGCTTAAAATTATTTTTGTATTTCCAGTTTCTAAGTGCGATTTACCGAGATCCATTTTGATTTAAGATCTCTCATCATATCTACGCAGTTTTTATTTCGATAGGGTTTATTGTTTCAATTATTGTATGGTCAACTACTCTGTGGTCGATAAACGACTTGTTGCTTCCGGTGTCGATGAGAAACTTTAAATTTTTACCAAGGTAGTTGATGTGAATATAAGGTAGCAAGTAGGAATTGTAGGTATTGATATCTATATACCCAATTGATTGACCGAGGCTTGTTAACGAAAATTTCGATCATCAATATTAGCCCCCAACTCATCTTCTTTATTTTGGTTTAATGACCAATTTTCATACTGCTCGGAATTCGAATCCCGATCACGGCTATTAACTTCAGTATTATACAGGTCTCTTGATATATTATTTTGTTGGCTAACCCTATTACTAAATTTACTATAACGGCTGTTAGTTCTTCCGCTGAAAACATCCATTGGTTCTGGAGGAGGGAACTTTCCAGCAGAATTTTTGTTTACAAACGAGCCGGACGACGATTGTGAACCATTATATGGATACTTTTTGGGGCCAGCTGTGAAATTTCTCGACGTCTGATTGAAATTTGAAAAATTTCTAGGTGTCTGGTTGAAATTTGAATGTCTATTGTAAATCTGTGGGCCTGCATTTGGTTGATTTTGACCTTGTTGAGATCGAAAATTGTTATGTGGATAATACATTTGAGATGGTCTATTGAAGGAAAACATTTACCGTGAATATTGATGAGCGTCTTGAAAATACGAATTGTTCTGCTCTTGAAGACAGAAATTTAAAGCTTGAGCTAATTTAGTTGGTCTCATTGCTCTTATCGTGAATCCCAAAGGGTCATTCAGACCCGATAAAAATGCATTGAGACACATCTCTTCATAGAGAGTTTGTTTTGCCTTAATGACATTATTATCGGTTTCGTGAATCCGAATATAATTTATCATGGTTGACAAAATTACAATTACTTCTGAGGTAAAGCTTTGATTCATCATTTATTAATGTCAGTTTTTTCTTCTTCTTGTTTTTGGTGTAGAAATTGATGTTCCTCTTGATTCACTTTGATCGTTTATATTTTGCTTCTATTTAATTCCAGTTCCGTTATTGGTTTTCCTTTTCATTGAATTATTTTACCTAGTACTTCTTTTCATTTGAGTTTATTGTTTGTATTATCTTTTTATCGGATCTTCCATGTTTTGCCTTTTTTTGGTATGGATTTAGATGATTTTTTATTTTCACTTAGGACATTACCGATTACTTTTATTATTTAACTTCAGTCATGTTTTTGAATTCGGCACTGTATTCCAGATTATTGTATTTTTATTGGTATTTCTTGTTTGATTCAATTTCAGTATGTATTTGATGTGTTCACCAGTTCTTTCACTCTCGTTTTAAATAAAACCGCTACTTTTTTTAAAACTAAATTATTGTGTTTCACTTAATTTCAATTACTTATTTTGCAACCGTTTTTTTTCTTGGCCGGTTTACCGACTGCGCCAGTTATGTTTTCGGATTGAATAAAACACGTGTTTGATATAGAACACAAAATTTATTCTTACTATTGAAATTACGACATGTTGCGTTACACACTCGTGCAAAGCGATTGGAAGCAACAAAGGAGTTACATTACACACGGGCGAAAGTATTAAAGGAAAATATTGGACACCTACCGTGTGCGAATTAGATTAAGAATAGTATTTTTGTATAGTAAGCAAGTTTAAGGTTTATAATCTTAGCATAAGAAATAAAGTGCGAGTTGCTCAGAAAACTTCTACAAGTTAGTTTAGTAATTTACTTTTCCCCCACCGGTGGTAAGGTTGTATTCGACTTAAACACTGGCCCTCCGATTAAAAAAAACACCGACCATAAATATCAAGGCTACAGACTTTGGAAAAAATTAGAATTTTAAATAAGAAAGAAAAAACAATATAAAGCGTTACTGGGGCTCAAACATTGGTAGTGAAAAGTGAAAAATATTTTTTTTTGAAAACAAGGTAAAATCATAATGGCTGACGGAGCAGAAGGGCTTATCATCGTTGTCAGACAAAACGCATTAGCAGAAGAATTAGACAAAACAGCAATAAACTTCAAAAAGGATAGTGCTGCTAGTAACACGCGTCGGTGCAAAGAGGAGCGTTTAGCCAAAATCAGTACATTATGGAGCGAATTTCAAAATAATCATAAAAAAATAAAAACTGTTTTTAAAATCGACACACCGTGCATACAAAGCGACACGTATGGTAAATTAAAAAACTTGTACTTGGGCCTTAAGGATATACTGGAAAACTTAGTTCTCATAAAAGAGAACTCGGAAAAACCTTAAAAGAAACGCCTATCGATGTCCAATCGCAGTTCCTATAAAAATCTTTATATTAAAATCGAACCTTTAATTAAGAATTCAAAGGAATTCGAAGCAACATTTTCTGCAACAATTGCTGAACACTCAAAAAAAGTGCATGAATATCAGGAAAGAATTCTGTTAGAGCAGCTGCCTAACTTAACCGATTTGCATGATGAATTCATGGCTAATGCTTCCGGAAAAGATTTGTAAGCAGCATATCACAAGGAAGACACAAATCAATGCCTCCGTCGATGCAGTATGTCATCTGTCACAACGAACATGCACTATATTTGTGTCGAAGGTTCATATCTCTTAGTCTTAAGAAGCGAAATAAAAAAGTGAAATTGGTAATAATATGTGTAGACTGCTTACGATATGAGAAGCAAAGTGTATGTTTTAGCAAAGGATTGTGTAAGCATTGTACTAAGAACCATAACACACTTCTTCATACCGACAAATTTTAAAAGAAATCAAATTATAAGGACAAAATAAAACAAAAAACGGCAACCGTTACGCTACCGTAGGTTCATCACGTTAACCATAATCGTAACACTCTATTACCTGCAAAAATTCCGATCGCAGGAAATGCGAATGGAGAAACCAAACTTAAAAGCTCTCATTGATCCAGGTTCCCAAGCTGCATTGGTGATGGAAGAAGCAGTTCAATCACAGCAGTGGATGCAGGAACAGCACAAGTAAAGTCACATTTATCATACCATCGAAAACTTTACCTGACTTAAAGACGGAAGTAGAAGTTCTAGCTCTTCCAAAAGTAACGAAATTGTTGCCAACCGAAAGGATGAGTGCGCTGAAGATGAAAGAGTTCAAAAATCTCACCTTGGCCGATTCGGGATATTATTCGCCAGGCGCTATTAGCATAATACTGGGTGCAGACATCTACGGTAATATAATATTAAGTGGAATACGGTAAGGCAAAAAGGGATCCTCCATAGCCCAAAACACTCAACTGGGTTGGATAATAACAGCCCGGACATCTATACGCGATAAGGTTACTGGAATGGTGGCTCAAACCACCATTGAGATTCAGCTCCAAAAATTTTGGAAATCGATCACCACGAATACCGTAATTATTTAACGCAACAAGAACTAGAGTGCGTGCAAATATATGATGAAAGCCACTACAGAAATGAATCAGGCAAATAGGTAATCAACATACTGTTCAATAAAGAGCTGATAGCAGGTATGAAACCGGGAGATTCTAAGAAGTGAGCAATAGCCAGCATAGATTCAAAATGAATGATTTACATAGTTCATAAAGGAATTTTAAACCTTGGTCACATGGTTGAGACTAATCCTTTTACACAAAATGAGAGCGTATTTTATATGCCGCATCACGCAGTTTTAAAGCCAATATAGTGCCACAACAAGGTTACGTGTGGTGTTCGACGCATCAGCAAAAAGCTTAAACCAACTAATGCTGGTTGGTCTCAAGCTGCAGGACGAACTGAGGACAATTCTAATTCGAAGGCGGCTTTATAAATACGTATTAACAGCTGACATTCAACAAATGTACCGTCTAATTAAAATTTACCAAAACCACCAAGATTTTCAACGAATCCTATGGCGAAATTCATATATGGAGCCAATTATAAAAACAAAGGCTTACTACAGTAACCTATGGAACAGCAGCTGCACCATATTTTGCAGTAAGAACCCTACACCAATTAGCAACTGATAAACGTAATAATTATCCAGTAGCATCTGGGATTGCAAGAACTGATATTTATGCGGATGACGTGCTGTCCGGACGTGACACTCTATCTGAATGTAAACTAAAGGGATGGCTAAACCCAAGGCCAGTGAGTGCGTTTGGAAAACAGATGTCCAATGGGGTGAACCATTGTTAGCAAAGTTGCGAAACCGGTGGAAGAAGCTAAAAGTTGGTCCTACTACATTGGTAGAGATACGAGTTACAAGATAGATGAAGGTTACAAACAAAAAAAAACAAAATGTTCATGGTTTCTGTAATTCATAACCCTCGAAAATGATACCTACTTTCCTACGATGTTGACGGCATCCCAAATATAAGCTTTGTGTAGCACATCTACAAGCTTAAACACTGGCAGAGATCATAAGAATATTTGGCTCACGAGTAGGCGAAGTGATTCCACAATCATCTTGGCGTGGATTGAACGATGTCCATCAACTAGAAAAACGAGTATCGGATATACAAGAAGCGACTAAAAAAACTTCATGAATATACGTAAGTTCTTCTGATAACCCTGCAGATGCAGGTTCCAGAGGATGTTTACAAGGACGGATAAAATATGATCACCTGTAATTCCGTTAACTGGCCGCACCAAGATGTACAAGAGGTAAAAATCCCTGAAGAAAGGCACGTGTTGAATATTATTATTCACACCAATATCGACGTTACTAAAATATTTTCGAGCTACCCCAAACTTCTACTGCAGAAGATTTTCCACGAGCTGATTTCCAAAAGAATCAAAACAAGTTGAAGAGTTGACAGTAGAGGAACTAGAAGTTCCGAGTCCGAAAGCCCATAACACGTTCAGTTCAAGAACGAGCGTTTGCCTCTTGGCAGAGAAAGTAAACTTCTCCTTTTAATCAACATGTCTGTGTGGTTTAGGGCCTGGGAAGTCCACGATAGAACAGATCTAGACTTTACGGCAGATCTTGGAAAAGACCCAAGAAGTACTAATCGACACTCACCCCCTATTCGTCGATTTTAAGGCCGCATATGATAGTGTGCATTGAGACGAGTTATACAGTGCCATGTCTTTTTTGACACTCCAACCAAGCTGGTCAAATTGTATAGGATGACGATGGAAAACTCTCGCTGCTCTCGGTAAAGAACTCACCGAGACCTTCAATATCAAAAAAGTTTTTAGATAAGGCGACGCACTATCATGTGACTTCTTGATGAGACGTTTGTTGGCATTGAAGCGGAAACGGCTAAAATGGGTCTGGTGATACCTTTATATGGGTAAAACAAAGTACATGCCTAACTTCAAGAAAGAACATATAACATCACCGCAGCAGTAACTTCGAAGAAGTGAAGGATTTCGTCTACTTCGTTTACCACGGTTTCGCAGTAAATAGGGACAAAGCCCGGTACCAAAATCAAACGCAGAATCAGTCTTGCCAATATCTGTTTCTTTGGGCTCAAGAGGCAATTAAGAAATAAAGCCTTCTCTCGAAAAACTAAGCTTGCTTTATATAACAGCTTGATAATCCCAGTCCTGCTTTATGGCGCGGAAACCTGGACGTTACTAAAAGCGGATGAGGAAGTCTTTAGTCTTTTCGAGAGAAAAGTTTTGCGTGCGACTTGTGGTCCTGTTTGCGTTGATGGCATCTTAAGGAAAAGATTTAACGACGAACTCTATGAGCTGTACAGCGACGTGGACCCGGTCAAGCGTTTTATGGACACTACTAATCCGACCTGAAGAGTTTTCAAATCTGAGCCATTGAGATAACGCAATAGAGGACGGCCTACTCTAAGATGGCGTACTCAAGTAGAGATTAGAGACAGTTGGAGACAGCTAGCGAAAAACTGCGCTGACTGTACAGGCATGTTGGTTGAGGCTCAGGTCCACCTCAGACTGTAGTGCCAAAAGCGGAAGAAGAAAGAAGATATTGAAAAAGGTGTTTTTACTGTGGGTTTTTAAGGTGGGCACTATGTGTGCGTTCGAATGTCATTTGGTTAGTACCTTTGCTATAGGAGCAGTGCTCCCACAAGGTCAAATTGGAGGCGACAAACCAATATAGTTTGCTAGCAGAATTCAATTAACTGCACCATAAAGGAAGAACAATAGTTTTGGCAATTGAATTTGTGACCGCCGGGATGTAGTGGGTAGAGTGCGACAGTCACACACTGAAAGTCCAGGTTCGATTCCCGGCTGAAGTTTTCGCGGCACCATCTCCTTCAAATTGCTGACAACAGTTAAAGGTTAATAACTGTCTAAGAAAAGGCTTCTCAAATTTCGCCGTTGGGAGTCGTCAAAAAACTCTAGTGTTTTTCTACTCGTGAGAGAACCATAGCGTGCACAACACAAGTAATTGATGAGCAAGCTAGGCCTTAGCCCCCTGTGGACAATCGCGCCATGAATCTAAAAGATTCCAACTCTAATTTCTACGGTTGAGATGAAAGTTCGAAGTATTTTACTACGGGATTCTGTATAAAAAAGGGCAATTTAACACCGATGCAGATGCCCTTAGAGGTGGCATGGGCCTATGCACGCGAGGTAACGTCGTTGATTGCGCTCAACATGGCAAGCTGCCAAGGCTATCCTCGTTAGTGCAGAGGTCAAGTTGACATACAGCCTCCACGCGGCGCAACCTGGATAGCCATCACAACACCCGTTGTATGGTGAACTAATGTATGCAGCGACCTCCTCTGCCCGAGGATTTAAATAATGGGCCTGGCCTACCAGTCTGTGGGTTGTGCGTGAGGGTAACTTCACCACGTAAAACTAATATAGTTCAGAAAACCCGATATACCTCGGACAAGGACGGATTAACTGTTGATGACCCCAGCAAACGTTTAAAGGACAAAGATTTTCGGTTTTGCACGTGGAATGTGAGGTCCTTTAACAGGCCATGCGCAGCCGAACAACTTGCGGAGGCCCTTGACAGCTACAAAGCTGACATAACCGCCATCCAGGAAGTGCGATGGGATGGGCCTGGCATAAAAGCGATAAAGAACTGCGATATCTACTACAGCAACTGCTATAGAGAGAGAAGGCAGCGCTTATTCGGATGCGGATTTGTCGTTCGAGGCAGACTTAGGCAAAAAGTCTTGAG
Source organism: Eristalinus aeneus (assembly GCA_955652365.1). Taxonomy (NCBI): domain Eukaryota; kingdom Metazoa; phylum Arthropoda; class Insecta; order Diptera; family Syrphidae; genus Eristalinus; species Eristalinus aeneus. The sequence continues at coordinate 14,274,832 of OY019132.1, read as the reverse complement.
CTACGACCGAGTCAGCGAGCGCCTCATGACAATCCGCATCAAGGCTAAATTCGGGAACATCAGCCTACTATGCGCTCACGCCCCGACAGAGGAGAAGGATGACAACATCAAGGATGACTTCTATGATCTCCTAGAAAGAACATCCGATCGATGCCCCAGCTATGACACCAAGATCGTTCTAGGAGATTTTAACGCTCAGCTGGGAAAGGAGGACATCTTTGCTGGAGTCATCGGTAAACACAGCCTGCACGACAACACATCCGGAAACGGACTCAGGCTGTTGGACTTCGCCTCGGGGCGAAACCTCTCTGTGACTAGCACGCGGTTCCCACACCTGGACATTCACAAAGGAACCTGGCGATCTCCTGATCAATCAACCGTAAACCAGATTGATCACGTTGCGATCGACGTCAGACACTCCTCCAGTATTCTCGATGTCCGAACCTTCCGAGGTGCAAACATTGACTCGGATCATCACGTTGTTGTAGCCAAGGTAAGAACCCGGACATCGAGAGAGCAACGGAGTCGAGAAAGGCCGAAACGGTTTGACGTCGAAAAGCTACAATCGCAGCTGATTGCTGGGAACTTTGCCGACCGAGTCTCCCGGAAACTCGCTCAGAGTTCGACGCTTCCTGCACTAAGCATAGAAGAAGAATGGAAACGTTGTCAAGAAGCCATCAAAGATGCTGCCACTGATGTGCTGGGTTTCACGTCACCACCCAGAAGGAACCCATGGTTTGACGACGAGTGCAGGCAAGCGCACTCAGCTAAACAAGACGCCTATAAGGCGACGCTGCATCGAACAACGCGGGCTGTTCATGAACTCTACGAACAGAGAAGAAGTGAAGAGCACCGGCTTCTCAGAAGGAAGAAGAAGGAACATGACAAGCGCGCGGTCGAGGAAATGGAAAGGTGCTTTGGCAGGAATGAAGTCAGAAAGTTTTACCGAAAGGTAAAACAGCTATCCGGAGGATACAAGGTTCGGACCAAGGCCTGCCGGGACCAAAATGGACAACTAGTAGTAGAGTCGTAGTCTGTGCTGAGAATCTGGAAGGATCATTTCTGCCGACTCCTAAACGGTGATGACGACCCAAATCCCGCTGTTAGGCAGAATGTTCCACTCAATTTGGACGATGATAGACAAGCATTCCGTCCCCCCGACTTAGACGAGTTGAAGATAGCAATATGGAAGCTAAGGTCGAACAAAGCTGCTGGAGCGGACGGACTGTCCGCAGAACTATTCAAAGCAGCTGGAGATGTCCTGGTTGGGCGCATGCACCAGCTCATCTGTAAGATATGGTCGGAGGAAAGCATGCCCGATGAGTGGAATCTCAGCGTCGTTTGCCCGGTCCACAAGAAAGGAGACCCCTTTGACTGCGCCAACTATAGAGGGATAAGTCTCCTAAGCATCGCATACAAGATCCTCTCTGCTGTATTGTGTGAGCGTCTGAAACCATTTGTCCATGACCTGATAGGTCCCTATCAGTGTGGTTTCAGGCCAGGGAAGTCCACAATAGACCAGATCTTCACGTTACGGCAGATCCTGGAAAAGACCCAAGAAATGCAAATTGACACTCACCACCTATTCGTCGATTTCAAGGCTGCATATGACAGTGTGCATAGAGATGAGCTATACAATGCCATGTCTAGTTTTGGCATTCCTACCAAACTCGTCAGATTGTGTAGGATGACGATGGAGAACTCTCGCTGCTCCGTCAAAGTCGGTACCGAACTCACCGAGACCTTCAATGTCAAAAAAGGTTTTAGACAAGGCGACGCACTGTCGCGTGACTTCTTTAACATCATCCTACTGCTGATTCAGCTGAAGAAAATTTGGATGATGGTATACCCATTTCAGAAAAATCGTTCAATGAATTCAATCTTCAAACAATTTTTCAACGATCAAACAACGGCTTACCAATAACTCAAAAAATGATATTCAAGAACAAACAACATCGGACATTACGAGAAGCATCCATTCACGGAAGACGTAATAAAAATCTTCCAAAAATTCCTTTCTCCAAATAAGCTAAACGCTGTACATTTCTATGATCAAACTTTTCAGTCAGTTAATTCAAAGGACTTTGCCCGAAGCAAGAAATTCCAACTAATAAGGTGTATATAAATTCTAAAAGACATACGGCAACCTGATGAGCAAGATAAGTTGATAAATGGTAACCACTTCGAACATAATCATCGTGGCATCGATGAAACCTTTCACCTCCTTAAAAGAGAATTTTACTTTCTTCACATGAAAAGTCAAATAATGCAGACGATAAAGAGCTGCGAAAAATGCCACATGTTGAGATATGGTAGGCACCCGCCTATAGTTGAATCTATGAAAACCAAACCTCGATAAATCAATACATACTTAGAATAATAGACAACTTTTCTAAATTCGCGGCTGGTTATACCTTACTAACCAAAATCAGCATTTGTTCAAATCGTTATCAATTTTATTTGCCTTCACGGCATACCAAAACAAATCGTTTGTGAGAAAGGAATTGAATTTAGCCTTAACATTTTTAAAGATTTTTGCAAGCACTACCAAGCAAATTATACTAGCAACCGTAAGAGTAAGAAAGATCGAAATGGATCATAAAGACATTTTTTCTGAAACCATATTCACGTACAATAGTGCTATCCACTCCGCAAGCCACCTAACCCTAAGCATAAGAGACCAGCCCCCAGGTAGGGTCGTTCTATTAATTAAAATAACATAAGTCTTAGATCGTATACAGCAATGTTGTGCGAAAATTCAGTGTACTTAAAGCTTGTATCGCCAGCATAGCTCTTTAAGGTGGTAATTGGTTCTTTATGTTTTCAGGAAGGGAAGGAGGAAGGAAGGAAAGAAGGAAGAGCATTCCATATTCGTGTGGTGCGGCTGAAGAACGAGTCTCTAAACTTAACTGTACGTCCGAAGGTGGGCTTAAGGGTGAACAGGTTAGCATTCCTAGTGAGGCGAGTATTGCGGGTTATAACATTTCTTTGTTGAAATAGCGATAAAATAGTGATAGAGACGCATCATTTCGTCGATGTTCAAGCCAGTCGATTGACTTCGCAGCATTATTATCACCAATAAGTGATTGTTCCAACTAAGTGTTGAGTTAATGCAAGTACCGAGGATAGAAAGTCGTTCAGTTTCAACAATGCAGGAGCCATTCATAGATAATGGCAGGTTGTTTTGAGATCGCTTGAGTGGCAGTAGACAGTACTGCGTTTTGGAAGCATTAAATTCCACTCTATTCTTTTTATCCCAATCAATTATGCTGTCAAGATCGGAATTTAATGAGCTTAACATACGCTGCCGTTCCAAGTCAATGGCCGAAGAGGAGGGACGAGAGCCGAGGAACGAATATAAAAAGCTGATTGTACTGTCATCAGCGAAGGAATGAATTGGATTAGAAGTAACAGACAGGAGATCATTTATAAAAATGAGGAAGAGTGTCGGAGACAGAACGGAGCTCTGGGGAACACCAGCATTAATATGGTGAATATCAGACTTGAACCTATCCAATACAACTTGTATTGAACGGTTCAAAAGGTAATTTCTAATCCATTGAAGAAGAGACTCATCGACGCCGAAAGCACGGATTGGCTTTGAAAGTCCGGAAGCTTATTTCTCTCAACCTGATGACCTCTTTGCAGCTCGAGTCGTACCACGCGTTTATCTTCGGTTTGATACTCTTCACTCAGGAGGAAGGAATGAAGGATTTCATACCTGATAAAACTATTTTTGTAATCATATCAGCTGCGGCATCCACGTCACCATCGAGGAAGCATAGTGACTTAAAAAGGTTGTTTAGGCCGCTCCAGTTGGCTTTCTCGTAGAGCCAAACTGTTCTTTTAGGGATTTGCTCTCTAACTGGTTAGGACGAGTACGGAAAATTGGCTGATACGATACAGTAGTCTGATGAGCCTAGAAACGACAGTATGTCAACTGAGTATTTCTCAGGATAAGATGTGAGAAATAGGTCCATAGGTCGATAGGTGTTGTTGGTATAATCGGTAATGTCAGGTATCTTTGTTGCCTCATTCACAAGCTGGGTCAAATTGTTTACCTCAGCAAAGATTTCAACATACCTTTCTTCGAGTTTTGACTGGCCTGAATGTCGAAGCCAAGAAGAATTGTGTACATTAAAATCGCCCGCAATAGCGATTTCAGTACGAGGATACAGGGATACAATTCTTGTCATGGAGTAGTATAGCGCATCAAACTCATTGAATGTTGAGTTACTATCCAGTTTTGGACTTCTATTAATAAAGCAATAGTTGATGAACTGCTTACGGGCATGGAGTTTTAACCCCAGGAAACTGAATTCCGGATTGGAACATTGGCCATATTGTGGTTAAGGTTGGTAAGCAACATCACTACGCACGTAAATAGAGAGACCGCGATGTGGGAAAAACAAAGGCAATAAGCTATATCCAGGCAGATTCAAACCCGGCAAGTCGGTATTCTCACTTATCTTTGTTCACTTAGCGCCAAGAGAGCTGGTTTACAGCAAAGAGTATTGCTCTTAGTCAATTTTTAGTTACATCATAGGCCGAAGTTATAGAGGAAGAGAGGGAAGGGAGGTCAGGTCACATTAGTTTTAAATACCAGTGGATTGAAATGAGAAAGAAAAGTTCGGCTGGAAAAGGCATTCTACATTCGTGTGGTGCTGTTGATAACTGCACGTATGAATGTACGAAGGTTGCCTTTTATATTTCGGGATTGGGCAACCCTAGTGTTGCAATCTGGCAACTGCCAACTCTATAATAAAGTTTGATATTTTTGAATGTATACGTACTCAGAATGTTTTGCCATACAAGCGCTATTTGTGTTATTTACAGTAACATAAAAGATTCATCTCGTACCAAAAAGGGAATTATATCATGAAAATTTTTGTGCGATCATTTTTGGCAACTTTCAACGTGGATTAACCAAACAAGAGTGCATTGATGGACTTAATTCAATTTTTGGCAATGAAGCTCTATCAAAGACCAGTGTTTATCGATGGTATGGTGAATTCAACCGAGGTCGTAGTTCACTCCAAGACGAATTTCGTGAAGGTCGTCCAAAATCAGGTGTTGTTCCGGAAACCATAGATGCTGTGCGACAACTAATATTGCAAGATCGTCATGTGATCTATCGTGAGATTGAGACAACCTTAGGCATTAGTGGGACCAGCATACATTCAATATAGCATGAACATTTGGCCGTCAAAAAAAGAATTGTTCGCGTTGGATCCCATACAATTTGTCAATCGCTAAAAAAAGGCTAGTGTCGATTGGTCAAAAGAAATTCTCCAAAAATACGATCGCGGTGCTTCGAAACACGTTTATGGCATCGTGATAGGTGATGAATCGTGGATTTACGCGTATGAGCCCAAAAATAAACAACAGTCGACTGTATGGGTGTTTCAAATTGAGCCAAGTCCAACAAAAGTTGCTCGCGCATGAAGCACTTGCAAGCAAATAGTCGCCTGTTTTTTCGACAGTCAATTCTGAGCGGTACATGCTACGACACCACTTCATTTGTGTCGTTCACAAACTTCCAAGCGTTACTAGCGTGGAAAAAAAACATCTAAATATAAGCGGAGCAGTAGCCGAATGTTAGTAAAAATAATAAACATTATGTCTGAGTGGGCAAGGCAACCATGGAAAGTGATGAGCGCCCTGAGCTCAGCATATCGAGTGATTTTCGAATACAGGTGGCGTAGGCACCAGGCCACCAAACGAGCGATGGTAGTGTACGCGTGGCTAGTCCAACTAGCCGCTCAACTACAGAAGCGGTAAAGAAAAGAAGGAGGGGGCAACCGAAAGCAAGCGAAGAACAAAAATAACAGCGACGACTTATGAATAAGCAGCGACTGCGAGGAAGGCAAAAACAAAGCACACCAAACCTGCAGCAACAACAACAAAAGCGACTACTACAGCCGCAGTCATGGCATTAGAAGCCTTCCAATGTGAATCGGAGGGCAACGAATTCCGATAGCGGAAGCGACCACTCCTTCCAAGTACAAGCCACCTCAGATGCCGATGACGAGGCTGAGGAAATCAAAGAGGAGGAGGAAAAACTGGAGAAGCTCGATGAGGAGAGGGCGAAACTCGACGCGCACATAAAGCTTCTCTACGAGCAATCTTCGAAGGAAAAGCTGCCGAAAAAGAAACAAAAATAAGATAGCTGCAGCGCGAACTTCTGGAGCTGCAACAAAACAGATTCACCAAAGGCAAAGGCAAAAACAGCCACCAGCTGAAGAGGAGCGTCCCTCAACTTCGAAGGCAGCGCAAAGGTTGCAACAAATGCAACACACATGTTCTACGACAACCACCGAACCAACAGCAGCAGCAAAAACAACACAAGCAGCAGATCCACCAAAAGCCGAGGCAACAACAACAGCAAAAGCAGCCGCAAGTGGGACAGCAGAAGCAGAGAGTAAGATGTCCACCCATCAATGTCTTCGGTGTGGAAACGGAAAAACTGCAAGATCTATTTGATTTGGCCCTATATAAAAATGTATTCTATTTAAAATATAAGTCTCCCGGATGTCATACCATCCATTGCTTAACAATGGACGGGTTTAGGACCCTAAAAGAAAACTTAGCGGTCGAACGCTGGCTTCTATTCTTATACCCCCAAAGGAGAAAGGTTACAGACTTTGCTCCTCAGAGATATAAATCCATCTGCTGACCCGAAGGTCATCCTCGACAAGCTGCGCCAAGTTGAGAGCGACGAGGTCCAGTTTGTAGGGGTTAAGCCCTTCACCATTGCGGCAGCGAAAATGAAGAAGAAAGCACTTCTTTTCTTCTTAGTGCAGGTATCCCACAATACCAAAATTGACAGCCTACGAAAAATCCGTTTCGTAGGGGGTCTTAGTGTAAAGTGGGAAAAATTAAACAAATCTGACCACGTACTTCAATGTGCGAAGTGTAGAAGCCTGGGGCATGTCGCGGAGAACTGCAATATGGAGTTCCGCTGCGCACGTTGCACATTCTGCCACAACAAAGAGGAATGTCCTCTAGGTACGGATAAAGTCGTACTCTGCGGAGGTAATGGACACCCCGCAACCTATTTGGGATGCCCACGAATCAAAGAACTCTGCCAGAGAGCAAAGGAAATAAGGAACGTAAAAAACGTAGCAGCCAGGCCAGTAACCAGTGCTGTAGCTACTACCGTTACACCGACCATTTCCTACGCCCAAATGGTGTGAGGCAGGGAACCGGCACAACGGACAGTGCCAAAGATTGCCCCGGCTCCAATGGTCAGGCGATCCGAGGCAGAACCCTTAATAAGGGATGTAATGTCTTCCATCCAATCGATGCAAGCGCAGATGATTCCCTTGCAGAAACAGATGGTCGAACTACAGACCAGTTTCCTTACGCAGACGGCTTGAGTCGATTTCCTCTTCTCTCAGCTGCCTGAAAACAAGCACGCTCAGATATAATGGGCTCACTCGAGGTAAGAATACTTAAGACCCTTGCAGTGAATGTAAATTCTCTGATAAGGATCGAACGAAAACTATCGCTCTCTAATTTGTTGCAAGCCCACAATCCTGATGTGCTGATGGCTAGCGAAACTAAGCTAAAAGAGACGCACAATCTCAGGTACAAAAATTACCATATAATTAGAAGCGACCGACCGTAATCCACTAGAGGTGGCGGGGTCGCCCTTTTGATTAAAAGTAACATTTATCATAAAATCATATATGTACGTAGATTTAGTTCGAGTGTGATCAATCCTCCTACTTTTGTATGGGTACCTCATACAAATGGACGATGTAATTAAACGTTCAATGGACAAAACTATGTCCGAAGGTAGCACCTACCGTTGATGGCGACATTTATCGGAATGCTTCCATCGATGCACTTCACGTGCAAAAAAATAGACTTTTGTCAAGGCTTTAACTCTTTTACAGGAGATTTACAGATCCACAGAATGCGGAGATTCGCTGTCTGAAGTCAGAGATCAAAGCACTTCAAAAGTTAATTCGGCAAAATTACAGTCTATCTGTAAGCTTAATTGAGGCAAAAAGATTCGGGCTGTAAGATCCAACAACCCGAGCATGTTCTAACGCTAACCTACTTACGTCAGTTGGCATCGATCCTGATAGGGCAGTGCTTGACAATGACTATTTCGTAGTCGAGGATCCCCAGGAGAAGGTGAAAGCAATTGGTCCTGTTTTGTATTTGTATTGTATGTATACGGTGAACGAGGCTCGTAGTCCGAATCACGACCTTGAAAACGGAGCCTTGCTAAATCATGTCTCTGTTCGCAATGAAATAAGTCTATGGCGATCCGAAAACCCTGATTTCACCAGGTTCAGTGACGATTATCCGGCAAATAATATCGTCGCCGATGATGGAAACTACTCCTCAACTCACTGAAAAAGAAGAAGTCAGTGGGAATAGATGAGATACCCAATTCTGTTCTGCCATCTGCCCTCTGAGGCGGTGGACGAATACACCTCTCTCTTTAACAATGCGCTGAGTATTGCATATTACACGGCGCATTGGAAAACAGCTGTGGTACAGCCCATTCCGGAACGGGGCAAAGATACCTTTATCCCGACGAATCTCCGTTCTATAAGTCTTCTTCCGTGTATAAGCAATGTATTTGAGAAGATAGTCATTAAAGCTCTAAAAGTACGGGTCGAGGAAAAACAATTAATACCGGAAAACCAATTTGGCTTCAGGGCGGGGCACGACACAATTCATGCCGCGTCTGAATTTGTTTCCGACATTCAGTAGAATAGAAATAAAACACAGTGCACATGAGCCTGCCTGATTGACATGGAAAAGCATTCGACACCGTATGGTTAGAAGATCTTTTCCTCAAGTTAGTCAAAAAAAATATAAAAACAAAAATACAAAAAAAAACAATAAAAAACTAAAACCAAAAAAGGTATTGGATGTATATGTCATATAAATAAGACATATGCCCTGGTGGACGTGTCCGGATAGCTTTACGGGCATAGTTAAGCTTAATACATATGGTTAAGCAGAGTTAAGTTTTAGCTTTATTAGTTGTTAAGTTTAAGTTTAGTTTTTAGTTGCTGTAGTTAGGTTAAATAGGTTTAGAACAAGAACAATCGGACATAAAAGTTTTTATAATTTTCTTGGAGGAAATTGAAAAAAAATGTATATAGATTTAAACACTGAATTAATAAATACAAGAAGCCGAAAAGAATACAGAAAAAAAAACTATATTAGCTCAGAGTACTCGTGAAGAGTCATTAAGTTAGAATTAAGATTAGAAGATTATGTTGGTAAGCTTGTTTTAAGTATTTTTGTCTAGCATGTGAGAAAATGAATTAATAGAAATAAAAATGCATTGAACAAAAATAACCATTTGTCTGCCAATTGTCTTCTAAGAAATCAGGAAAACCAACCGCCGAAAACGGATCACTCTGCACCACGACAATGCGAGCTCTCATACATAGACTCAAACAACTGTATTTTTCAGCACTCAAAACATCGATTTGATGAGTCATCCGCAGTATAGTCCTCACTTGGCACCGAACGACTTCTTTTTATTCCCGTACGTAAAAACTAAAATGAAAGGTCAGCGTTTTTCGACACCTGAGAAGCAGAGTGATAAAGACGCAACGTAACGTCGTGGTTTTTACCAGTAACTTTTATCGCTCGCTCTTGGCTTCGACAGCATTCTAAATAAACACACCCTAATGTATGCTCACGGGGCAAAGTTGCTGATCGCTCTCAAGCTGGAGGGATGCCAACAACGATCCTTATCGATGCATAGAGCAAGTTGACATGCAGCCTCCAAGCGGCGCCCGTGGATAGCTCTCACAACACTCGTTGTGGAGTGAACCAATGCATGCAACGCTTCCCCCAGGTCTAACAACAAACCCACAGAAAAAAAAACATTTGTTCCGGAAGAACAGCCTCGGAAGAACCGACGCACAGTGAAGCAGATCCACAGAGATCAGTGCGCAAAAAGTCACTTTCAAGTATTAGTTAAACAAGAAAAAAACCGTTTCTTTTCACAAAGTCTACGGTATTTGTGATATGAAAAACGCAACTGAGGGAATGAAAAAAGGTTGTTAATTTCGATTTTGTAATATCTTTGTTGTTAAGCGTTCAATTAAAAGTATAAAATATGTCCTTACAATGGTAAGAAGGTAAGAATGTGTAGATTTTATTTTGTTAACTTCAAAAATGAAAACCAAGAATTGTGTATTTAGTTCAGGGGTTTTTAAATAAGAGCAATTATTTCATTTTTCATTTTCAGAAGATTAATTTGGTAAGCTAGCTTTAAGTGTTTTTGTCTAGCATGTTAGAAAATGAATTAATAGAAATAATAATGCGTTGAAAAAAAAATAACCATTTGTCTGCCAATTGTCTTCTAAAAAATCAGGAAAGCAAACCGCCAAAGATGGATCACTCTTCACCACGACAATGCGAGCTCTTACACATAGGCTCAAACAACTGTATTTTTCAGCACTCAAAACATCGATTTGATGAGTCATCCGCCGTATGGTCCTGACTTGGCACCGAATGACTTATTTTTATTCCCGTACGTAAAAAATAAAATGAGAGGTCGACGTATTTCGACAACTGAAGAAGCGTTTCAGAATGCATGTTTTGCAGATACCTCCATCAGAGTGGAAAAAGTGCTTCATTGCTTCATTGGTTCAAACGAAGCCAAAAATATATAGAATATAGAATGGGATGTATTTTGAAAAACATTAAAGCCATTTTCGAAAAATAATATTGGTTTTTGTTTTCTAATCCCGAAATATAAAAGGCAACCCTCGTATGATAATTCCTAGCAAAGCGAGTATTTTTGGTAAATTCTTGGGGAGGAGGAATGCAGCTTCTTAACTCATCGGAGCATTTTTTATTAAAATAGCTATAAAAGAAAGACAAAGACGCAACGTAACGTCGTGTTTTTTACCAGTGACTTTTATCGCTCGCTCTTGATTTCAACAGCATTCTAGATAAAATAGTCTCCATTTAAGTAGGAATAACACACCCTAATGTATGCTCACGGGGCAAAGTTGCTGATCGCTGCTGATGCCAATAACGATCCTTATCGATGCATAGAGCAAGTTGACATGCAGCCTCCAAGCGGCGCCCCTGGATAGCTCTCACAACAGTCGTTTTGGAGTGAACCAATGCATGCAACGCTTCCCCCAGGTCTAACAACCCACCCACAGAAAAACAAACATTTGTAACGGAATAGCAACAGTCTCGGAAGAACGGACGCACAGTGGGGCAGCTACATAGAGATCATTGCGCAAAAGGTCACTTTCAAGTATTAGTTAAACAAGAAAAAAACCTTTTCTTTCACAAAGTCTACGGTATTTGTGATATGAAAAACTCAATTGAGGGAATGAAAAAAAGTTGTTAATTTTGATTTTGTAATATCTTTGTTGTTAAGCGTTCAATTAAAAATATAATATATGTCCAGAGAAGGTAAGAATGTGTAGATTTTATTTGTTAACTTCAAAAATGAAAACCAAGAATTGTGTAATTAGTTCAGGGGTTTTAAATAAGAGCACTTGTTTCATTTTTCATTTTCATTCTTCAAAAATTGTGTTAACCATTTTTCGAGAGAGTTGTTATTTCTTGTTTAGTTATCGTGCTGTCCTCAGCAGTAATTAAACTTAACTTATTTACTTAGCTTTTAAATGTTTAGGTTCTGAAGAACAAACTTTTGAATGCTTAAGAAAACAACTGGCTGAAGTATTTGTGGCCAGTGAGCAAAAGAATTTTGAATCAAAATGTTTGCAAATCGAGAATTTCTTTCAATTTAATTCAAAAAGTATTAAAAAGTTTTGTGAATCAACCAAACGCAAACGAACTGTGGAATTAAAAATACAGTTCCCACAAATGAACTTGTTTATGCGGCTCAGATGAGTTTACAAGCTGCAGGTCAAAAGCAAGCAGCAAATTTTATAAGAGAAGCAACAATCCCAGGAAGTTTCTTACAAAGGGAAAAATGTTTTGAAGAACCAAGAAAGGTATTTCCATTAGAAGCTTAACCTATGATCATTGAAGCAAAATTGTCAAGACGCCAATATAATATAATAAGAACATATGCCAAAACTATTGTTTTCTTTTTTTTATAATTGACCGGATCAAGTCACATCACGGGCCGAAGGTATAGAGGAAGAGAGGGAGAGGGGGTACCGATGCACATTGGTTTTAAATGCGTAAATGTAATGAGGAGGAAAAATCGAGCTGGGAAGAGCATTCCAGATTCGTGTAGTGCGGCTGAAGAACGAGTCTCTGAATTTGACTGTACGTCCGAAAGAAAGCCTGAGGGTGAATTGGTGGGCATTCCTAGCGAGGCGTGTATTGCGGGTGAATTCTTGAAGGAGAGGTATGCAACTGGCTAATTCATCTGAGCATTTCTTGTTAAAATAGCGATAAAAGAGTGACAACGACGCGACATTACGTCGGTGTTCTAACGAGTCAATCGACTTCGCAATATTACTGTCACCTATAAGTTTTATCGCTTTTGAATTCTATCCAGCAGGTGCAGGGAGGTCTAAGACGCACCTATCCAAATAGGAGCGTAAGGCCTTGTATATTGTAGCCAGATCAGAGAGGGTGAAGTACTTCTTGTATCGTTTAAGGAAGCCTAGACATTTCGCAGCATTTGATGCGAATATGTGATCGTTTCAACTAATTGTTGGGTTGATACACATACCGAGGATGAAAAGTCTTTCGGTTTAAACAACGCAAGTGCCGTTCATGGATAACGGCTGATTATTTTGTGGTCGCTTTAACGACAGTAGACAGCACTGGCTTTTGGAAGCATTAAATTCCACTCTCTTCTTATTTTCCCAATCGATTATGCTGTCAAGGTCGGAATTTAATGTGCCTAACATACGCTGCGGTTCCGAGTCTATGGCCGAAGTGGAGGGACGTGAGCCAAGAAACGAATATGAAAAGCTGAGGGTACTTTCATCAGCGAAGGAATGAATAGGATTAGAAGTAGCAGACAAGAGATCGTTTATAAAAATGAGGAAGAGTGTCGGAGACAAAACAGAGCCCTGGAGAACACCAGCATTAATATGGTGAATATCAGACTTGAATCCATCCAAAACGACTTGTATTGAACGATTAGAAAGGTAATTTCTAATCCATTGAAGAAGAGACCCATCGATCCCAAAAGCACGCACTTTCGACAAGAGAGCCTGGTGCCAGACCCTGTCAAATGCCTTTGAAATATCAACTGCAACAATCTTGCTTTCTCCTACATTGTGCAAAGATTAGTTCCACTTTTCAGTGAGATATGCCATCAGATCACCAGTGGAACGGTTGCTTCGAAAGCCGTACTGCCGGTCATTTAGAAGCTTCCGGGACTCAAGATATTTCATAAGCTGACGGTTTATCAGCGTTTCCATGACCTTGGAGAGAAGGGACGTTAGTGCTATGGATCGGTAGGAGGTGGGTGACGAACATTCGCCCTTTTTAAAGAAGGGCAGGACAAATGCAGTTTTCCACTTACTCGGAAAGAGCCCTGAAGAGTAGGACAGATGGAAAAGCTTACGCAGTGGTTTTGCCAGCGTAGAAGAACACCTCTTCAGAAGAACAGGGGGTATACCATCCGGGCCAGCGGATTTGTGTATGTTTAGTTCTTTCTTTAAGTACTCTTGCTACTGTACGAGTGCGAAAATGGAATTGCCCCATACAGAAATTTACACTCTCAAGTACAGGCGGGGACAAAGTGCTATCTCACAGCGTTGAACTAGCTGCAAAGTGTGCAGCAAGCGGATTAGCTTTGTCCAAAGAGCTGACAGCTGGAATGTCATTGCAAATGAGCGTTGGGATCGTAGACGAGACTGAATTTCTTATGCTTTTTACGAAAGACCAAAAGCTTCTGCTACCCTTAGGGCATTGTAGAACTTTTTGCCTCAACTTTTGGTCAAAGGAGAATTTAACACGTCTTATTAATGCATTACAGTCATTTCGGATCCGTTTGAACTTTTTCCGGGCTTCCTCAGAAGGGTTGGCTTTATAATTCCGGAAACTCAACTCTCTCATCCTGATAGCCTCTTTGCAGCTCGAGTCGTACCACGCGTTTGCCTAAGGCTTGATGCTCTTCACTCTGTGAGGAATGAAGGATCTCTTGCCCAGCGAAATAATGTTTGTGATCGCATCAGTAGCGGCATCTACGTCACTATCGAGGAAGCATAGTGACCAGTTAATATTCATATTCATCGTTTTGCTGTTCAGGTTTGAACTTCTATAAATAAAGCAGTAGCGGATTAAATGCTTACGGACAAAGAGTTTTAACCACAGAAAATTAAATTTCGGATTGGAACAGTGGCCATATTGTGGTTGAATTTGGTAAGCAACATCACTGCGCACATAAATGGCGAGACCGCGGTGTAAAAAGAATAAGGGCACCGATAAATCGGTATTCTCACCCACCTGTGTTTCGCTCAGCGCCAAGACAGCTGGTTTATGACGAGAGAGGTGGACGTAAACGGCAAAGAGATTAGTTCTCAGTCCGCGAATATTGCTCACGTCAACACGAAATTGCCCCCTCATGTCAGTCGTAGGCATCTGAAAACCAACTCCGACAATACAGTTGGTGAAAGTGAGCAGAGTTGAGAAGTGTAAATTCTGCGTTTTGCTTCGCAAAACAAATCAATGTAGGTGTTATGCCCGTACATTGACTTGAATTGGTCCACTAACAAAAATCCACACTTCCGAATCCGCTATCTCAGTCTCGGACATCACCCCAGCCCGTCTGGTAGATCAAACGGGAGTTGCGACCGAGAATGCCCAACTGTGTCTTGTGAAGCAGTGGGAGAGGGGAAACACTTCACTGCACTTTTTGTTTTTAAGAATTTTATTTTATTTTGTTTTTTTTTTTTACTCGCGGAAGTGTTGGGCGGATCACGTTACCTGTTGTTAGTGTTTTTTTTTTAACTTCGACGCGAGGAATTTTTTTTTGTTATTTGTTGAGTGCATGCAGCGACGACACGTCTGCACGCGTCGGAGCATGACACGGCACTTCTTCTTATAAAGAGGTTGAGAAAGAAAAATAAATTGTTACCCTCCTGAAATTAGAATAAGAGAAACTTGTGCATAGGTATCAATGCAAAATCTACTCGATCACACTCGCGAAAAACTACTTATCAATTAAAAAAAAGTTTTTGAATCTTTGCAATCACATACAAAAAACGAATTGAAGTTAGTATCGATGTGAGATTTTAATGGTAGTTATGGTCATAGTCAATACCATCGAAGTTGAAGTTGAAGTTTATTGAGACAAATATTTACAACTGAAATTTAATTATAATACAAAGCATAATTATTATAGCTGACTTAAGATATGTCTAGCTGTATCCAACATACAAACATGATATCAAGATTAATACAATAAATTTACATTTTTAATCATTGTGTACGCTTGCTCCCGGCATACATACTCAGAGTCGCTCCTTAGGCTTTCTTAAAATTAATGACTAGAGTTAAACTAAACCTTAAGTCTAGGGAATATATGTATACACACATATATATATATATATATATATATATATATATATATTCATTTTCAACTACATGATACACGCAGATCAAGTTTTCAGTAACGCTGAAGATTCCTTAATGACTTATATATGTAAATTCTATATATTCAAAAGACATTTCCAGGTTTACTGAGTTAAACAAAGGTTCAAATAGCTTTTCTCATATTATTATATGTATGTTATGTTATCCCCTTAAGGTTAAGGGCGAGGCTTTCTCATAAAATGGAACCAAAAGATTGTAATCAATGGAAGTCACTAGAGGAAGTAAACTTGTATTCATAAGATTGAATGGTGAAAGGTAGTAATTTTCCTGGACACCACTGGTAATATTAAAGTCCATTAAAGATCTAATTAGCGAATTTTTGTGCGAACTTATTCGATTTAATTTTTTGGAAAGAAGATCAATTTGATATCTCATTAAGGGGGTTATGTTAGTTGCATCATACAACGTTTTATTAGAAAACCATTTTTTGTCCGGTTTTCTGAATTTACCACAGCAAAATCTTAAAATCATTCTCTCAAAGTTTTCTAATTCATTAGCTAAAGTGGGAGAAATAGTGAACCAGCAAGCGAACCCATACGTGAGAATTGGTCTAATCAACGTTTTGTACATCATTAGCTTTGTCTTCCCTGACACTAGTTTAGAATTTAGTAGCGGTTTAAGAATGGCAGCTGTCATTTTTGCTTTACTTAGTATATATCTCGCGTGTTTGTTGAAGAGGAAACAGTTGTAAAAATAAATTCCTAGATATTTCGATTCTGAACGCAGAGGAATCGGATTATTATTTATATTTAAAGACAAGGTTTTACTGTCTTTCACAGCAAGGTAATGTCCTTTTCCGCTAGCAATCCTAAAACAAGTAAAACCGCATTTACTTTCATTGATTTTAAGTCTACATTTTTTGAAATAATTTTCATTTTCGGGCAATTTAGATTTAATTTTGTTGAGAGCTAAACCAGGGCGTAAATCACTTGCTAGTATAACAGTGTCGTCAGCGTAGTGGATGAAGCCTGGAACATTCGACATGCGGTCAGAGAGAGGAAAATCATGAATATATATAATGAATAGGAACGGTCCAAGCATAGAACCTTGCGGAACACCTGATCCTATCCTAAATGTATCTGAGTGCTCAGAGCCTATACTAACCGAAGCTGATCGGTTCGTTAAATAACTAAGCATCACTCTTATAAACCAAGAAGACATATTCAATTTGATGAGCTTGAATATGAGACCATTATGCCAGACTGAATCAAAAACTTTTTCGAGGTCGAGATCTAGGCTTACTGTACATTTTTTTCCCAAATTTTGAATTACTACATTCTGAAGCATAAGGATTGCGTGTTCTGACGGATAACCTTTTTTAAAACCAAATTGGTGTTCTCTCAAACAATTTTCCGATATTAGAGAGCATAGAAATCGGGCTGAAATTAATAAAATCTTTCGCAGACTTTTTCTTTGCTATCGATATTAAATTAGATCTTTTCTATATTCCCGGAAATATCCATTATTAATACTAGAGAGCAGGGACATTTTTTCATAATGAAATTGGAAATATTATCATATCCCGAAGATCTTTTATTATTTAAATTTAATCTGAGACTGTTAAGTTTTTCTGGTGATGTAAAAGTAAAAATTCGCGGGTTAGAGGCAATGATATTTCGAGAAAATGTCGTGATTGGTTTATTAGTATGAATTTCTCTAAATTGATTAATGGTTGCTGATATTTCATTTTCTAGCTCTGAATCACTTTCTGACTCCGTATAAACTGTTGTGAAAACATTTTCAAAAGCATTTAACTTCTCGGGTATGCTAGTCAGCAATTGACCATCGTAAATCAAGCTATCCCTTGACGTATCTATGCCAAAAAATTTTCGCCCAGTAATTTTATCAATTTCCCGAAATGCTTGTGGAGATGGCGTTATTTGCTTCAACTTATGCTGATATTCTTCGTTAATATCTAAACGTATCCTCTCATTAATAATTTTAGTAGGACGCTGAATTCTTGAATGCAGTTGACGCTATTCTGTATTAATTCTGTTTAGTTGTCGGTGGTATATTCTTTCAAGCTGTTTTAACCAAATGGTCGTGAAATTATGGTACCTATAGCTTTTCGCATTTATAAAATAAGAATGAGCTTCTTCACTAGACGTTATGAATGAATTCATGCGGTATACCATGTTATCAATTTCTGAGCTTGTTACATTTTGATCATTTACCAGATTCAGGGAGGATAACTTGGTATGAAGATCCAATCTGAAAGCATCCCAATTAGTGTTACTAAAGCTTTCGTATGTGGTAGGTGGTACAAGAGTAGGAAAAAAATCTTTAATTTTTATTTGCATAGAAATTCCAAAATCATCTGACGGAACCGAAAAAGTTGAGCACCTAGAATTAACAACATTATTTGAAGAATGTAGAGATGCCGATATCATAAAAAAGTCCAGAAAGGAAGAAGACCTTGGAAATGTTGGTCCATCAGAAGGTATGATATCAAGATTTAGATATGGACCACTGTAAAACCAGTTATTGATGACATCTCCATTATTGTTATGAACACTGTCTCCCCATGCTGAATGACGGGCATTAAAATCACCACCTATGTATTCATAGCGTCAAATGTATTAATAAGAGCGTACAGTCTCTCGAGCTCTACCGCTAAACGCACGCCCACATTGAAAGGGATGTATATACTTCCAATAAGTAATCTAAAACTAGATCCTGAATACTTAAAAGATGTTATAGAAGCCAGACAGATCGAAAATAATTCGCTGTGAAAGGGAACAGGGGTGTACTTGTAACAGTTTTTAATTATAATTGCTGTTCCTCTTCCCGAGTCGTTTCGAATTATATTATATCCATCAAATACTGGTTTATATGTATGTGGGTGTGGGGGTTAGATGTAGGGTTTTTTATCTTTTAATGTATTAAGAAGTGCAACTGTCTTTTCATGCGAAATTAAAGAATTGAAGTTTATTGAGATTATATTAAGTTCGTTTAATATCATTATACAACAATAGAGGCAACAAACTCAAGGTAAGAGAACATTTTCTCCTTCTTGTATTGTATCGCTTGGTAATGGGGCCAAAATTGCCTTATTTTGGTAAAAAGATCCTTAAACGGAATACTGAATAAGTTTTTAGATTCGTCTAAGAAATTAGCGAGATCACCTTTTCCTGATTGTGTCGATATCGAAGGAATTATTTTTTAGTTCGATGCAACATAACTTTTTCCTTGGCTTGACTCCCTTGCCTTATCTGCAAACGAGACACTGGCATTCGTAAAAGTATAGATCGAATCTTTAACTATTGAAGTATTCTTTTCGACCATGTACTTAGCATTTTGTATGGACACTTCTTTTTTTTCTCTGTACTTTAAATATGCCGGACATCGCCGATCACTAGCTGCGTGGCCGTCTTTGTTGCAATTAACACACTTAAGTGTGGTCACTGCCTGATTCTTATCCTTAAGAGTTTTAAGTGTTTCTATACAGTCACTTGAGTCGTGAGGTCCACCACATACAACACACCTGCTGTTATAAGAACAACATTCACCTGAATGCCCAAAACGTTGACACCTATAACAACGAAATACAGTCTTATTGTGTTTCCTTTCCCAATGGACTCTTTGAGTCAGTAAGTACCTCACATGAATTAAATCCTTAATGGACTCGCCTACCTCCAGTTGTACTGAGAAAATATTTAGCTTTTGCTTAAGCTCTTTAGTTCTAGCCGTAGAAAAAGCACTTATTTTATTTATCCTAACGTTAGGGGCGATTGTTTTCAATACCTTCTTAATAACATCTACAGGTGTATCACCATCAAGGCCCTTCAGAAGAATTGCAATTTTTCTTGAATCTTTTGTGGGGAAAGAGTATGCACCAACTCCTGTACCCCGTAAGCGATCTATTATTAACTTATGCACCGAAGCATTACTTACGTAAACCTTTGTTTTTTTATAGCCAAGATTTGCAAACTTATGTGCTAAGGTAGGAACTTTACATTCTAGTGTTGAGAGTTTTATAAGATGGCTAAGATCACTACAGTTCGCACCGAATACAAATATTGGGGGACAGAAGGTCACCTTAGTTACTTCATTCTCATTTGAGTTCTTACGGCTCCGGGGTCTGGGAACCTTAGGGGGCTGCATATCATCTTCAACTATTTTTTTCGCAGCATTTGTGTTTGAAGAATCAATATCATCATCTAATGCTGTATATCGATTGGCAGTCAGATGGTTTTCTTGAGTCAAATAGGAAGTTTCGGCAGAGTTCTTCCTTCTCTATCCTGCATTAGCCCGGAAACTGCTCGCAGCTCGCTTGAGGTTTGAGATAACAGTTGTCCATTCATTTGGGTTGCTGTCTTCGCTAAGTCCCATGTTATTAGAGTTTGACATGGAGTGTGTATCCTTATGATGGTTGTGTACCGGCTGATCCCCAGGAGATGGAGTTTTATTGAGTGAGTTGTTGCCAACACTCTTTAAATTATTTGAACTGCTCTTATTAAAGAGCGAAATTTCATGAGCGTTACTTTTACTCAATTGATCGATCGACGAATCACGTGCATTATTGCCATTCATACACAGAATTTTATTTTTTGATTTCAGCATACAGCTGATCAATTTTACACTAATTTTAACACTTTTAATTAACAAGAGTCACTGTCTCTAAAGCACTATGGGGAAGATTTACTTATTAATATTTTTTTTTGCGGCAAAGCCGCTTATAAATAGAATTCGCTTGCTACAATTGTCACACGTCTAGTAACGTCAACGTCAGATCGCGACTCTCTAATCAATACCATCCAAAATATTTAGAAAGACATGAGAACGATTATGAATTGGGTTTTATGAAGTGTCTTGTTGCGCTACAACATTCGCTACAACTTTTCATTCTTTGGAAAAATCTCTGCCCTTGGTTCTATATGAGTAGAACAGTGCACAAAATTTTAATTCATGGCCATTTAATTGCTTCTTCTTGTCTTTTGCCGATTTGTTAGTTAAGTGAAGAAGTTTTGGAATCAAGAAACAAAGATTTCAAAATTTTTAGTGAGCAATTCAGCCGGAAAACTTCAAGAATCGACAATTTAACAAACATTTTCAACAGAGTCATGATTTCGTCGGATGCGTGGTTAGCTAGTCTTGGGAGTCTTTACATTTTTATTTATAAAAAAGACTTTTGTTCAGAAAGTATTGACTTGTTTGAGGTGGAAAACATTTTTCTTTAAAAATGATTGAATTAAATTGTATTGTATTTAAATATTATTATATATTTATATTTAAATTACAAGATTCAAAAACTGTTTATTTATCATGTTCTTATTGTTGAAGTTTATATTGAAAAAGCCATCCAGATTCATCTTTTTTTAGTAAAAGCTCATTTTGAGCTTATTTTCACTCTTATGCAAGACTTTAAAACACAAAATAGATAATATACACATTTCCAAATAATTTATCGCACAAAACCAATACTTTCAAATTGACCATGTGCTTATTCACGGAAGACTAACGTCAAATATCCTGGATGTGCGGACATTCAGGGGGGCAAACGTCGACTCTGACCATTTTCTCGTTGCAGCAAGATTTATCGCCCGACTGTCCAATGTCAGAAAGTTGCACCAGCCAACAAAGAGAATTTTGACATTTGGCGCCTAAGCACCCCAGAGATTGTCAGAGCCTCAAAAGAGCAATTAAGTGAGAGACTCTCCGGTATGCCTACGTCAAACGTCAAATACCAACTAGATGTGGTTGCATTGCCGCTCAGCCATCAAATAGTGTGAGCAGACTTCAACCTCCAGCCTTACACCCCTTGACGCATTTCTCTATTTAGAATCCAGGATATTAAAGAATATTTTCTAGGTCATACGCCGAACAGTGGACAGGCTACTCCAATATGAAATGGTCGCTCGTAGTCACGTAGAGCTTTTTCGGTTCAGTAGTGTGATCTTCGCCGAGATAGGGCACATTCCGCCAGAGAAGTTCATAGTTTTTAAGATAGTATGTAAGGTAGTGTAGATTGAATATCGGAGACGAATTTGAAGGCGGCATGTATAGTATTATTGTCTGTCCTAAAGCCGAACTATTTGTCTGATATAATTTTATGATCCTCAATGCATTTCTTCAGTGCTTGCCATGGAAGTCTAGTCTGCATTGTTGGTGAAGCAATTGCTGAACTAGCTTGATCTGTGACTTCAACGACCATATTTCATTATTCTGCCGACCAAATTAAGGGAAGACTTATATTCTTGGAATATCTTGGAAGTGTTTAAAGGGTTTAGTAAGGCCTTAAGCACAGCTTGGCGGTCGCTACAGACACAGATATTTCGTCCCTTTCACCTATTCTTCGCAATATAGTTCGTGGCCATTAGGATCGCGAAGCTTTCGCCTGGAAAACCTACGCAAAATTACATAAGGAAGCATGAGGTCTGCTATTGTCGTCTTCCAGGAAGGTCCCAGCTCCAGAATCCTCCGTCGTCTTGGAGCTATCCGTGAAAATCCGACTACATTCCTTTAAGTTTCTAGCCACTCGGGGAAAGTCGACTTTATATAAGCGACGCAACTGTATTATTGGTATCCTCGCATCAGACAACATGTCCATGAGGCTAGTGTCATAGCAAATGTGGTGTGCGAGATCATCAAAGCTCCAGTGCCAGTTGAACCAATGAACATTCCTTTTTAATCGAGAGATGGCCTTGAGTATGCATTCCATGATGTGGTGGTCAAGGGGAGAGAGATTGATCAGTGCATCAAGAGCAAAGACAGGATTTCTTTAAAGCTTGGTGAAAGAAGCAGTCACATATTTGCGTTTAAGCTTGTTTCACAAAACGACTGGTGCATATGAGAGAAAAGGTGTTATCAGGTTTTGCTAAAAACTTCTTTACACTGCCAGAGACTGATAACACTCCTTGCCGGAGCTCTAGGATGTTACGATACAGACTCTAGTCCATGGATGGTTTCACATTTCCGGTAGTTGATTTTCAACTTCCAGTCGTCGCAAAATTGCTAGATTTTCTCTAAGTCACGTTACAAGGGGATATTAATGACTTCAAGAGGATATTAATGACCTTCATCTTCATTGATGAAGACAGTGAAAAGAATTGGTGAGTTCACCGCACTCTGTTCGAGCTCAGTTTTAATCTTGAAGTCATTAGTAGAAACCTTATTGCCACTCTTAACAGCAATCTTTTTACCTGTGACCATATTGTAAATCGTGTAAGGTAGTTATTTGCTAATACCAAGCTTCCTTAACTTAGGGAAGAGACCTTCTAACCAGACGAGGTGGAATGCATTTGCCAAGACAAAAAGACAGGTTCCAGTTCGCTTGGTCTTATTTTCGTTACATTGTATACCCGAAAACAAATTTGACACGGCATATACAATATCATGTGCCGCCCTAAATCCAAATTCGTTATTCAATATTATTTCTTTGTCCTCAAACCATTGTATTAGGACTTGAAATCTTTTCGAAAACCTTGCTTGTGCAAGGGAGAAGACTTATCAACCGAAAATTTTTCGGAGGCGATGAATCTTTGTCCCCTTGGGGAATGGGTTGAACTACCGCTGTCTTCCAATGTTCTAGTTAATGTGCATTACTACGAGATTCGTTGACCGTTTATACTTCCTGGAAAACTGGAAAACTTTCTCCTGGGCATCTTCAACAACTAAAATCCCATTGTTAAGTATGGCCCCATCCGGATCGATGCCATGTTATCGTCACTGAACACGACAAAGCCATTTTTCTCATCTTCAGCAGATCATACCGAGGACTAGAGTTTCTGACTTGAATACGGTTTTCAAGATTGTGGATAGGGAGAATGCTTTTACTCACCTTGTACACTTCCTGAAAAATCGCGGCATGTTCCACTTTCTCTTGCGGGCCTTAAATCAAGATGAGGATTTCATCTAGAATAGCGTTATCCAGATTAAAGGCTCTGGCACATAGAATACTTTATAAGCGTAGCGGCAAAGTTTCCGTTGACGGTGATGTATTTGAAAAAGGGGATGACCCAATGAATCCTTCAATGCTTAGCTTATTTCATTTGACAGTAGCTTTAAATTCAATTTGTTTAGTTCAGAGCGCTCTGATACTTATTTTGCAAAAATATCTAGAGACGAGTTACTGGTTTAACTAATGTGCTTAATGGTAGGAATATATTAATTCCAAACAAAGCAACTGTTGATGTTGGGTTCAGACTTTATACATAGATTGAGATGCGCATGGTTTTTTTGCGTTATACTTTAAAATACCATACGATGACGATCCGGAATAATTTTTTGACGGCTTTGAGTATAAAGAAGCAATGTTTAATTAACTATTCAATATTCAGACAACCTAACTCTAAAAAACATGTAGCCACTTTAGAACAAAAAACAAGACTCAAAAACAACATTGCGATGTTTTGCAAACAAACTCTTTATTGCAACTAACTCTTGGAGAAAAACACAACAAACTTTTATGCGAGAGTAACATAACTGAAATACATGATAAAATACTGTTGCCTGAACAAAGCATTGTCATTCGATTCTTAAACTGTTTGCTAAGTGAAGAGAGAACAACCGATCATGAAATTGTATAGGGTGGCCAACCAGGATCACATTTCAATGCGATTTATTGAAGATATGCTAGAATGTGTGAACCTTACAACTCGTCCATCCTGAATATAAATCGACCCCGATTTTCCACCGTGTGCAAAGTCATTTACAAAAAACGTTTTGTTATATTGTAACGTTATAAAGTGTATATTAACAAATTCGTAAGTAAAATATCGTAAACGATCATTTAAATTTATTCATAACATAACTTAAATAAAAATTATGTATTTCACGAAAACTCAATATATACATTCTGATTATGAGCTTATTAGAACAAATTTCAATAACTGCTTTTAAATTAACAAATTGATCGAATTTGAACTTATAGCTTATGAATACATATTTATGAACTTTAACAACAATTTTACATGTATAATTTCTTTTCAATAACAATTTTATTTAAATTGATAATAAGAATTCATTCATTGTTCTTAGGATTAAAGAAGATACAAATGTACGATAGGAAGATATAACTGTGTGTTCATGTTTTCCGGTGAAGCAACTCCTTTGTAACGATTTCTCGATATTTGCAAATTTTCTAAGAATTTTATTAGATATCGGTCGTTTGGAAAGATTTTGACTACTTCGCCTTCGCGGGTCTTTATACTGTGCAATAAGTTTTTTATTCAATCCGGGGGTACCAACAATATTTTTTATTAGGACGTAATTACCTACTTTATAAGAAAATGGTATTTTATCTCGCCTGTCAAAACTAACTTTATTTAATTCCTGGCTACGAATAGTTTTCTCAAGTGCTTTTTGTCTTATAGAATTCAAGTTTCTAGGTTCATCAAAAATTACATTTTGCTCAAGGTGCTCGCGGACTCTATCAACGACTTTCCCCTTTTGAGCCACACCTAACAACAGCGTACTTGGGCCGGTACTTTTATTCACTAGATTGTTAAGACCAAGCTCAAACTTTTTCAAGTGATAGCACTTTTCTACACCTGCAAGACAAAGAGCGTCATGATGCGTCTGGATAACATTCCTCTCCATCAATGGTGGAACATAAAACAAAACTTGGTGGTTCAGCTTCCGATATGCTAAACCGTTTATTAGTTCATAAAGATATCTTTCTCTCTGCTCTAACATATCTACCAATTTTCTTATTATATTGTCTTTCTGTTGGGACGCGGCCAAAACATGAAGGAATCAGTTTCCATGATAAGTATGTTATGACATCTATTTAGAGTATCTACATGTGTCATTCTCTTACCATCTCGATGCTCTATGATATAGCATAATTGTAGTCCTGCAATTCTAAGGTCCAACGAGAGATCCTAGAGCGTTAATGATTTACAATCGGTAAGTATTTTTAACTTTATACCGGTAAGATAAATCTTAAAACGTCTAAATGCATAGATTATCGCCAAGGTTTCTTACTCGTATGAATGGTATCCAATTCCGACGCTGTTGCTCGTTTGGAGAAAAAGAAAACAGGATGAAAACGTTTATCTTTCTGGCGTTGCATCAAAACTGCACCGAATCCCCAATTGCTGGCGTCACAATGCAGCTCAGTCTCAATACTGAGTAATGGGGCATTGACTAAATTCGTCTTAAAGTTTCAAAAGCATGAATTTTTTTCTCACCTAAAGCGAAACTAGCATCCTTCTTTAATATGTCGTATAAGGGTTTCGACAAAATAGAAAAATCTTTGATAAATTTATGAGAATAATCCTAAAAAGAAATGCATTCTTTTGATGTTTGTAAGTAAGGGAAACTCGGATACAGCTTTCAAGCCAGTGACATTAGGATCTATACCATTATTTGAAACTTCGTACCCTTAATATGTAATTTTTTCAAACATAAGCCCACATTTATCGTAACGCAATTGTAGCTTTTGTTCCATAACTAAAGCTTTAATTTTTTCCAATATAACTAAATGTCCGTCTTTCATCAATATGTACAAGTTATTTTGAGGAATTAATAAGATTTTTAAAAATAGAGTTAATGAATTGTTGAAAAACGGAGAGGGCGTTTTTCAAACCGAATGGCATGCGGTAATATTCAAATTGTCCTAGAGGTGTAATAAAAGAAGTGTATTTAACTGAGCTCTCGGACATTTTCACGTGGCGAAACCCACTTTTTAGATCGAGAAAGGAGAAATAATTTTTGCCCCTCAATCCATCCAAATGATCCTCAATAAGTGGCAGTGGAAAATTGTCTTTAACTGTGACTTTATTAAGTTGCCGAAAATCTACGCAAAGACACGATTCACCGATTTCTTTCTTTGCTAAGACTATCGGAAACGCAGAGGGCGAATTGCTCTCACGGATGATTTTGTTTTGAAGTAACTCATTTAAGATTTTCTGTAATTCCGACTTACTTCCTTCCAACTGCCTTACATGCAATCGTCTAGGTGTACAATTGAAAACACTCTCCGGATTTGTCAAAGTAATTTCCATCTCATAATCGCAAGATTGGTATGAACACTTGCTGCTTGTACTCCCGATGACTAAACTTTTTATTTTATTTTTTTTCCCACGTCAAATTTTCGTTTATGTTCAATGAAGGCTTTTCATCGTGATCATTGCATGAATCGATATTAAGAATTTTTATAAAACTATTATTAAAAATATTATCAAAAGGTTCTTCTTCAACACTAACTGATTTCTCTAAAGTAAATGTAATATTACTCTTTTTTAAAAAGTCTCTACCTACAATAATAACATTTTTCATTGATTCATTTTTAACGACATGCAAACATAATTCAATTAAATTACTTTTAACTTCGATTGTACAATGTACTTTTCCAAAAATAAGTAACCTACTATTTTTAATACCCACATAGTCTTCCATGGCTGTTTCAAGTGA
Source organism: Eristalinus aeneus (assembly GCA_955652365.1). Lineage (NCBI taxonomy): Eukaryota > Metazoa > Arthropoda > Insecta > Diptera > Syrphidae > Eristalinus > Eristalinus aeneus. The sequence goes on along the minus strand of OY019132.1, from coordinate 14,247,934 downwards.
TGTCATTAGATAGGATGTTATATATAAGATTGCCAAATATCCCCCTTCCGTCTTTTTGTCTTTTGAATTTTCAGGCTGTACAAAGTACTACAGAGCTCATACGAGGGTTGCCTTTTATATTTCGGGATTAGAGAACAAAAACAAATATTAATCATTGAAAATAGCTTTATTGTTTTTCAAAATATTCCCCAGTAAGATCTATACACTTTTGCATGCGAACCAAGTGTCGAAGCACTTTTGCCACTCTGATTAAGGTATCTCCAAAACATGTATTCTGAACGCATCAACCGCTTCTTCAGGTGTCGAAAAACGTTGACCTCTCATTTTATTTTTTACGCACGGGAATAAAAAAAATATTCGGTCCCAAGTCAGAACTGTACGGCGGATGACTCATCAAATGGATGTTTTGAGTTGGTTGGTTTTCCTGATTTCTTGGAAGACAACTGGCAAAAAAATAGTTGTGTACCACTCAGAATTGACTGTTCTGCGTTGTTCTAATGGTACGGTTGCGATATGTCCAGGTTTTCCGAACAACAGGCGACCATTTGCTGGGAAGTGCTTTTGCGAACAACTTTTGTTTGATTTTTGTTTTGCTCATTGTGTGTGTCTTCTTCTTCTTCTTCTTTTTCTTCTTCTTATTCTTCTTCTTCTTCTTCTTCTTCTTTTTCTTCTTCTTCTTCTTCTTCTTTTTCTTCTTCTTCTTCTTCTTCTTCTTCCTCCTTTTCTTCTTCTTCTTCTTCTTCGTATGCGGTGCAGTCCGGGGTGAACCTGAGTCTCAACCAACATGCCTCTCCAGCCAGATCTTTTGCCAGCTGTCTCCAGTTGCGCCAAGTTGGGTGAGGTCCTTCTCCACTTGTGTGCGCCACCTTAGCCTACTCCGTCTTCTGTTGCGTTCGCCCAATGGCTCAGATTCTTCCGATTCTTCTTCAGTAGTTCGGTGATCTGGGCGATCAAATCAAAGAAGTTGTGGACGAAACGACATGCAATTGAACCTCTGCACCCGCGAAACCGTAGTAGGCCTTGAGTATCCGCCATACACCTACATACACGATGTATCCCAAGTGCTTCAACTCCGACTTGCACTTTTCGTGGCTTAATACCAGTCCAGTTTCTTGAATACACCTCATGTATTTTCTGAGTACTTCGAGGTGGCGCTCAAAATTTTCTGTGACAATGATGACATAGCCGAGGTAAATGAACACGTTCGGTTCGAGGTTGGCTCCGATGGTTATAACAATGGAACTTTTTCAACTTCCGATACTCTACGCAGAATCGATACTTGGAAGACCAAAACCTGGATGACAGTTCAATCACACCAGCTTGAAGGGTCTCGTCCAGTTTTTCATTAATCTGCTCCTGGACGATCGACCGCTGTTTGATGGTTTTGGCGCTGGTTTTGATGACGTGTTCTACTCGATCGGTACTTCCCAGCTCGACGCCCATAGAATTGAAGATCTGCCCAACTATTCCCAAGGCTATGTGGCAACTTCGGTATAACGAGGACCTCCATCACCTTCACGTTTCCCTCCACCCTGAGAGGAACGTTGATGACCCCTAACTCCTCAATACCTTCTCCATTATCTACAGTTACGGACTCTACATCATTTTTCTCTACGGAGAAACTTAACAATCCCATTTCTGCCCAGCCCGGCCCATCAAAAATTGTACGGGATGCCCCTGAATCCAACAATCCTAAAAGTTGCACACCATAAATTTCCACCTTAATGTATGGATGACGACCACACCCCCTACTCTGCACCTGTAGCATCGAACTACCTGACCTTGCTCCTTGCATTTAAGGCATGAAAGGGACTTTGAGCTCTGATGATATCGCGGCCACCGCCAGTTGGCTTTCCGCAGCTCTTCCATCTTCTTTAGAAAACTGATAACTATTTGGTGTAGGTTGATCCCTTGCGCACCCTGCGCTCGCCCAGCCTCACCGTCAATATCGGCCTTGACGTCTAAGTTTGACAAAAGCCCTCGTTCGCCATATCCATAATGGCTCTTCCTAACCTCAGTACCGACTCAGTTTTAGCAACGATTTTTGTATACTCGCCTGAGTGTTTGGTACCCCTGAAGTCCCCTACCAGCCCTAAATCTCTTCTAGTTTGGCAGTTACTGCCGCCCTATCTCCTCTATCAGGTGAAAGGATACTCCGGTAGGATGAAACTAGAATCCCGGTGCATTACTGTGCGTAGAATCTTCCTCTTCTCTTGGTAACCTTCAACCCCCGTACAGCTAACTCAATCGATAAACATCTATTTTCGAGCGAGACTAGGAAGACGACAGTAGGTTCTCCCAAGAAAACACACAAAAAAAAAATAAAGTAAACAAACCGCGGTAAACAACGAATACGACAAGAAATTGTGTTCAATCTTCTAAATTGAAGCCACTTTGAAGCCAAAATGTTACCGTCGAATCTCGATCTCGCCAAGGCACTCAATGGAGTCTGGTAGTAGAAAAGATGGACATAGGGCGCCCTGTTGAGCAAGACTATTCTTACCTCTAGAACTGCGACCAAGGGCAAGGACCCAATCTCCCCCAGTACCGACAAAAAAAATTAATAAAATAAAACAAAATAAAAAACAAAACAACGGTAATTCAACTTTAAATAATACAATTTTTTCTTTAACTTTTTATTTTTATTTTAGATATAGTTCATACACAGATAAGTATACACAGATGTCTCACCACCATAGAAAAGAGTGACATATGAAACTGAAAAAGCTCGATAGAACGCGTTGGACACACTTCGCTAGAGGACTTATGAGAACACTTTTTCCAAACGCTCTCAACGTACCGTCCAAACGAATAATGGACAGCACGATGCCAAGGTATCGACATACTGACAATAGTGACAAGTTCCGTACCGCGAGGATTGACGCACTATATAAGTAAACTGCTCTCAAGATTAAACACGGTTTACTGATAAGCAAAACTGGGAAATTAGGACTCTGAAGTCGCTAATTAAAACCATCAAAGTTCTGATTGTACAAAATTACAGGCTTGCTGTAAACCTGCATTGGAACAACAAGATTCGTGACGTAAATGCCAGCGACCCGAGCATGTTCCCGCAGATAAACAAAATATTCCGTAGCAAGCTGCTGAGCGAAATTCCGAGTCTTAAGATTCCCAGATCTGCTAATAATGAACGTCTATTAACAGTAGCAGGTATAGATCCAAGTAGCCCAGTCCTTGATGAAATCTTTTTTGTGATCGAAAATTCGCAGGAGAAAGTTGAAGCATTGGATGCGACCTTTCAGGAAGTGTACAAGGTGAATGACAGTATTCGCCCCAACCACGCCCTGGAGAATCGTGTCCGGATGCGGAACTTCTATCTTCGATAAGATATTGAACACTCGCGATCTGACAATAACGGCTTTGCCGTATTCAATGACGATAATAAGGCAGATAATGTCATCGCCACTAAAGGGGAACATCCCCCGTTTATATCGATGGTAGAACTCCAAGCGATCTTTCAATCACTAAAGAAGAAGAAATCAGTTGGGATCGACGGAGTCTCAAACATTGTGTTTCGACATCTTCCTCTGGAGGCGGTATAAGTTTACACCATCCTGTTCAACATTGCCCCGAATAATGCACATTCTCCGGAGCATTGGAAGACAGCGGTGGTGAATCAATTCCGAAGCGAAGCAAGGATTCATCCAATCCGGGTAATTTCCAGTCAATAAGTCTGCTTCCGAACATCAGCAAGGTATACGAGAAGGTGATCAATAGAGTCCAGCAGAAGTGGGACTCTATTGATCTAATTCTTAGTTAACTTTAAGCGAGCGGGCTGGGCATTAGTAAACCACTACTGTACCTTCTTGTAAATATGCTTACCGGTAGACGGTTCATCGTGAAACACAGCAATGTAACCTCTACCGGTATATTTCAAGTAAAAAATGGCCTGCAACAAGGAATGGTTAATTCGCCAATCCTGTTCAATATTTTTACGAGCGATCTCGTGGGTTCTCTTCACCATGCAATTGCGTACGCGGACGACTTGGTGGCTTACAGAACAGCTCCGAAGATCGAGATTATTGTTATCCTCTTGCAGAGTGACTTTGAGTCGATCCAGCGTTATTGCGACGACTGGAAATTAAATTTTCAGAAGTTGGAAACCATTCTGCTTAGAACGTCACTGTCTAAGGCCTCGGTGGATACCAAAACGAATTGGCGTAAGTTCTCAATCGTTGGACAGCAGGGGCAGCCACTGGCATGTCAAACTTTAGTCAAATACCTGGGGATCTCCTTGGATCACTTCCAATATTTTAAGAAATATGTAGAAAATGCTCTGAAGAGAGCCAAAGGCGCTTTTGCCCTTACAAAGAGACTGTTTCACAGCAGTCAACTCGATGCGAGGGTGAAGGGGATTTGCTACATGGCTCTTATCCGGCCAATGCTTGTCTATGGTTGTCCCGTGTGGTTCAACGTGGGGGCTAGCGTAATGGAAAAGATGTGGTTGATTGAGAGAGCTTAGATAACTTTTTTAAAAAACTGAGTTAACGGTAATTTTACTGAGCTATAGACCTTTTCCCGTAGTAACAATCAAAACTTGAATCAAATTCTATAATAAATAAAACCAGTTTTGCTGTAAAATGCTATCACATACTACAATTCAATCAAGACCAAGACGCAAAATGAATATGTTACCACCAAAAAAAACTTCAAGGAGTATAACAACAGAGAAATACAACGACATGATACGTTTGTTACCTTACATACCACCTATTCACTATAAATAAATATATGAACTTAAATATGCTCCTGTTTTTATTTCTTGTATTAAGTTATTGATACATTATTAAGCAAATTTTTGTAACTACTACCGCCTATCAGACCTAATCAGTTCCCCTCTTTAAACTTCTAATGCTGTACTTACTTCGCTATCAGTATGTTACCCACGTAAAAATCCAAAGGTTGCGATTTCAAATACTATTGTTACTATTCGCAAAAATTCTGCATATATAAATACTAATTTGACTAGAATGAATGAGCCCCACATTCAACTACATACACAAAACGTACAATTATAAAATGATTTCTTCGAAATTCGCGTATAAAAAAATTACTTTAAATTTCAAATATTTTCACTACTTTTGTAATGCAAATGCACAAAAGTAGGAGTGCTCATTCAACTCTTTATGTACCAAAATTCAATATAATACATCCAACCACACACTTTACTGATCACTCTACGTTATTATCTTTAAATTTTTCTCTCCGGCTTATTAATCTTTGTCGGCAGGCTGCTTCTCTTTCTATCATTAAAAGCGTTTGTCGGGAGGTATTTTAAATAGACAACCAGTATTTTGTTAGGGGTGAGACATTGTAAGTCCGTTCCTCTTGCTCTGAATTGCTACGAATTTGCCCGAAAAACTACGAAAAAGCGTTCCCTTAGCTGATTTTTTCGTAGAAGAGAGAGATCATGAGAGAACAAAATATTTCCCCTGCCTACGAATAGCTGCCGAAGAAAAATTTGCGGGCAGCAGATGGCTGTCAAAGTGCACATAAAAAAACTGCTAATATTTCATATATCTAATGGCTGTTTACGAATTTCTACGAAAAGTCATTTCAGAAGTTTCGGTAGAGTTACTCTCTGCAAGAGATATTTTTACCCAAACTACTCAACTACGAATTACTGTACACAAATCAATTGGAACAGACCTTGTATATCACAGCCACAGATGTTCCACCAAGAACAAAATACTGGTTGTCATTTCGAAAAACCAGCAGACTAAAGCTTTTAATAATAGAAATAGAGCAGCCAGCCGACAAGAAATAATAATGCTGAAAGAAAAATTCAAAGAGAATATCGAAGAGTGATCACTATACCGATTGCTTGTATTTATGATATTGAACTATGGTACATAAAGGGGTTGTTTGGGGCATTGTTATGTGTGGAATCCATCTAAGCAGCATATTCATCTGTGTGTATGGTAGCATCGTTTATTTCATTTTGTTGACATAAACACCAGCGGTCATCATCGGTTTTATCCAATGAATGTACTTAAATGTGAAATAAAATAGTGTAAAGAATTATGTACTCAATTTAGTCTAAATGTGAATGCTATATGCTGCGACCAAGGGCCCACTAACCGACAATTGTTCTCAGCTTTCAATCTTAATATACAAAATTTCAGTTTTCAATACAATAATTTCAAAATTTATGGACTTTTCGATGTACCACACTCAATTAAAAGCGTAAGAAATAATCTGTTCAACAATATTTGATAACATCAGATGGATGCACAAGCTGGGAGATTGTGCAACACCTTTATGATATAGAAACGACCAAATCAACCAAAATGTGCGCATATATACCCATCATGTTTTGAAAAAATTAATGTAGCATTGGCCGCAGAAGTCTTAAATCGGTCGGTAGCATGTGGGATTGAGGCAATGGGTGAGCTCAATAGCTTTCCCACCCATCTACAAAAATATGTTAAGCCGACATCTGCTTTCATAAGAAAAATAGAGAGATTATTTAATATTTTTATAGGCAAACCAGCGCTCTCAAGGTATGACACAAATATCAGATTTTCTCTATGAAATGATTTCTTATCTAAAAAATATAAGATGCGTTAAAAACACGGGTAAGGTGAATTGCTTTGATGGTCTGGTACTTACTACTGAAAGCATTCTGTGCATCAAGAATGAAGTATTCAATGTTCACCAAACGATTAAATAATAATAAATAATTGTTGGCGCTACAGTCCAAAGGGGGACCAGGGCCTAGCTTGCTCATCAACTACTCGTGTTGTGCGCGCTACTGTTCTCTCACGAGTAGAAGGGACCTAAAGTTTTTTGCCGACTCCGAACGGCGAGATTTGAGAAGCTTTCTTAGACAGTGTTGTCAGCAGCTCGAAAGAGGTGGTGCCGTGAAATATTAGAAAAATTGGTGTTGAACTGGGAGTCGAACCTAGACCCTTCGGCGTGTGAGCGTCGCACTCTACCCACTACGCCACTGCGACCACAAAAAAAAAACGATTAAATATTTAATTTTAAGTAAATTTAACCAAGATCAATTTGAAAATCTGTTTGGCAAAATAAGAGCGCGAAATGGCAATAAAAACAATCCAACTTTAGCAGAATTTGGATGCGTGTTAGCTAAAGTTTTGTCTTTAAAGTTTTTGTTTAACTCAAAATTCTGCATCTGTCAAGAGGACGATTCTGACTACCTCATGATGAAGTTGAAGTCAATGAAGTTTCTGTAAGATATTTTGCTGGATACTGTTTCTTCAAGACTCTTAACAAAATGAAAAGTATTTGTCAGAAATGTGTCGAAGCTGTTTCAAAAACCAAATTAACTTTTAATTTAACAGAGGTGTTAATAACGCAGAAAGAGTATGACTTATGAAATGACAATACCAAACTATTGCTTTTATGGCCATCAGAAAAATATTTTGAAATAAGCCGTTTGCATATAAATACAAGTGTTTACTAAATTGTTCGTTAAGAAACCAATTATATCAAAAATAATAAGCAAAATGCATCAAGGTTACAAATCTCCCTTTTCCGGAATGGCTTATTAGCACAAATGAATGCTATAAACATACAATAGGCAACACCAATTTTTTAATACTTGTTCTATTGTTCAAAAATTGTAAATGGACCATGGACAGCAGAACCTGTAATTTAAAAGCTGCAATTCAAAAATAATTAAAATTTCCATGAACAAATAACATTACTGTTTGGAAAAAGTAACAATAAATAAAAAGTATTTTAAACATATGTATATAAAAAATCATACTTTATCCCACTAAAAGCATCTCTGTACATAAACGCATCATTTCATTTTCTAATTAATAACATAAGGTTACCCTCTGATAAATTAGATTAGTTAGTCTTCGTATGTATTCTGTTATTCTGTAGCTTTGGTTACGAAGATCTTTTAAAAGAGACTGCCTCTCACTGAAAGCGCTTTGCTTCCTAATAATAAATTGTCAAAATTTGGCAGTATTTATAATCGGTATACAAATCAAGCCGTTCAAGTTTTATATGTCAGTCCTTTGTATGCCACTGAAACATCTGTGTATACGTGTCTGTATTTATACAAACAATTATTTCAGTTAATCTTAAACTAAGAAAACCTTAACTATATTCCAAAAATTATCTCTTATCTTACATTTATCTTAATTAAGGACACTGAACAATCGCCACACGTAACAAAAGGAAAATTTAAAAACTAATATGTTCCCGGAACCATAATTGAACCCGTGTCACGCGATCGGTGATCCACAGCGAACCCACGCTTTATTTGACAACTCTAACTCCAAATCACAAGTAATCTTATAAAATTCTTCTTCCTATGATTATTAAGAATTACAAGAAAGGAAACAAAAGAAAAAACTATGTCTTTGAACTGAAACTTAAATTTCTGATAAGTGGGAACAGGGAACTCCGTCTTCGAACCCTTTAGTCCCGGGGTAAACTGGGGCGTCTGTCCCCGTCCGACCACGGAGGCTCACATATTTTAAGAGTAGTTTTTAAGGTAGTTTAAGGTAAAAAAAAAACAAAAAAAAACGCATATTATTATAGTTGGTACTATTTATTCCATATATAAATATTTTATTAAACCATATATATATAAATATATATATAAATATATATATAAATAAATAAATATATATATATATATATTTATAGATTTATCGTAGATTTATAGATTTATATATATATATATATCTATATATAGATTTATAGATTTATAGAAGATTTATGTATATATATGATATTATAAATATATATATTTATATATGTATATCTATAATGTACAGTGTATATTTCTTATTATGCATAAGGTTAGTTTTAATTTTAGTTTAGGTGTAGATATTAAGTTCTTTTAAGGTAGTTAAAGTTACTTAAGTTTACATACTAAGTTTTTCATTAAAATAGTTCTTAGTTTACTTTAAGCTCTCTAGAAGAAGAGAAGAATTCTTGTTGAGAGGTCGAAAGGTTAAGTTTAGGTTAGCCCGAAAAGGGCCAGTCATAAATTAATTGTTTAGATACGCTAGTTTGAGTTGTTTTTTGTCTAGTTCGTAAGATTTTTAGATAGTTAGTAATAAAAATGCAATTAAAGAAAAAAATTGAAGAAAACTCGATTTTCATACCGATTGTTAATACTGGCAAATTTTGTCTCTTGATGCTTAGAAAGCAAAGCGCTTTCAATGAGAGGTAGTCTCATTTAAAGGATCTCCGTAACTAAAGCAACAGAATAACCGCAAATATATTACATGCAAAGTCTAGCTGGATTTGTATGGTACAAACACAACATTCTGTGATACATGCGTTATCGAAAGTAGACAAAATTTGTTTCCGTCCCCTTTTCATATCGGTCAACTTGATGAAATAGATTCTCAATTTCAGTGAGAATGATTCGATTTCATTGAAATTTATCACAGAGTCACCTTATGCTACTAATTAGAAAATGAAATGATGTGTTTATGTACAGAGATGCTGTACATGGGAGAAAGTATGATATTTGATTTGTTGGTTGCAAGCAAATACAATTTTAATTTTTGTTTACCAATGCTACATACATACATACGGCTACTTTTGCTGTTGAAATTGCCTATGAGTTTTTTCATCAATCAACGCCATCCACACCATGTATTTAGTGGTATCTTCTTCTTCTTTTGATATATTTGCCCGCCCTAGAATGCAATCGGTAGTAAGACACCTAGTTCTAATCGATTTCAGTTTTGCAAATAGTCTGAACTCAAATTATTTCATACATATGTATGTATGTAATTTTATTTATATATTTACATATCAACGTCAATGCGCAACTGCGAAAGTATGCAATGAACTAGGAATGCTTAAGCTAATTTTGATTGGTATTGGCATGAATTAGTTTTTAGGAAGTGGTGAAAGATAACTTTTTTAAAAAACTGAGTTAACGGTAATTTTACTGACCTATAGACCATTTCCCGTAGTAACAATCAAAATTTGAATTAAATTCTATTTCGACATTAAATAAATAAAACCAGTATTGCTGTAAAATGCTATCACATACTACATTTGAATCAAGACCAAGTCGCAAAATTAATATGTTATCACCAAATAAAACTTCAAGGAGCATAACAAGAGAGGAATACAACGACATGATACGTTTGTTACCTTACATGCCACCTATTCTCTATAAATAAATATATGAACTTAAATATGCTCTTGTTTTTATTTCTTGTATTAAGTTATTGATACATTATTAAGCAAATTTTTGTAACTACTACCGCCTATCAGACCTAATCAGTTCCCCTCCCTAAACTTCTAATGCTGTACTTACTTCGCTATCAGTATGTTACACACGTAAAAATCCAAAGGTGGCGATTTCAAATACTATTGTTACTATTCGCAAAAATTCTGCATATATAAATACTAATTTGACTAGAATGAATGAGCCCCACATTCAACTACATACACAAAACGTACAATTATAAAATGATTTCTTCGAAATTAGCGTACAAAAAAATTACTTTAAATTTCAAATATTTTCACTACTTTTGTAATGCAAATGCACAAAAGTAGGAGTGCTCATTCAACTCTTTATGTACCAAAATTCCATATAATACATCCAACCACACACTTTACTGATCACTCTACGTTATTATCTTTAAATTTTTCTCTCCGGCTTATTAATCTTTGTCGGCAGGCTGCTTCTCTTTCTATCATTAAAAGCGTTTGTCGGGAGGTATTTTAAATAGACAACAAGTATTTTGTTAGGGGTGAGACATTGTAAGTCCGTTCCTCTTGCTCTGAATTGGTAATTTGCCCGAAAAACTACGAAAAAGCGTTCCCTTAGCTGATTTTTTCGTAGAAGAGAGAGATCATGAGAGAACAAAATATTTCCCCTGCCTACGAATTGCTGCCGAAGAAAAATTTGTGGGCAGCAGATGGCTGTCAAAGTGAACATAAAATTAACTGCTGATATTTCATATATCTGATGGCTGTTTACGAATTTCTACGAAAAGTCATTTCAGAAGTTTCGGTAGAGTTACTCTCTGCAAGAGATATTTTTACCCAAACTACTCACTACTACGAATTTCTGTACTCAAATCAATTGGAACAGACCTTGTATATCGCAGCCACAGATGTTCCACCAAGAACAAAATACTGGTTGCCATTTCGAAAAACCAGCCGACTAAAGCTTTTAATAATAGAAAGAGAGCAGCCAGCCGACAAGAAATAATAATGCTGAGAGAAAAATCCAAAGCGAATATCGAAGAGTGATCACTATACCGATTGCTTGTATTTATGATATTGAACTATGGTACAAAAGGGGGTTGTTTGGGTCATTGTTTTGTGTAGAATCCATCTAAGCGGCATATTCATCTGTGTGTATGGTAGCATCGTTTATTTCATTTTGTTGACATAAACTCCAGCGGTCATCATCGGTTTTATCTAATGAATGTACTTAAATGTGAAATAAAATAGTGTAAAGAATTATGTACTCAATTTAATCTAAATGTGAATGCTATATGCAGCGACCAAGAGCCCACTAACCGACAATTGTTCTCAGCTTTCAATCTTAATATACAAAATTTCAGTTTTCAATACAATAATTTCAAAATTTATGGACTTTTCGATGTACCACACTCAATTAAAAGCGTAAGAAATAATCTGTTCAACAATATTTGATAACAACAGATGGATGCATAAGCTGGGAGATTGTGCGACACCTTTATGATATAGAAACGACCAAATCAACCAAAATGTGCGCATATATACCCATCATGTTTTGAAAAAATTAATGTAGCATTGGCCGCACAAGTCTTAAATCGGTCGGTAGCATGTGGGATTGAGGCAATGGGTGAGCTCAATAGCTTTCCCACCCATCTACAAAAATATGTTAAGCCGGCATCTGCTTTCATAAGAAAAATAGAGAGATTATTTAATATTTTTATAGGCAAACCAGCGCTCTCAAGGTATGACACAAATATCAGATTTTCTCTATGAAATGATATCTTATCTCAAAAATATAAGATGCGTTAAAAACACGGGTAAGGTGAATTGCTTTGATGGTCTGGTACTTACTACTGAAAGCATTCTGTGCATCAAGAATGAAGTATTCAATGTTCACCAAACGATTAAATAATAATAAATAATTGTTGGCGCTACAGTCCAAAGGGGGACCAGGGCCTAGCTTGCTCATCAACTACTCGTGTTGTGCGCGCTACTGTTCTCTCACGAGTAGAAGGGACCTAAAGTTTTTTGCCGACTCCGAACGGCGAGATTTGAGAAGCTTTCTTAGACAGTTATTACTCTTTGAGTGTTGTCAGCAGCTCGAAAGAGGTGGTGCCGTGAAATATTAGAAAAATTGGTGTTGAACTGGGAGTCGAACCTAGACCCTTCGGCGTGTGAGCGTCGCACTCTACCCACTACGCCACTGCGACCACAAAAAAAAAACGATTAAATATTTAATTTTAAATAAATTTAACCAAGATCAATTTGAAAATCTGTTTGGCAAAATAAGAGCGCGAAATGGCAATAAAAACAATCCAACTTTAGCAGAATTTGGATGCTTGTTAGCTAAAGTTTTGTCTTTAAAGTTTTTGTTTAACTCAAAATTCTGGATCTGTCAAGAGGACGATTCTGACTACCTCATCTTTGGTTCGAGCAGGTTTACACAAGATGAGGAAGAAAATATCATCATATGTAGCCAAAACACAGACGATTATGAGGAAAGCAGAGCAGAAATCGAGGAAATTTGCAGCAGTTTAAATGAAGAAAATGAAATTTCTGTTATAATACCCGAAGTCGATGAAGTTTCTGTAAGATATTTTGCTGGATACTGTTTCTTCAAGACTCTTAACAAAATGAAAAGTATTTGTCAGAAATGTGTCGAAGCTGTTTCAAAAACCAAATTAACTTTTAATTTAACAGAGGTGTTAATAACGCAGAAAGAGTATGACTTATGAAATGACAATACCAAACTATTGCTTTTATGGCCATCAGAAAAATATTTTGAAATAAGCCGTTTGCATATAAATACAAGTGTTTACTAAATTGTTCGTTAAGAAACCAATTATATCAAAAATAATAAGCAAAATGCATCGAGGTTACAAATCTCCGTTTTCCGGAATGGCTTATTAGCACAGATGAATGCTATAAACATACAATAGGCAACACCAATTTTTTAATACTTGTTCTATTGTTCAAAAATTGTAAATGGACCATGGACAGCAGAACCTGTAATTTAAAAGCTGCAATTCAAAAATAATTAAAATTTCCATGAACAAATAACATTACTGTTTGGAAAAAGTAACAATAAATAAAAAGTATTTTAAACATATGTATATCAAAAATCATACTTTATCCCACTAAAAGCATCTCTGTACATAAACGCATCATTTCATTTTCTAATTAATAACATAAGGTTACCCTCTGATAAATTAGATTAGTTAGTCTTCGTATGTATTCTGTTATTCTGTAGCTTTGGTTACGAAGATCTTTTAAAAGAGACTGCCTCTCACTGAAAGCGCTTTGCTTCCTAATAATAAATTGTCAAAATTTGGCAGTATTTATAATCGGTATACAAATCAAGCCTTTCAAGTTTTATATGTCAGTCCTATGTATGCCACTGAGACATCTGTGTATACGTGTCTGTATTTATACAAACAATTATTTCAGTTAATCTTAAACTAAGAAAACCTTAACTATATTCCAAAAATTATCTCTTATCTTACATTTATCTTAATTAAGGACACTGAACAATCGCCACACGTAACAAAAGGAAAATTTAAAAACTAATATGTTCCCGGAACCATAATTGAACCCGTGTCACGCGATCGGTGATCCACAGCGAACCCACGCTTTATTTGACAACTCTAACTCCAAATCACAAGTAATCTTATAAAATTCTTCTTCCTATGATTATTAAGAATTACAAGAAAGGAAACAAAAGAAAAAACTATGTCTTTGAACTGAAACTTAAATTTCTGATAAGTGGGAACAGGGAACTCCGTCTTCGAACCCTTTAGTCCCGGGGTAAACTGGGGCGTCTGTCCCCGTCCGACCACGGAGGCTCACATATTTTAAGAGTAGTTTTTAAGGTAGTTTAAGGTAAAAAAAAAACAAAAAAAAAAACGCATATTATTATAGTTGGTACTATTTATTCCATATATATATATTTTATTAAACCATATATATATAAATATATATATAAATATATATATAAATAAATAAATATATATATATATATATTTATAGATTTATCGTAGATTTATAGATTTATATATATATATATCTATATATAGATTTATAGATTTATAGAAGATTTATGTATATATATGATATTATAAATATATATATTTATATATGTATATCTATAATGTACAGTGTATATTTCTTATTATGCATAAGGTTAGTTTTAATTTTAGTTTAGGTGTAGATATTAAGTTCTTTTAAGGTAGTTTAAGTTACTTAAGTTTACATACTAAGTTTTTCATTAAAATAGTTCTTAGTTTACTTTAAGCTCTCTAGAAGAAGAGAAGAATTCTTGTTGAGAGGTCGAAAGGTTAAGTTTAGGTTAGCCCGAAAAGGGCCAGTCATAAATTAATTGTTTAGATACGCTAGTTTGAGTTGTTTTTTGTCTAGTTCGTAAGATTTTTAGATAGTTAGTAATAAAAATGCAATTAAAGAAAAAAATTGAAGAAAACTCGATTTTCATACCGATTGTTAATACTGGCAAATTTTGTCTCTTGATGCTTAGAAAGCAAAGCGCTTTCAATGAGAGGTAGTCTCATTTAAAGGATCTCCGTAACTAAAGCAACAGAATAACCGCAAATATATTACATGCAAAGTCTAGCTGGATTTGTATGGTACAAACACAACATTCTGTGATACATGCGTTATCGAAAGTAGACAAAATTTGTTTCCGTCCCCTTTTCATATCGGTCAACTTGATGAAATAGATTCTCAATTTCAGTGAGAATGATTCGATTTCATTGAAATTTATCACAGAGTCACCTTATGCTACTAATTAGAAAATGAAATGATGTGTTTATGTACAGAGATGCTGTACATGGGAGAAAGTATGATATTTAATTTGTTGGTTGCAAGCAAATACAATTTTAATTTTTGTTTACCAATGCTACATACATACATACGGCTACTTTTGCTGTTGAAATTGCCTATGAGTTTTTTCATCAATCAACGCCATCCACACCATGTATTTAGTGGTATCTTCTTCTTCTTTTGATATATTTGCCCGCCCTAGAATGCAATCGGTAGTAAGACACCTAGTTCTAATCGATTTCAGTTTTGCAAATAGTCTGAACTCAAATTATTTCATATATATGTATGTATGTAATTTTATTTATATATTTACATATCAACGTCAATGCGCAACTGCGAAAGTATGTAATGAACAAGTAATGCTTAAGCTAATTTTGATTGGTATTGGCATGAATTAGTTTTTAGGAAGTGGTGAAAGATAACTTTTTTAAAAAACTGAGTTAACGGTAATTTTACTGACCTATAGACATTTTCCCGTAGTAACAATCAAAATTTGAATTAAATTATATTTCGACATATAATAAATAAAACCAGTATTGCTGTAAAATGCTATCACATACTACATTTGAATCAAGACCAAGTCGCAAAATTAATATGTTATCACCAAATAAAACTTCAAGGAGCATAACAAGAGAGGAATACAACGACATGATACGTTTGTTATTTTACATGCCACCTATTCACTATAAATAAATATATGAACTTAAATATGCACTTGTTTTCATTTCTTGTATTAAGTTATTGATACATTATTAAGCAAATTTTTGTAACTACTACCGCCTATCAGACCTAATCAGTTACCCTCCCTAAACTTCTAGTGCTGTACTTACTTCGCTATCAGTATGTTACACACGTAAAAATCCAAAGGTTGCGATTACAAATACTATTGTTACTATTCGCAAAAATTCTGCATATATAAATACTAATTTGACTAGAATAAATGAGCCCCACATTCAACTACATACACAAAACGTACAATTATAAAATGATTTCTTCGAAATTCGCGTATAAAAAAATTATTTTAAATTTCAAATATTTTCACTACTTTTGTAATGCAAATGCACAAAAGTAGGAGTGCTCATTCAACTCTTTATGTACCAAAATTCAATATAATACACCCAACCACACACTTTACTGATCACTCTACGTTATTATCTTCAAATTTTTCTCTCCGGTTTATTAATCTTTGTCGGCTGGCTGCTTCTCTTTCTATCATTAAAAGCGTTTGTCGGGAGGTATTTTAAATAGACAACCAGTATTTTGTTAGGGGTGAGACATTGTAAGTCCGTTCCTCTTGCTCTGAATTGCTACGAATGGCTACGAATGGCTACGAATTTGCCTGAAAAACTACGAAAAAGCGTTCCCTTAGCTGATTTTTTCGTAGAAGAGAGAGATCATGAGAGAACAAAATATTTCCCCTGCCTACGAATTGCTGCCGAAGAAAAATTTGTGGGCAGCAGATGGCTGTCAAAGTGAACATAAAAAAACTGCTCATATTTCATATATCTGATGGCTGTTTACGAATTTCTACGAAAAGTCATTTCAGAAGTTTCGGTAGAGTTACTCTCTGCAAGAGATATTTTTACACAAACTACTCAACTACGAATTTCTGTACACAAATCAATTGGAACAGACCTTGTATATCACAGCCACAGATGTTCCACCAAGAACAAAATACTGGTTGTCATTTCGAAAAACCAGCCGACTAAAGCTTTTAATAATAGAAAGAGAGCAGGCAACCGACAAGAAATAATAATGCTGAGAGAAAAATCCAAAGCGAATATCGAAGAGTGATCACTATACCGATTGCTTGTATTTATGATATTGAACTATGGTACAAAAAGGGGTTGTTTGGGTCATTGTTTTGTGTAGAATCCATCTAAGCGGCATATTCATCTGTGTGTATGGTAGCATCGTTTATTTCATTTTGTTGACATAAACTCCAGCGGTCATCAGCGGTTTTATCCAATGAATGTACTTAAATGTGAAATAAAATAGTGTAAAGAATTATGTACTCAATTTAATCTAAATGTGAATGCTATATGCTGCGACCAAGGGCCCACTAACCAACAATTGTTCTCAGCTTTCAATCTTAATATACAAAATTTCAGTTTTCAATACAATAATTTCAAAATTTATGGACTTTTCGATGTACCACACTCAATTAAAAGCGTAAGAAATAATCTGTTCAACAAGATTTGATAACATCAGATGGATGCACAAGCTGGGAGATTGTGCAACACCTTTATGATATCGAAACGACCAAATCAACCAAAATGTGCGCATATATACCCATCATGTTTTGAAAAAATTAATGTAGCATTAGCCGCACAAGTCTTAAATCGGTCGGTAGCATGTGGGATTGAGGCAATGGGTGAGCTCAATAGCTTTCCCACCCATCTACAAAAATATGTTAAGCCGACATCTGCTTTCATAAGAAAAATAGAGAGATTATTTGATATTTTTATAGGCAAACCAGCGCTCTCAAGGTATGACACAAATATAGACTTTCTCTATGAAATTATATCTTATCTAAAAAATATAAGATGCGTTAAAAACACGGGTAAGGTGAATTGCTTTGATGGTCTGGTCCTTACTATTGAAAGCATTCTGTGCATCAAGAATGAAGTATTCAATGTTCACCAAACGATTAAATATTTAATTTTAAATAAATTTAACCAAGATCAACTTGAAAATCTGTTTGGCAAAATAAGAGCGCGAAATGGCAATAAAAACAATCCAACTTTAGCAGAATTTGGATCAAGCATCCATTAGCTAAAGTTTTGTCTTTAAAGTTTTTGTTTAACTCAAAATTCTGCATCTGTCAAGAGGACGATTCTGACTACCTCATCTTTGATTGGAGCAGGTTTACACAAGATGAGGAAGAAAATATCATCATATGTAGACAAAACACAGACGATTATGAGGAAAGCAGAGCAGAAATCAAGGAAATTTGCAGCAGTTATAATACCCGAAGTCGATGAAGTTTCTGTAAGATATTTTACTAGATACTGTTTCTTCAAGACTCTTAACAAAATGAAAAGTATTTGTCAGAAATGTGTCGCAGCTGTTTCAAAAACCAAATTAACTTTTAATTTAACAGAGGTGTTAATAACGCAGAAAGAGTATGACTTATGAAATGACAATACCAAACTATTGCTTTTATGGCCATCAGAAAAATATTTTGAAATAACCCGTTTGCATATAAATACAAGTGTTTACTAAATTGTTCGTTAAGAAACCAATTATATCAAAAATAATAAGCAAAATGCATCGAGGTTACAAATCTCCGTTTTCCGGAATGGTTTATTAGCACAAATGAATGCTATAAACATACAATAGGCAACACCAATTTTTTAATACTTGTTCTATTGTTCAAAAATTGTAAATGGACCATGGACAGCAGAACCTGTAATTTAAAAGCTGCAAGTCAAAAATAATTAAAATTTCCATGAACAAATAACATTACTGTTTGAAAAAAGTAGCAATAAATAAAAAGTATTTTAAACATAGGTATATCAAAAATCATACTTTATCCCACTAAAAGCATCTCTGTACATAAACGCATCATTTCATTTTCTAATTAATAACATAAGGTGACCCTCTGATAAATTAGATTAGTTAGTCTTCGTATGTATTCTGTTATTCTGTAGCTTTGGTTACGAAGATCTTTTAAAAGAGACTGCCTCTCACTGAAAGCGCTTTGCTTCCTAATAATAAATTGTCAAAATTTGGCAGTATTTATAATCGGTATACAAATCAAGCCTTTCAAGTTTTATATGTCAGTCCTATGTATGCCACTGAGACATCTGTGTATACGTGTCTGTATTTATACAAACAATTATTTCAGTTAATCTTAAACTAAGAAAACCTTAACTATATTCCAAAAATTATCTCTTATCTTACATTTATCTTAATTAAGGACACTGAACAAGGGCCACACGTAACAAAAGGAAAATTTAAAAACTAATATGTTCCCGGAACCATAATTGAACCCGTGTCACGCGATCGGTGATCCCCAGCGAACCCACGCTTTATTTGACAACACTAACTCCAAATCACAAGTAATCTTATAAAATTCTTCTTCCTATGATTATTAAGAATTACAAGAAAGGAAACAAAAGAAAAAACTATGTCTTTGAACTGAAACTTAAATTTCTGATAAGTGGGAACAGGGAACTCCGTCTTCGAACCCTTTAGTCCCGGGGTAAACTTTGGCGTCTGTCCCCGTCCGACCACGGAGGCTCACATTTTTTAAGAGTAGTTTTAAAGGTAGTTTAAGGTAAAAAAAACAAAAAAAAAGAAGCGCATATTATTATAGTTGGTACTATTTATTCCATATATAAATATTTTATTAAACCATATGCGGCAACCAAAATATATATAAATATATATATAAATATATATATAAATATATATATATATATTTATAGATTTATCGTAGATTTATATATATATATATATATATATATATAGATTTATAGATTTATGTATATATATAATATTATAAATATATATATTTATATATGTATATCTATAATGTACAGTGTATATTTCTTATTATCCATAAGGTTAGTTTTAGTTTTAGTTTAGGTGTAGATATTAAGTTCTTTTAAGGTAGTTTAAGTTACTTAAGTTTACATACTAAGTTTTTTCATTAAAATTGTTCTTAGTTTACTTTAAGCTCTCTAGAAGAAGAGAAGTATTCTTGTTGAGAGGTCGAAAGGTAAAGTTTAGGTTAGCCCGAAAAGGGCCACTCATAAATTAATTGCTTAGATACGCTAGTTTGAGTTGTTTTTTGTCTAGTTCGTAAGATTTTTATATAGTTAGTAATAAAAATGCAATTAAAGAAAAAAATTGAAGAAAACTCGATTTTCATACCGATTGTTAATACTGGCAAATTTTGTCT
This sequence comes from Eristalinus aeneus, assembly GCA_955652365.1. Taxonomy (NCBI): domain Eukaryota; kingdom Metazoa; phylum Arthropoda; class Insecta; order Diptera; family Syrphidae; genus Eristalinus; species Eristalinus aeneus. The sequence continues at coordinate 14,228,004 of OY019132.1, read as the reverse complement.
CTTGATGCTTAGAAAGCAAAGCGCTTTCAATGAGAGGTAGTCTCATTTAAAGGATCTCCGTAACTAAAGCAACAGAATAACCGCAAATATATTACATGCTGGCTGGATTTGTATGGTACAAACACAACATTCTGTGATACATGCGTTATCGAAAGTAGACAAAATTTGTTTCCGTCCCCTTTTCATATCGGTCAACTTGATGAAATAGATTCTCAATTTCAGTGAGAATGATTCGATTTCATTGAAATTTATCACAGAGTCACCTTATGCTACTAATTAGAAAATGAAATGATGTGTTTATGTACAGAGATGCTGTACATGGGAGAAAGTATGATTTTTGATTTGTTGGTTGCAAGCAAATACAATTCTTTTAAAAAAAAGTGTTCGACGAATTTTAGGTTTTAATTTTTGTTTACCAATGCTACATACATACATACGGCTACTTTTGCTGTTGAAATTGCCTATGAGTTTTTTCATCAATCAACGCCATCCACACCATGTATTTAGTGGTATCTTCTTCTTCTTTTGATATATTTGCCCGCCCTAGAATGCAATCGGTAGTAAGACACCTAGTTCTAATCGATTTCAGTTTTGCAAATAGTCTGAACTCAAATTGTTTCATACATATGTAGGTATGTAATTTTATTTATATATTTACATATCAACGTCAATGCGCAACTGCGAAAGTATGTAATGAACAAGTAATGCTTAAGCTAATTTTGATTGGTATTGGCATGAATTAGTTTTTAGGAAGTGGTGAAAGATAACTTTTTTAAAAAACTGAGTTAACGGTAATTTTACTGAACTATAGACCTTTTCCCGTAGTAACAATCAAAATTTGAATCAAATTCCATTTCGACATATAATAAATAAAACCAGTATTGCTGTAAAATGCTATCACATACTACATTTGAATCAAGACCAAGACGCAAAATTAATATGTTATCACCAAATAAAACTTCAAGGAGCATAACAAGAGAGGAATACAACGACATGATACGTTTGTTACCTTACATGCCACCTATTCACTATAAATAAATATATGAACTTAAATATGCTCTTGTTTTTATTTCTTGTATTAAGTTATTGATACATTATTAAGCAAATTTTTGTAACTACTACCGCCTATCAGACCTAATCAGTTCCCCTCCCTAAACTGTACTTACTTCGCTATCAGTATGTTACCCACGTACAAATCCAAAGGTTGCGATTAAAATACTATTGTTACTATTCGCAAAAATATATAAATACTAATTTGAGTAGAATGAATGAGCCCCACATTCAACTACATACAAAAAACGTACAATTATAAAATGATTTCTTCGAAATTAGCGTACAAAAAAATTACTTTAAATTTCAAATATTTTCACTACTTTTGTAATGCAAATGCACAAAAGTAGGAGTGCTCATTCAACTCTTTATGTACCAAAATTCAATATAATACATCCAACCACACACTTTACTGATCACTCTACGTTATTATCTTCAAATTTTTCTCTCCGGTTTATTAATCTTTGTCGGCTGGCTGCTTCTCTTTCTATCATTAAAAGCGTTTGTCGGGAGGTATTTTAAATAGACAACCAGTATTTTGTTAGGGGTGAGACATTGTAAGTCCGTTCCTCTTGCTCTGAATCGCTACGAATTTGCGAAGAACTACGTAAAAGCGTTCCCTTAGCTGATTTTTTCGTAGAAGAGAAAGATCATGAGAGAACAAAATATTTCCCCTGCCTACGAATTGCTGCCGAAGGAAAATTTGTGGGCAGCAGATGGCTGTCAAAGTGAACATAAAATTAACTGCTGATATTTCATATATCTGATGGCTGTTTACGAACTTCTACTATATTTCTTTCTACTATGCTATATGCTGCGACCAAGGGCCCACTAACCGACAATTGTTCTCAGCTTTCAATCTTAATATACAAAATTTCAGTTTTCAATACAATAATTTCAAAATTTATGGACTTTTCGATGTACCACACTCAATTAAAAGCGTAAGAAATAATCTGTTCAACAAGATTTGATAACATCAGATGGATGCACAAGCTGGGAGATTGTGCAACACCTTTATGATATCGAAACGACCAAATCAACCAAAATGTGCGCATATATACCCATCATGTTTTGAAAAAATTAATGTAGCATTAGCCGCACAAGTCTTAAATCGGTCGGTAGCATGTGGGATTGAGGCAATGGGTGAGCTCAATAGCTTTCCCACCCATCTACAAAAATATGTTAAGCCGACATCTGCTTTCATAAGAAAAATAGAGAGATTATTTGATATTTTTATAGGCAAACCAGCGCTCTCAAGGTATGACACAAATATAGACTTTCTCTATGAAATTATATCTTATCTAAAAAATATAAGATGCGTTAAAAACACGGGTAAGGTGAATTGCTTTGATGGTCTGGTCCTTACTATTGAAAGCATTCTGTGCATCAAGAATGAAGTATTCAATGTTCACCAAACGATTAAATATTTAATTTTAAATAAATTTAACCAAGATCAACTTGAAAATCTGTTTGGCAAAATAAGAGCGCGAAATGGCAATAAAAACAATCCAACTTTAGCAGAATTTGGATCAAGCATCCATTAGCTAAAGTTTTGTCTTTAAAGTTTTTGTTTAACTCAAAATTCTGCATCTGTCAAGAGGACGATTCTGACTACCTCATCTTTGATTGGAGCAGATTTACACAAGATGAGGAAGAAAATATCATCATATGTAGACAAAACACAGACGATTATGAGGAAAGCAGAGCAGAAATCAAGGAAATTTGCAGCAGTTATAATACCCGAAGTCGATGAAGTTTCTGTAAGATATTTTACTAGATACTGTTTCTTCAAGACTCTTAACAAAATGAAAAGTATTTGTCAGAAATGTGTCGCAGCTGTTTCAAAAACCAAATTAACTTTTAATTTAACAGAGGTGTTAATAACGCAGAAAGAGTATGACTTATGAAATGACAATACCAAACTATTGCTTTTATGGCCATCAGAAAAATATTTTGAAATAACCCGTTTGCATATAAATACAAGTGTTTACTAAATTGTTCGTTAAGAAACCAATTATATCAAAAATAATAAGCAAAATGCATCGAGGTTACAAATCTCCGTTTTCCGGAATGGTTTATTAGCACAAATGAATGCTATAAACATACAATAGGCAACACCAATTTTTTAATACTTGTTTTATTGTTCAAAAATTGTAAATGGACCATGGACAGCAGAACCTGTAATTTAAAAGCTGCAAGTCAAAAATAATTAAAATTTCCATGAACAAATAACATTACTGTTTGAAAAAAGTAGCAATAAATAAAAAGTATTTTAAACATAGGTATATCAAAAATCATACTTTATCCCACTAAAAGCATCTCTGTACATAAACGCATCATTTCATTTTCTAATTAATAACATAAGGTGACCCTCTGATAAATTAGATTAGTTAGTCTTCGTATGTATTCTGTTATTCTGTAGCTTTGGTTACGAAGATCTTTTAAAAGAGACTGCCTCTCACTGAAAGCGCTTTGCTTCCTAATAATAAATTGTCAAAATTTGGCAGTATTTATAATCGGTATACAAATCAAGCCTTTCAAGTTTTATATGTCAGTCCTATGTATGCCACTGAGACATCTGTGTATACGTGTCTGTATTTATACAAACAATTATTTCAGTTAATCTTAAACTAAGAAAACCTTAACTATATTCCAAAAATTATCTCTTATCTTACATTTATCTTAATTAAGGACACTGAACAAGGGCCACACGTAACAAAAGGAAAATTTAAAAACTAATATGTTCCCGGAACCATAATTGAACCCGTGTCAAGCGATCGGTGATCCCCAGCGAACCCACGCTTTATTTGACAACACTAACTCCAAATCACAAGTAATCTTATAAAATTCTTCTTCCTATGATTATTAAGAATTACAAGAAAGGAAACAAAAGAAAAAACTATGTCTTTGAACTGAAACTTAAATTTCTGATAAGTGGGAACAGGGAACTCCGTCTTCGAACCCTTTAGTCCCGGGGTAAACTTTGGCGTCTGTCCCCGTCCGACCACGGAGGCTCACATTTTTTAAGAGTAGTTTTAAAGGTAGTTTAAGGTAAAAAAAACAAAAAAAAAGAAGCGCATATTATTATAGTTGGTACTATTTATTCCATATATAAATATTTTATTAAACCATATGCGGCAACCAAAATATATATAAATATATATATAAATATATATATATATATTTATAGATTTATCGTAGATTTATATATATATATATATATATATATATATATAGATTTATAGATTTATGTATATATATAATATTATAAATATATATATTTATATATGTATATCTATAATGTACAGTGTATATTTCTTATTATCCATAAGGTTAGTTTTAGTTTTAGTTTAGGTGTAGATATTAAGTTCTTTTAAGGTAGTTTAAGTTACTTAAGTTTACATACTAAGTTTTTTCATTAAAATTGTTCTTAGTTTACTTTAAGCTCTCTAGAAGAAGAGAAGTATTCTTGTTGAGAGGTCGAAAGGTAAAGTTTAGGTTAGCCCGAAAAGGGCCACTCATAAATTAATTGCTTAGATACGCTAGTTTGAGTTGTTTTTTGTCTAGTTCGTAAGATTTTTATATAGTTAGTAATAAAAATGCAATTAAAGAAAAAAATTGAAGAAAACTCGATTTTCATACCGATTGTTAATACTGGCAAATTTTGTCTCTTGATGCTTAGAAAGCAAAGCGCTTTCAATGAGAGGTAGTCTCATTTAAAGGATCTCCGTAACTAAAGCAACAGAATAACCGCAAATATATTACATGCAAAGTCTAGCTGGATTTGTATGGTACAAACACAACATTCTGTGATACATGCGTTATCGAAAGTAGACAAAATTTGTTTCCGTCCCCTTTTCATATCGGTCAACTTGATGAAATAGATTCTCAATTTCAGTGAGAATGATTCGATTTCATTGAAATTTATCACAGAGTCACCTTATGCTACTAATTAGAAAATGAAATGATGTGTTTATGTACAGAGATGCTGTACATGGGAGAAAGTATGATTTTTGATTTGTTGGTTGCAAGCAAATACAATTCTTTTAAAAAAGGTGTTCGACGAATTTTAGGTTTTAATTTTTGTTTACCAATGCTACATACATACATACGGCTACTTTTGCTGTTGAAATTGCCTATGAGTTTTTTCATCAATCAACGCCATCCACACCATGTATTTAGTGGTATCTTCTTCTTCTTTTGATATATTTGCCCGCCCTAGAATGCAATCGGTAGTAAGACACCTAGTTCTAATCGATTTCAGTTTTGCAAATAGTCTGAACTCAAATTGTTTCATACATATGTAGGTATGTAATTTTATTTATATATTTACATATCAACGTCAATGCGCAACTGCGAAAGTATGTAATGAACAAGTAATGCTTAAGCTAATTTTGATTGGTATTGGCATGAATTAGTTTTTAGGAAGTGGTGAAAGATAACTTTTTTAAAAAACTGAGTTAACGGTAATTTTACTGAACTATAGACCTTTTCCCGTAGTAACAATCAAAATTTGAATCAAATTCCATTTCGACATATAATAAATAAAACCAGTATTGCTGTAAAATGCTATCACATACTACATTTGAATCAAGACCAAGACGCAAAATTAATATGTTATCACCAAATAAAACTTCAAGGAGCATAACAAGAGAGGAATACAACGACATGATACGTTTGTTACCTTACATGCCACCTATTCACTATAAATAAATATATGAACTTAAATATGCTCTTGTTTTTATTTCTTGTATTAAGTTATTGATACATTATTAAGCAAATTTTTGTAACTACTACCGCCTATCAGACCTAATCAGTTCCCCTCCCTAAACTGTACTTACTTCGCTATCAGTATGTTACCCACGTACAAATCCAAAGGTTGCGATTAAAATACTATTGTTACTATTCGCAAAAATATATAAATACTAATTTGAGTAGAATGAATGAGCCCCACATTCAACTACATACAAAAAACGTACAATTATAAAATGATTTCTTCGAAATTAGCGTACAAAAAAATTACTTTAAATTTCAAATATTTTCACTACTTTTGTAATGCAAATGCACAAAAGTAGGAGTGCTCATTCAACTCTTTATGTACCAAAATTCAATATAATACATCCAACCACACACTTTACTGATCACTCTACGTTATTATCTTCAAATTTTTCTCTCCGGTTTATTAATCTTTGTCGGCTGGCTGCTTCTCTTTCTATCATTAAAAGCGTTTGTCGGGAGGTATTTTAAATAGACAACCAGTATTTTGTTAGGGGTGAGACATTGTAAGTCCGTTCCTCTTGCTCTGAATTGCTACGAATTTGCGAAGAACTACGTAAAAGCGTTCCCTTAGCTGATTTTTTCGTAGAAGAGAAAGATCATGAGAGAACAAAATATTTCCCCTGCCTACGAATTGCTGCCGAAGGAAAATTTGTGGGCAGCAGATGGCTGTCAAAGTGAACATAAAATTAACTGCTGATATTTCATATATCTGATGGCTGTTTACGAACTTCTACTATATTTCTTTCTACTATGCTATATGCTGCGACCAAGGGCCCACTAACCGACAATTGTTCTCAGCTTTCAATCTTAATATACAAAATTTCAGTTTTCAATACAATAATTTCAAAATTTATGGACTTTTCGATGTACCACACTCAATTAAAAGCGTAAGAAATAATCTGTTCAACAAGATTTGATAACATCAGATGGATGCACAAGCTGGGAGATTGTGCAACACCTTTATGATATCGAAACGACCAAATCAACCAAAATGTGCGCATATATACCCATCATGTTTTGAAAAAATTAATGTAGCATTAGCCGCACAAGTCTTAAATCGGTCGGTAGCATGTGGGATTGAGGCAATGGGTGAGCTCAATAGCTTTCCCACCCATCTACAAAAATATGTTAAGCCGACATCTGCTTTCATAAGAAAAATAGAGAGATTATTTGATATTTTTATAGGCAAACCAGCGCTCTCAAGGTATGACACAAATATAAACTTTCTCTATGAAATTATATCTTATCTAAAAAATATAAGATGCGTTAAAAACACGGGTAAGGTGAATTGCTTTGATGGTCTGATCCTTACTATTGAAAGCATTCTGTTCATCAAGAATGAAGTATTCAATGTTCACCAAACGATTAAATATTTAATTTTAAATAAATTTAACCAAGATCAACTTGAAAATCTGTTTGGCAAAATAAGAGCGCGAAATGGCAACAAAAACAATCCATTTTTAGCAGAATTTGGATCAAGCATACATTAGCTAAAGTTTTGTCTTTAAACTTTTTGTTTAACTCAAAATTCTGCATCTGTCAAGAGGACGATTCTGACTACCTCATCTTTGATTGGAGCAGGTTTACACAAGATGAGGAAGAAAATATCTTCATATGTAGCCAAAACACAGACGATTATGAGGAAAGCATAGCAGAAATCAAGGAAATTTGCAGCAGTTATAATACCCGAAGTCGATGAAGTTTCTGTAAGATATTTTGCTAGATACTGTTTCTTCAAGATTCTTAACAAAATGAAAAGTATTTGTTAGAAATGTGTCGAAGCTGTTTCGAAAACCAAATTAACTTTTAATTTAACAGAGGTGTTAATAACGCAGAAAGAGTATGACTTATGAAATGACAATACCAAACTATTGCTTTTATGGCCATCAGAAAAATATTTTGAAATAAGCCGTTTGCATATAAATACAAGTGTTTACTAAATAGTTCGTTAAGAAACCAACTATATAATTAATGGTTTATTAGCACAAATGAATGCTATAAACATACAATAGGCAACACCAATTTTTTAATACTTGTTCTATTGTTGAAAAATTGTAAATGGACCATGGACAGCAGAACCTGTCATTTAAAAGCTGCAAAAATAATTAAAATTTCCATAAACAAATAACATTACTGTTTGGAAAAAGTAACAATAAATAAAAAGTATTTAAAACATATGTATATCAAAAATCTTTGCTTTGCTTCCTAATAATAAATTGTCAAAATTTGGCAGTATTTATAATCGGTATACAAATCAAGCCTTTCAAGTTTTATATGTCAGTCCTTTGTATGCCACTGAAACATCTGTGTATACGTGTCTGTATTTATACAAACAATTATTTCAGTTAATCTTAAACTAAGAAAACCTTAACTATATTCCAAAAATTATCTCTTATCTTACATTTATCTTAATTAAGGACACTGAACAAGGACCACACGTAACAAAAGGAAAATTTAAAAACTAATATGTTCCCGGAACCATAATTGGACCCGTGTCACGCGATCGGTGATCCCCAGCGAACCCACGCTTTATTTGACAACACTAACTCCAAATCACAAGTAATCTTATAAAATTCTTCTTCCTATGATTATTAAGATTTACAAGAAAGGAAACAAAAGAAAAAACTATGTCTTTGAACTGAAACTTAAATTTCTGATAAGTGGGAACAGGGAACTCCGTCTTCGAACACTTTAGTCCAGGGGTAAACTTTGGCGTCTGTCTCCGTCCGACCACGGAGGCTCACATATTTTAAGAGTAGTTTTACGGTAGTTTAAGTTAAAAAAAAAACAAAAAAAAGAGGAACGCATATTATTATAGTTGGTACTATTTATTCCATATATAAATATTTTATTAAACCATATGCGGCAACCAAAATATATATAAATATATATATAAATAAATAAATATATATATATTTATTTATAGATTTATCGTAGATTTATAGATTTATATATATATATATAGATTTATAGATTTATAGTAGATTTATGTATATATATAATATTATAAATATATATATTTATATATATATATATCTATAATGTACAGTGTATATTTCTTATTATGCATAAGGTTAGTTTTAGTTTTAGTTTAGGTGTAGATATTAAGTTCTTTTAAGGTAGTTTAAGTTACTTAAGTTTACATACTAAGTTTTTTCATTAAAATTGTTCTTAGTTTACTTTAAGCTCTCTAGAAGAAGAGAAGTATTCTTGTTGAGAGGTCGAAAGGTTAAGTTTAGGTTAGCCCGAAAAGGGCCAGTCATAAATTAATTGTTTAGATACGCTAGTTTGAGTTATTTTTTGTCTAGTTCGTAAGATTTTTAGATAGTTAGTAATAAAAATGCAATTAAAGAAAAAAATTGAAGAAAACTCGATTTTCGTACCGATTGTTACTACTGGAAAATTTTGTCTCTTGATGCTTAGAAAGCAAAGCGCTTTCAATGAGAGGTAGTCTCATTTAAAGGATCTCCGTAACTAAAGCAACAGAATAACCGCAAATATATTACATGCAAAGTCTAGCTGGATTTGTATGGTACAAACACAACATTCTGTGATACATGCGTTATCGAAAGTAGACAAAATTTGTTTCCGTCCCCTTTTCATATCGGTCAACTTGATGAAATAGATTCTCAATTTCAGTGAGAATGATTCGATTTCATTGAAATTTATCACAGAGTCACCTTATGCTACTAATTAGAAAATGAAATGATGTGTTTATGTACAGAGATGCTGTACATGGGAGAAAATATGATATTTGATTTGTTGGTTGCAAGCAAATACAATTCTTTTAAGAAAAGTGTTCGACGAATTTTAGGTTTTAATTTTTGTTTACCAATGCTACATACATACATACGGCTACTTTTGCTGTTGAAATTGCCTATGAGTTTTTTCATCAATCAACGCTATCCACACCATGTATTTAGTGGTATCTTCTTCTTCTTTTGATATATTTGCCCGCCCTAGAATGCAATCGGTAGTAAGACACCTAGTTCTAATCGATTTCAGTTTTGCAAATAGTCTGAAATCAATTTGTTTCATACATATGTATGTATGTAATTTAATTTATATATTTACATATCAACGTCAATGCGCAACTGCGAAAGTATGTAATGAACTAGTAATGCTTAAGCTAATTTTGATTGGTATTGGCATGAATTAGTTTTTAGGAAGTGGTAAAAGATAACTTTTTTAAAAACTGAGTTAACGGTAATTTTACTGAGCTATAGACCTTTTCACGTAGTAACAATCAAAATTTGAATTAAATTCTATTTCGACATATAATAAATAAAACCAGTATTGCTGTAAAATGCTATCACATACTACATTTGAATCAAGACCAAGGCGCGAAATTAATATGTTATCACCAAATAAAACTTCAAGGAGCATAACAAGAGAGGAATACAACGACATGATACGTTTGTTATTTTACATGCCACCTATTCACTATAAATAAATATATGAACTTAAATATGCACTTGTTTTCATTTCTTGTATTAAGTTATTGATACATTATTAAGCAAATTTTTGTAACTACTACCGCCTATCAGACCTAATCAGTTCCCCTCCCTAAATTTCTAATGCTGTACTTACTTCGCTATCAGTATGTTACACACGTAAAAATCCAAAGGTTGCGATTTCAAATACTATTGTTACTATTCGCAAAAATTCTGCATATATAAATACTAATTTGACTAGAATGAATGAGCCCCACATTCAACTACATACACAAAACGTACAATTATAAAATGATTTCTTCGAAATTAGCGTATAAAAAAATTACTTTAAATTTCAAATATTTTCACTACTTTTGTAATGCAAATGCACAAAAGTAGGAGTGCTCATTCAACTCTTTATGTACCAAAATTCAATATAATACACCCAACCACACACTTTACTGATCACTCTACGTTATTATCTTCAAATTTTTCTCTCCGGTTTATTAATCTTTGTCGGCTGGCTGCTTCTCTTTCTATCATTAAAGGCGTTCGTCGGGAGGTATTTTAAATAGACAACCAGTATTTTGTTAGGGGTGAGACATTGTAAGTCCGTTCCTCTTGCTCTGAATTGCTACGAATGGCTACGAATTTGCCCGAAAAACTACGAAAAAGCGTTCCCTTAGCTGATTTTTTCGTAGAAGAGAGAGATCATGAGAGAACAAAATATTTCCCCTGCCTACGAATTGCTGCCAAAAAAAAATTTGTGGGCAGCAGATGGCTGTCAAAGTGAACATAAAAATAACTGCTGATATTTCATATATCTGATGGCTGTTTACGAATTTCTACGAAAAGTAATTTCAGAAGTTTCGGTAGAGTTACTCTCCGCAAGAGATATTTTTACCCAAACTACTCAACTACGAATTTCTGTACACAAATCAATTGGAACAGACCTTGTATATCACAGCCACAGATGTTCCACCAAGAACAAAATACTGGTTGTCATTTCGAAAAACCAGCCGACTAAATCTTTTAATAATAGAAAGAGAGCAGCCAGCCGACAAGAAATAATAATGCTGAGAAAAAAATCCAAAGCGAATATCGAAGAGTGATCACTATACCGATTGCTTGTATTTATGATATTGAACTATGGTACAAAAAGGGGTTGTTTGGGTCATTGTTTTGTGTAGAATCCATCTAAGCGGCATATTCATCTATGTGTATGGTAGCATCGTTTATTTCATTTTGTTGACATAAACTCCAGCGGTCATCAGCGGTTTTATCCAATGAATGTACTTAAATGTGAAATAAAATAGTGTAAAGAATTATGTACTCAATTTAATCTAAATGTGAATGCTATATGCTGCGACCAAGGGCCCACTAACCGACAATTGTTCTCAGCTTTCAATCTTAATATACAAAATTTCAGTTTTCAATACAATAATTTCAAAATTTATGGACTTTTCGATGTACCACACTCAATTAAAAGCGTAAGAAATAATCTGTTCAACAAGATTTAATAACATCAGATGGATGCACAAGCTGGGAGATTGTGCAACACCTTTATGATATAGAAACGACCAAATCAACCAAAATGTGCGCATATATACCCATCATGTTTTGAAAAAATTAATGTAGCATAGCCGCACAAGTCTTAAATCGGTCGGTAGCATGTGGGATTGAGGCAATGGGTGAGCTCAATAGCTTTCCCACCCATCTACAAAAATATGTTAAGCCGACATCTGCTTTCATAAGAAAAATAGAGAGATATTTGATATTTTTATAGGCAAACCAGCGCTCTCAAGGTATGACACAAATATAGATTTTCTCTATGAAATTATATCTTATCTAAAAAATATAAGATGCGTTAAAAACACGGGTAAGGTGAATTTACTATTGAAAGCATTCTGTGCATCAAGAATGAAGTATTCAATGTTCACCAAACGATTAAATATTTAATTTTAAATAAATTTAACCAAGATCAACTTGAAAATCTGTTTGGCAAAATAAGAGCGCGAAATGGCAATAAAAACAATCCAACTTTAGCAGAATTTGGATGCTTGTTAGCTAAAGTTTTGTCTTTAAAGTTTTTGTTTAACTCAAAATTCTGCATCTGTCAAGAGGACGATTCTGACTACCTCATCTTTGATTGGAGCAGGTTTACACAAGATGAGGAAGAAAATATCATCATATGTAGCCAAAACACAGACGATTATGAGGAAAGCAGAGCAGAAATCAAGGAAATTTGCAGCAGTTATAATACCCGAAGTCGATGAAGTTTCTGTAAGATATTTTGCTGGATACTGTTTCTTCAAGACTCTTAACAAAACGAAAAGTATTTGTCAGAAATGTGTCGAAGCTGTTTCAAAAACCAAATTAACTTTTAATTTAATAGAGGTGTTAATAACGCAGAAAGAGTATGACTTATGAAATGACAATACCAAACTATTGCTTTTATGGCCATCAGAAAAATATTTTTAAATAAGCCGTTTGCATGTAAATAGAAGTGTTTACTAAAAATTTTTCGTTAAGAAACCAATTATATCAAAAATAATAAGCAAAATGCATCGAGGTTACAAATCTCCGTTTTCCGGAATGGTTTATTAGCACAAATGAATGCTATAAACATACAATAGGCAACACCAATTTTTTAATACTTGTTCTATTGTTCAAAAATTGTAAATGGACCATGGACAGCAGAACCTGTAATTTAAAAGCTGCAAATCAAAAATTATTAAAATTTCCATAAACAAATAACATTACTGTTTGGAAAAAGTAACAATAAATAAAAAGTATTTTAAACATATGTATATCAAAAATCATACTTTATCCCACTAAAAGCATCTCTGTACATAAACGCATCATTTCATTTTCTAATTAATAACATAAGGTGACCCTCTGATAAATTAGATTAGTTAGTCTTCGTATGTATTCTGTTATTCTGTAGCTTTGGTTACGAAGATCTTTTAAAAGAGACTGCCTCTCACTGAAAGCGCTTTGCTTCCTAATAATAAATTGTCAAAATTTGGAAGTATTTATAATCGGTATACAAATCAAGCCTTTCAAGTTTTATATGTCAGTCCTATGTATGCCACTGAGACATCTGTGTATACGTGTCTGTATTTATACAAACAATTATTTCAGTTAATCTTAAACTAAGAAAACCTTAACTATATTCCAAAAATTATCTCTTATCTTACATTTATCTTAATTAAGGACACTGAACAAGGGCCACACGTAACAAAAAGAAAACTTAAAAACTAATATGTTCCCGGAACCATAATTGAACCCGTGTCACGCGATCGGTGATCCCCAGCGATCCCACGCTTTATTTGACAACACTAACTCCAAATCACAAGTAAAGAATTACATGAATGGAAACAAAAGAAAAAACTATGTCTTTGAACTGAAACTTAAATTTCTGATAAGTGGGAACAGGGAACTCCGTCTTCGAACCCTTTAGTCCCGGGGTAAACTGGGGCGTCTGTCCCCGTCCGACCACGGAGGCTCACATATTTTAAGAGTAGTTTTGAAGGTAGTTTAAGGTAGAAAAGACAAAAAAAAGAAACGCATATAATTATAGTTGGTACTATTTATTCCATATATAAATATTTTATTAAACCATATGCGGCAACCAAAATATATATAAATATATATATAAATAAATAAATATATATATATATATATATGGGTGGGCATGGGCCTATGCACGCGAGGTAACGTCGTTGATTGCGCTCAACATGGCGAGCTGCCAAGGCAATCCTCGTTAGTGCACGGGTCAAGTTGACATACAGCCTCCAAGTGGCGCCCCCTGGATAGGCATCACAACACCCGTTGACCCCTCTGCCCGAGGATTTAAATAATGGGCCTGGCCTACCAGTCCGTGGGTTGTGCGTGAGGGTAACTTCCTCACCACGTAAAAAAAAATGGAAGTTCAGAGACAACAACATGCCTCGGATAAGGACGGATCAACTGTTGACGACCCCAGCAAACGTTTTAAGGACAAAGATTTTCGGTTTTGCACGTGGAATGTGAGGTCCCTTAACAGGCCACGTGCAGCCGAACAACTTGCGGAGGCCCTTGACAGCTACAAAGCTGACATAACCGCCATCCAGGAAGTGCGATGGGATGGGCCTGGCATAAAAACGATGAAGAACTGCGATATCTACTACAGCAATTGCTATAGAGAGAGAAGGCAGCGCTTATTCGGATGCGGATTTGTTGTTCGAGGCAGACTTAGGCAAAAAGTCTTGAGCTACGACCCAGTGAGCGAACGCCTCATGACAATCCGCATCAAGGCTAGATTTGGGAACATCAGCCTAATATGCGCTCACGCCCCGACAGAGGAGAAGGATGACAACATCAAGGATGACTTCTATGATCTCCTAGAAAGAACATACGATCGATGCCCCAGCTATGACACCAAGATCGTTCTAGGAGATTTCAACGCTCAACTGGGAAAGGAGGACATCTTTGCTGGAGTCATCGGTAAACACAGCCTGCACGACAACACATCCGGAAACGGACTCAGGCTGTTGGACTTCGCCTCGGGGCGAAACCTCTCTGTGGCTAGCACGCGGTTCCCACACCTGAACATTCACAAAGGAACCTGGCGATCTCCTGATCAATCAACCGTCAACCAGATTGATGACTTTGCGATCGACGTCAGACACTCCTCCCGTATTCTCGATGTCCGAACCTTCCGAGGTGCAAACATTGACTCGGATCATCACCTTGTTGTAGCCAAGGTAAGAACCCGGATATCGAGAGAGCAACGGAGTCGAGAAAGGCCAAAACGGTTTGACGTCGAAAAGCTACAATCGCAGCTGATTGCTGGGAACTTTGCCGACCGAGTCTCCCGGAAACTCGCCCAGAGTTCGACGCTTCCTGCACTAAGCATAGAAGAAGAATGGAAACGTTGTCAAGAAGCCATCAAAGATGCTGCCACTGATGTGCTGGGTTTCACGTCACCACCCAGAAGGAACCCATGGTTTGACGACGAGTGCAGGCAAGCGCACGCAGCTAAACAAGACGCCTATAAAGCGACGCTGCATCGAACAACGCGAGCTGTTCGTGAACTCTACGAACAGAGAAGAAGGGAAGAGCACCGGCTTCTCAGAAGGAAGAAGAAGGAGCATGAGAAGCGCGCGGTCGAGGAAATGGAAAGGTGCTTTGGCAGGAATGAAGTCCGAAAGTTGTACCGAAAGGTAAAACAGCTATCCGGAGGATACAAGGTTCGGACCAAGGCCTGCCGGGACCAAAATGGACAACTAGTAGTAGAGTCGCAGTCTGTGCTGAGAATCTGGAAGGATCATTTCTGCAGACTCCTAAGCGGCGATGACGACCCAAATCCCGCTGTTAGGCAGAATGTTCCACTCAATTTGGACGATGATAGACAAGCATTCCGTCCCCCCGACTTAGACGAGGTGAGGATAGCAATATCCAAGCTAAAGTCGAACAAAGCTGCTGGAGCGGACGGACTGTCCGCAGAACTATTTAAAGCAGCTGGAGATGACCTGGTTGGGCGCATGCACCAGCTCATCCGTAAGATATGGTCGGAGGAAAGCATGCCCGATGAGTGGAATCTCAGCGTCGTTTGCCCGGTCCACAGGAAAGGAGACCCCTTTGACTGCGCCAACTACAGAGGGATTAGTCTCCTGAACATCGCATACAAGATCCTCTCTGCCGTATTGTGTGAGCGTCTGAAACCATTTGTCCATGACCTGATAGGTCCCTATCAGTGTGGTTTCAGACCAGGGAAGTCCACAATAGACCACATCTTCACATTACGGCAGATCCTGGAAAAGACCCAAGAAATGCAAATTGACACTCACCACCTATTCGTCGATTTCAAGGCTGCATATGACAGTGTGCATAGAGACGAGCTATACAGTGCCATGTCTAGTTTTGGCATTCCTACCAAACTCGTCAGATTGTGTAGGATGACGATGGAGAACTCTCGCTGCTCCGTCAAGGTCGGTACCGAACTCACCGAGACCTTCAATGTCAAAAAAGGTTTTAGACAAGGCGACGCGCTGTCATGTGACTTCTTTAACATCATCCTCGAGAAGATCGTGCGTAACTCACAAGTCAACACCAGAGGCACGATCTTCCAGAAGTCAGTTCAACTGTTAGCTTACGCTGATGACATTGACGTGATTGGACGAACACAGCGAGCCGTCAATGAGGCGTTTGCTGGCATTGAAGCGGAAGCGGCTAAAATGGGTCTTGCGGTAAATGAGGGCAAAACGAAGTACATGCTGTCATCAAGGAAGGACACACAACATCGACGTCTCGGACGGAGCGTCACACTAGGCAGCAGAAACTTCGAGGTAGTTAAGGACTTCGTCTACCTCGGCTCCGCGGTAAATAAGGACAACAACATCAGTACCGAAATCAAACGCAGAATCACTCTTGCCAACCGCTGTTTCTTTGGGCTCAAGAGGCAATTGAGTAATAAAGCCCTCTCTAGAAGGACTAAACTAGCTTTATATAACAGCTTGATCATCCCCGTCCTACTATATGGCGCAGAATCTTGGACGTTAGCAAAGGCGGATGAGCAAGCTCTTAGTCTTTTTGAGAGAAAAGTTTTGCGTGCGATTTTTGGTCCTGTTTGCGTTGATGGCATCTGGAGGAGAAGATTTAATGACGAACTCTATTGGCTGTACAGAGACATGCGCCTGGTTAAGCGCTTAAGATGGCTAGGCCATGTAGAGCGTATGGACACCACTGCTCCGGCCCGAAAAGTCTTTGAATCCGAGCCATTGGGACAACGCAACAGAGGACGACCTAGACTGAAGTGGCGTACACAAGTGGAGAAGGACCTCAACCAACTTGGAGTGCGCAACTGGAGACAGCTGGCGAAAGATCGTGCTGGCTGGAGAGGCATGTTGGTTGAGGCCCAGGTCCACCCCGGACTGTAGCGCCACAAGAAGAAGAAGAATATATATATATATATTTATAGATTTATCGTAGATTTATAGATTTATATATATATATATATATATATATATAGATTTATAGATTTATAGTAGATTTATATATATATATATATATAGATTTATAGATTTATAGATCTATAGTAGATTTATGTATTTATATAATATTATAAATATATATATTTATATATGTATATCTATAATGTACAGTGTATATTTCTTATTATCCATAAGGTTAGTTTTAGTTTTAGTTTAGGTGTAGATATTAAGTTCTTTTAAGGTAGTTTAAGTTACTTAAGTTTACATACTAAGTTTTTTCATTAAAATTGTTCTTAGTTTACTTTAAGCTCTCTAGAAGAAGAGAAGAATTCTTATTGAGAGGTCGAAAGGTTAAGTTTAGGTTAGCCCGAAAAGGGCCAGTTATAAATTAATTGTTTAGGTACGCTAGTTTGAGTTGCTTTTTGTCTAGTTCGTAAGATTTTTAGATAGTTGGTAATAAAAATGCAATTAAAGAAAAAAATTGAAGAAAACTCGTTTTTTATACCGATTGTTAATACTGGCAAATTTTGTCTCTTGATGCTTAGAAAGCAAAGCGCTTTCAATGAGAGATAGTCTCATTTAAAGGATCTCCGTAACTAAAGCAACAGAATAACCGCAAATATATTACATGCAAAGTCTAGCTGGATTTGTATGGTACAAACACAACATTCTGTGATACATGCGTTATCGAAAGTAGACAAAATTTGTTTCCGTCCCCTTTTCAGATTTTCGGCAAGATTTCCTATATCGGTCAACTTGATGAAATAGATTCTCAATTTCAGTGAGAATGATTCGATTTCATTGCAATTTATCACAGAGTCACCTTATGCTACTAATTAGAAAATGAAATGATGTGTTTATGTACAGAGATGCTGTACATGGGAGAAAGTATGATTTTTGATTTGTTGGTTGCAAGCAAATACAATTCTTTTAAAAAAAGTGTTCGGCGAATTTTAGGTTTTAATTTTTGTTTACCAATGCAACATACATACATACGGCTACTATTGCTGTTGAAATTGCCTATGAGTTTTTCCATCAATCAACGCCATCCACACCATGTATTTAATGGTATCTCCTTCTTTTGACATATTTGCCCGCCCTAGAATGCAATCGGTAGTAAGACACCTAGTTCTAATCGATTTCTGTTTTGCAAATAGTCTGAACTCAAATTGTTTCATACATATGTATGTATGTAATTTTATTTATATATTTACATATCAACGTCAATGCGCAACTGCGAAAGTATGTAATGAACAAGTAATGCTTAAGCTAATTTTGATTGGTATTGGCATGAATTAGTTTTTAGGAAGTGGTGAAAGATAACTTTTTTAAAAAACTGAGTTAACGGTAATTTTACTGAGCTATAGACCTTTTCCCGTAGTAACAATCAAAATTTGAATTAAATTCTACTTCGACATATAATAAATAAAACCAGTATTGCTGTAAAATGCTATCACATACTACATTTGAATCAAGACCAAGACGCAAAATTAATATGTTATCACCAAATAAAACTTCAAGGAGCATAACAAGAGAAGAATACAACGACATGATACGTTTGTTACCTTACATGCCACCTATTCCCTATAAATAAATATATGAACTTAAATATGCACTTGTTTTTATTTCTTGTATTAAGTTATTGATACATTATTAAGCAAATTTTTGTAACTACTACCGCCTATCGGACCTAATCAGTTACCCTCCCTAAACTTCTAGTGCTGTACTTACTTCGCTATCAGTATGTTACACACGTAAAAATCCAAAGGTTGCGATTACAAATACTATTGTTACTATTCGCAAAAATTCTGCATATATAAATACTAATTTGACTAGAATAAATGAGCCCCACATTCAACTACATACACAAAACGTACAATTATAAAATGATTTCTTCGAAATTCGCGTATAAAAAAATTATTTTAAATTTCAAATATTTTCACTACTTTTGTAATGCAAATGCACAAAAGTAGGATTGCTTTATGTACCAAAATTCAATATAATACATCCACCCACACACTTTACTGATCACTCTACGTTATTATCTTCAAATTTTTCTCTCCGGTTTATTAATCTTTGTCGGCTGGCTGCTTCTCTTTCTATCATTAAAAGCGTTTGTCGGGAGGTATTTTAAAAAGACAACCAGTATTTTGTTAGGGGTGAGACATTGTAAGTCCGTTCCTCTTGCTCTGAATTGCTACGAATGGCTTGGAATTTGCCCAAAAACTACGAAAAAGCGTTCCCTTAGCTGATTTTTTCGTAGAAGAGAGAGATCATGAGAGAACAAAATATTTCCCCTGCCTACGAATTGCTGCCGAAGAAAAATTTGTGGGCAGCAGATGGCTGTCAAAGTGAACATAAAATTAACTGCTGATATTTCATATATCTGATGGCTGTTTACGAATTTCTACGAAAAGTCATTTCAGAAGTTTCGGTAGAGTTACTCTCTGCAAGAGATATTTTTACCCAAACTACTCACTACTACGAATTTCTGTACTCAAATCAATTGGAACAGACCTTGTATATCGCAGCCACAGATGTTCCACCAAGAACAAAATACTGGTTGCCATTTCGAAAAACCAGCCGACTAAAGCTTTTAATAATAGAAAGAGAGCAGCCAGCCGACAAGAAATAATAATGCTGAGAGAAAAATCCAAAGCGAATATCGAAGAGTGATCACTATACCGATTGCTTGTATTTATGATATTGAACTATGGTACAAAAGGGGGTTGTTTGGGTCATTGTTTTGTGTAGAATCCATCTAAGCGGCATATTCATCTGTGTGTATGGTAGCATCGTTTATTTCATTTTGTTGACATAAACTCCAGCGGTCATCATCGGTTTTATCTAATGAATGTACTTAAATGTGAAATAAAATAGTGTAAAGAATTATGTACTCAATTTAATCTATAATTTCAAAATTTATGGACTTTTCGATGTACCACACTCAATTAAAAGCGTAAGAAATAATCTGTTCAACAAGATTTAATAACATCAGATGGATGCACAAGCTGGGAGATTGTGCAACACCTTTATGATATAGAAACGACCAAATCAACCAAAATGTGCGCATATATACCCATCATGTTTTGAAAAAATTAATGTAGCATAGCCGCACAAGTCTTAAATCGGTCGGTAGCATGTGGGATTGAGGCAATGGGTGAGCTCAATAGCTTTCCCACCCATCTACAAAAATATGTTAAGCCGACATCTGCTTTCATAAGAAAAATAGAGAGATATTTGATATTTTTATAGGCAAACCAGCGCTCTCAAGGTATGACACAAATATAGATTTTCTCTATGAAATTATATCTTATCTAAAAAATATAAAATGCGTTAAAAACACGGGTAAGGTGAATTTACTATTGAAAGCATTCTGTGCATCAAGAATGAAGTATTCAATGTTCACCAAACGATTAAATATTTAATTTTAAATAAATTTAACCAAGATCAACTTGAAAATCTGTTTGGCAAAATAAGAGCGCGAAATGGCAATAAAAACAATCCAACTTTAGCAGAATTTGGATGCTTGTTAGCTAAAGTTTTGTCTTTAAAGTTTTTGTTTAACTCAAAATTCTGCATCTGTCAAGAGGACGATTCTGACTACCTCATCTTTGATTGGAGCAGGTTTACACAAGATGAGGAAGAAAATATCATCATATGTAGCCAAAACACAGACGATTATGAGGAAAGCAGAGCAGAAATCAAGGAAATTTGCAGCAGTTATAATACCCGAAGTCAATCAAGTTTCTGTAAGATATTTTGCTGGATACTGTTTCTTCAAGACTCTTAACAAAACGAAAAGTATTTGTCAGAAATGTGTCGAAGCTGTTTAAAAACCAAATTAACTTTTAATTTAATAGAGGTGTTAATAACGCAGAAAGAGTATGACTTATGAAATGACAATACCAAACTATTGCTTTTATGGCCATCAGAAAAATATTTTTAAATAAGCCGTTTGCATGTAAATAGAAGTGTTTACTAAAAATTTTTCGTTAAGAAACCAATTATATCAAAAATAATAAGCAAAATGCATCGAGGTTACAAATCTCCGTTTTCCGGAATGGTTTATTAGCACAAATGAATGCTATAAACATACAATAGGCAACACCAATTTTTTAATACTTGTTCTATTGTTCAAAAATTGTAAATGGACCATGGACAGCAGAACCTGTAATTTAAAAGCTGCAAATCAAAAATTATTAAAATTTCCATAAACAAATAACATTACTGTTTGGAAAAAGTAACAATAAATAAAAAGTATTTTAAACATATGTATATCAAAAATCATACTTTATCCCACTAAAAGCATCTCTGTACATAAACGCATCATTTCATTTTCTAATTAATAACATAAGGTGACCCTCTGATAAATTAGATTAGTTAGTCTTCGTATGTATTCTGTTATTCTGTAGCTTTGGTTACGAAGATCTTTTAAAAGAGACTGCCTCTCACTGAAAGCGCTTTGCTTCTTCTTCTTCTTCTTCTTCTTCTTCTTGTGGCGCTACAGTCCGGGGTGGACCTGGGCCTCAACCAACATGCCTCTCCAGCCAGCACGATCTTTCGCCAGCTGTCTCCAGTTGCGCACTCCAAGTTGGTTGAGGTCCTTCTCCACTTGTGTACGCCACTTCAGTCTAGGTCGTCCTCTGTTGCGTTGTCCCAATGGCTCGGATTCAAAGACTTTTCGGGCCGGAGCAGTGGTGTCCATACGCTCTACATGGCCTAGCCATCTTAAGCATTGTATCCGTAGACGCTTAACCAGGCGCATGTCGCTGTACAGCCTATAGAGTTCGTCATTAAATCTTCTCCTCCAGATGCCATCAACGCAAACAGGACGAAAAATCGCACGCAAAACTTTTCTCTCGAAAAGACTAAGGGCTTCCTCATCCGCCTTTGCTAACGTCCAAGATTCTGCGCCATATAGTAGGACGGGGATGATCAAGCTGTTATATAAAGCTAGTTTAGTCCTTCTAGAGAGGGCTTTATTACTCAATTGCCTCTTGAGCCCAAAGAAACAGCGGTTGGCAAGAGTGATTCTGCGTTTGATTTCGGTACTGATGTTGTTGTCCCTATTTACCGCGGAGCCGAGGTAGACGAAGTCCTTAACTACCTCGAAGTTGCTGCTGCCTAGTGTGACGCTCCGTCCGAGACGTCGATGTTGTGTGTCCTTCCTTGATGACAGCATGTACTTCGTTTTGCCCTCATTTACCGCAAGACCCATTTTAGCCGCTTCCGCTTCAATGCCAGCAAACGCCTCATTGACGGCTCGCTGTGTTCGTCCAATCACGTCAATGTCATCAGCGTAAGCTAACAGTTGAACTGACTTCTGGAAGATCGTGCCTCTGGTGTTGACTTGTGAGTTACGCACGATCTTCTCGAGGATGATGTTAAAGAAGTCACATGACAGTGCGTCGCCTTGTCTAAAACCTTTTTTGACATTGAAGGTCTCGGTGAGTTCGGTACCGACCTTGACGGAGCAGCGAGAGTTCTCCATCGTCATCCTACACAATCTGACGAGTTTGGTAGGAATGCCAAAACTAGACATGGCACTGTATAGCTCGTCTCTATGCACACTGTCATATGCAGCCTTGAAATCGACGAATAGGTGGTGAGTGTCAATTTGCATTTCTTGAGTCTTTTCCAGGATCTGCCGTAATGTGAAGATCTGGTCTATTGTGGACTTCCCTGGTCTGAAACCACACTGATAGGGACCTATCAGGTCATGGACAAATGGTTTCAGACGCTCACACAATACGGCAGAGAGGATCTTGTATGCGATGTTCAGGAGACTAATCCCTCTGTAGTTGGCGCAGTCAAAGGGGTCTCCTTTCTTGTGGACCGGGCAAACGACGCTGAGATTCCACTCATCGGGCATGCTTTCCTCCGACCATATCTTACAGATGAGCTGGTGCATGCGCCCAACCAGGTCATCTCCAGCTGCTTTAAATAGTTCTGCGGACAGTCCGTCCGCTCCAGCAGCTTTGTTCGACTTTAGCTTGGATATTGCTATCCTCACCTCGTCTATGTCGGGGGGACGGAATGCTTGTCTATCATCGTCCAAATTGAGTGGAACATTCTGCCTAACAGCGGGATTTGGGTCGTCATCGCCGTTTAGGAGTCTGCAGAAATGATCCTTCCAGATTCTCAGCACAGACTGCGACTCTACTACTAGTTGTCCATTTTGGTCCCGGCAGGCCTTGGTCCGAACCTTGTATCCTCCGGATAGTTGTTTTACCTTTCGGTAAAACTTTCGGACTTCATTCCTGCCAAAGCACCTTTCCATTTCCTCGACCGCGCGCTTCTCATGCTCCTTCTTCTTCCTTCTGAGAAGCCGGTGCTCTTCCCTTCTTCTCTGTTCGTAGAGTTCACGAACAGCTCGCGTTGTTCGATGCAGCGTCGCTTTATAGGCGTCTTGTTTAGCTGCGTGCGCTTGCCTGCACTCGTCGTCAAACCATGGGTTCCTTCTGGGTGGTGACGTGAAACCCAGCACATCAGTGGCAGCATCTTTGATGGCTTCTTGACAACGTTTCCATTCTTCCTCTATGCTTAGTGCAGGAAGCGTCGAACTCTGGGCGAGTTTCCGGGAGACTCGGTCGGCAAAGTTCCCAGCAATCAGCTGCGATTGTAGCTTTTCGACGTCAAACCGTTTTGGCCTTTCTCGACTCCGTTGCTCTCTCGATATCCGGGTTCTTACCTTGGCTACAACAAGGTGATGATCCGAGTCAATGTTTGCACCTCGGAAGGTTCGGACATCGAGAATACTGGAGGAGTGTCTGACGTCGATCGCAACGTGATCAATCTGGTTGACGGTTGATTGATCAGGAGATCGCCAGGTTCCTTTGTGAATGTTCAGGTGTGGGAACCGCGTGCTAGCCACAGAGAGGTTTCGCCCCGAGGCGAAGTCCAACAGCCTGAGTCCGTTTCCGGATGTGTTGTCGTGCAGGCTGTGTTTACCGATGACTCCAGCAAAGATGTCCTCCTTTCCCAGCTGAGCGTTGAAATCTCCTAGAACGATCTTGGTGTCATAGCTGGGGCATCGATCGTATGTTCTTTCTAGGAGATCATAGAAGTCATCCTTAATGTTGTCATCCTTCTCCTCTGTCGGGGCGTGAGCGCATATTAGGCTGATGTTCCCGAATTTAGCCTTGATGCGGATTGTCATGAGGCGTTCGCTGACTGGGTCGTAGCTCAAGACTTTTTGCCTAAGTTTGCCTCGAACAACAAATCCGCATCCGAATAAGCGCTGCCTTCTCTCTCTATAGCAATTGCTGTAGTAGATATCGCAGTTCTTCATCGCTTTTATGCCAGGCCCATCCCATCGCACTTCCTGGATGGCGGTTATGTCAGCTTTGTAGCTGTCAAGGGCCTCCGCAAGTTGTTCGGCTGCACGTGGCCTGTTAAGGGACCTCACATTCCACGTGCAAAACCGAAAATCTTTGTCCTTAAAACGTTTGCTGGGGTCGTCAACAGTTGATCCGTCCTTATCCGAGGTATGTTGTTGTCTCTGAACTTCCATTTTTTTACGTGGTGAGGAAGTTACCCTCACGCACAACCCACGGACTGGTAGGCCAGGCCCATTATTTAAATCCTCGGGCAGAGGGGGTCGCTGCATACATTAGTTCACCATACAACGGGTGTTGTGATGGCTATCCAGGGGGCGCCACTTGGAGGCTGTATGTCAACTTGACCTGTGCACTAACGAGGATTGCCTTGGCAGCTCGCCATGTTGAGCGCAATCAAAGACGTTACCTCGCGTGCATAGGCCCATGCCCACCCAAGCGCTTTGCTTCCTAATAATAAATTGTCAAAATTTGGCAGTATTTATAATCGGTATACAAATCAAGCCTTTCAAGTTTTATATGTCAGTCCTTTGTATGCCACTGAAACATCTGTGTATACGTGTCTGTATTTATACAAACAATTATTTCAGTTAATCTTAAACTAAGAAAACCTTAACTATATTCCAAAAATTATCTCTTATCTTACATTTATCTTAATTAAGGACACTGAACAAGGGCCACACGTAACAAAAAGAAAACTTAAAAACTAATATGTTCCCGGAACCATAATTGAACCCGTGTCACGCGATCGGTGATCCCCAGCGATCCCACGCTTTATTTGACAACACTAACTCCAAATCACAAGTAATCTTATAAAATTCTTCTTCCTATGATTACTAAGAATTACATGAATGGAAACAAAAGAAAAAACTATGTCTTTGAACTGAAACTTAAATTTCTGATAAGTGGGAACAGGGAACTCCGTCTTCGAACCCTTTAGTCCCGGGGTAAACTGGGGCGTCTGTCCCCGTCCGACCACGGAGGCTCACATATTTTAAGAGTAGTTTTGAAGGTAGTTTAAGGTAGAAAAGACAAAAAAAAGAAACGCATATAATTATAGTTGGTACTATTTATTCCATACATAAATATTTTATTAAACCATATGCGGCAACCAAAATATATATAAATATATATATAAATAAATAAATATATATATATATATATATGGGTGGGCATGGGCCTATGCACGCGAGGTAACGTCGTTGATTGCGCTCAACATGGCGAGCTGCCAAGGCAATCCTCGTTAGTGCACGGGTCAAGTTGACATACAGCCTCCAAGTGGCGCCCCCTGGATAGGCATCACAACACCCGTTGACCCCTCTGCCCGAGGATTTAAATAATGGGCCTGGCCTACCAGTCCGTGGGTTGTGCGTGAGGGTAACTTCCTCACCACGTAAAAAAAAAATGGAAGTTCAGAGACAACAACATGCCTCGGATAAGGACGGATCAACTGTTGACGACCCCAGCAAACGTTTTAAGGACAAAGATTTTCGGTTTTGCACGTGGAATGTGAGGTCCCTTAACAGGCCACGTGCAGCCGAACAACTTGCGGAGGCCCTTGACAGCTACAAAGCTGACATAACCGCCATCCAGGAAGTGCGATGGGATGGGCCTGGCATAAAAACGATGAAGAACTGCGATATCTACTACAGCAATTGCTATAGAGAGAGAAGGCAGCGCTTATTCGGATGCGGATTTGTTGTTCGAGGCAGACTTAGGCAAAAAGTCTTGAGCTACGACCCAGTGAGCGAACGCCTCATGACAATCCGCATCAAGGCTAGATTTGGGAACATCAGCCTAATATGCGCTCACGCCCCGACAGAGGAGAAGGATGACAACATCAAGGATGACTTCTATGATCTCCTAGAAAGAACATACGATCGATGCCCCAGCTATGACACCAAGATCGTTCTAGGAGATTTCAACGCTCAACTGGGAAAGGAGGACATCTTTGCTGGAGTCATCGGTAAACACAGCCTGCACGACAACACATCCGGAAACGGACTCAGGCTGTTGGACTTCGCCTCGGGGCGAAACCTCTCTGTGGCTAGCACGCGGTTCCCACACCTGAACATTCACAAAGGAACCTGGCGATCTCCTGATCAATCAACCGTCAACCAGATTGATGACTTTGCGATCGACGTCAGACACTCCTCCCGTATTCTCGATGTCCGAACCTTCCGAGGTGCAAACATTGACTCGGATCATCACCTTGTTGTAGCCAAGGTAAGAACCCGGATATCGAGAGAGCAACGGAGTCGAGAAAGGCCAAAACGGTTTGACGTCGAAAAGCTACAATCGCAGCTGATTGCTGGGAACTTTGCCGACCGAGTCTCCCGGAAACTCGCCCAGAGTTCGACGCTTCCTGCACTAAGCATAGAAGAAGAATGGAAACGTTGTCAAGAAGCCATCAAAGATGCTGCCACTGATGTGCTGGGTTTCACGTCACCACCCAGAAGGAACCCATGGTTTGACGACGAGTGCAGGCAAGCGCACGCAGCTAAACAAGACGCCTATAAAGCGACGCTGCATCGAACAACGCGAGCTGTTCGTGAACTCTACGAACAGAGAAGAAGGGAAGAGCACCGGCTTCTCAGAAGGAAGAAGAAGGAGCATGAGAAGCGCGCGGTCGAGGAAATGGAAAGGTGCTTTGGCAGGAATGAAGTCCGAAAGTTTTACCGAAAGGTAAAACAGCTATCCGGAGGATACAAGGTTCGGACCAAGGCCTGCCGGGATCAAAATGGACAACTAGTAGTAGAGTCGCAGTCTGTGCTGAGAATCTGGAAGGATCATTTCTGCAGACTCCTAAACGGCGATGACGACCCAAATCCCGCTGTTAGGCAGAATGTTCCACTCAATTTGGACGATGATAGACAAGCATTCCGTCCCCCCGACTTAGACGAGGTGAGGATAGCAATATCCAAGCTAAAGTCGAACAAAGCTGCTGGAGCGGACGGACTGTCCGCAGAACTATTTAAAGCAGCTGGAGATGACCTGGTTGGGCGCATGCACCAGCTCATCTGTAAGATATGGTCGGAGGAAAGCATGCCCGATGAGTGGAATCTCAGCGTCGTTTGCCCGGTCCACAGGAAAGGAGACCCCTTTGACTGCGCCAACTACAGAGGGATTAGTCTCCTGAACATCGCATACAAGATCCTCTCTGCCGTATTGTGTGAGCGTCTGAAACCATTTGTCCATGACCTGATAGGTCCCTATCAGTGTGGTTTCAGACCAGGGAAGTCCACAATAGACCACATCTTCACATTACGGCAGATCCTGGAAAAGACCCAAGAAATGCAAATTGACACTCACCACCTATTCGTCGATTTCAAGGCTGCATATGACAGTGTGCATAGAGACGAGCTATACAGTGCCATGTCTAGTTTTGGCATTCCTACCAAACTCGTCAGATTGTGTAGGATGACGATGGAGAACTCTCGCTGCTCCGTCAAGGTCGGTACCGAACTCACCGAGACCTTCAATGTCAAAAAAGGTTTTAGACAAGGCGACGCGCTGTCATGTGACTTCTTTAACATCATCCTCGAGAAGATCGTGCGTAACTCACAAGTCAACACCAGAGGCACGATCTTCCAGAAGTCAGTTCAACTGTTAGCTTACGCTGATGACATTGACGTGATTGGACGAACACAGCGAGCCGTCAATGAGGCGTTTGCTGGCATTGAAGCGGAAGCGGCTAAAATGGGTCTTGCGGTAAATGAGGGCAAAACGAAGTACATGCTGTCATCAAGGAAGGACACACAACATCGACGTCTCGGACGGAGCGTCACACTAGGCAGCAGAAACTTCGAGGTAGTTAAGGACTTCGTCTACCTCGGCTCCGCGGTAAATAAGGACAACAACATCAGTACCGAAATCAAACGCAGAATCACTCTTGCCAACCGCTGTTTCTTTGGGCTCAAGAGGCAATTGAGTAATAAAGCCCTCTCTAGAAGGACTAAACTAGCTTTATATAACAGCTTGATCATCCCCGTCCTACTATATGGCGCAGAATCTTGGACGTTAGCAAAGGCGGATGAGCAAGCTCTTAGTCTTTTTGAGAGAAAA
This sequence comes from Eristalinus aeneus, assembly GCA_955652365.1. Classification (NCBI taxonomy): domain Eukaryota; kingdom Metazoa; phylum Arthropoda; class Insecta; order Diptera; family Syrphidae; genus Eristalinus; species Eristalinus aeneus. Next base: position 14,199,360 of record OY019132.1, on the reverse strand, counting down.
GTTTTGCGTGCGATTTTTGGTCCTGTTTGCGTTGATGGCATCTGGAGGAGCAGATTTAATGACGAACTCTATTGGCTGTACAGAGACATGCGCCTTGTTAAGCGCTTAAGATGGCTAGGCCATGTAGAGCGTATGGACACCACTGCTCCGGCCCGAAAAGTCTTTGAATCCGAGCCATTGGGACAACGCAACAGAGGACGACCTAGACTGAAGTGGCGTACACAAGTGGAGAAGGACCTCAACCAACTTGGAGTGCGCAACTGGAGACAGCTGGCGAAAGATCGTGCTGGCTGGAGAGGCATGTTGGTTGAGGCCCAGGTCCACCCCGGACTGTAGCGCCACAAGAAGAAGAAGAATATATATATATATTTATAGATTTATCGTAGATTTATAGATTTATATATATATATATATATATATATATATATATATATATATATAGATTTATAGATCTATAGTAGATTTATATATATATATATATAGATTTATAGATTTATAGATCTATAGTAGATTTATGTATTTATATAATATTATAAATATATATATTTATATATGTATATCTATAATGTACAGTGTATATTTCTTATTATCCATAAGGTTAGTTTTAGTTTTAGTTTAGGTGTAGATATTAAGTTCTTTTAAGGTAGTTTAAGTTACTTAAGTTTACATACTAAGTTTTTTCATTAAAATTGTTCTTAGTTTACTTTAAGCTCTCTAGAAGAAGAGAAGAATTCTTATTGAGAGGTCGAAAGGTTAAGTTTAGGTTAGCCCGAAAAGGGCCAGTTATAAATTAATTGTTTAGGTACGCTAGTTTGAGTTGCTTTTTGTCTAGTTCGTAAGATTTTTAGATAGTTGGTAATAAAAATGCAATTAAAGAAAAAAATTGAAGAAAACTCGTTTTTTATACCGATTGTTAATACTGGCAAATTTTGTCTCTTGATGCTTAGAAAGCAAAGCGCTTTCAATGAGAGATAGTCTTATTTAAAGGATCTCCAACAGAATAACCGCAAATATATTACATGCAAAGTCTAGCTGGATTTGTATGGTACAAACACAACATTCTGTGATACATGCGTTATCGAAAGTAGACAAAATTTGTTTCCGTCCCCTTTTCAGATTTTCGGCAAGATTTCCTATATCGGTCAACTTGATGAAATAGATTCTCAATTTCAGTGAGAATGATTCGATTTCATTGCAATTTATCACAGAGTCACCTTATGCTACTAATTAGAAAATGAAATGATGTGTTTATGTACAGAGATGCTGTACATGGGAGAAAGTATGATTTTTGATTTGTTGGTTGCAAGCAAATACAATTCTTTTACAAAAAGTGTTCGGCGAATTTTAGGTTTTAATTTTTGTTTACCAATGCTACATACATACGGCTACTATTGCTGTTGAAATTGCCTATGAGTTTTTCCATCAATCAACGCCATCCACACCATGTATTTAATGGTATCTCCTTCTTTTGACATATTTGCCCGCCCTAGAATGCAATCGGTAGTAAGACACCTAGTTCTAATCGATTTCTGTTTTGCAAATAGTCTGAACTCAATTTGTTTCATACATATGTATGTATGTAATTTAATTTATATATTTACATATCAACGTCAATGCGCAACTGCGAAAGTATGTAATGAACTAGTAATGCTTAAGCTAATTTTGATTGGTATTGGCATGAATTAGTTTTTAGGAAGTGGTAAAAGATAACTTTTTTAAAAACTGAGTTAACGGTAATTTTACTGAGCTATAGACCTTTTCCCGTAGTAACAATCAAAATTTTAATTAAATTCTATTTCGACATATAATAAATAAAACCAGTATTGCTGTAAAATGCTATCACATACTACATTTGAATCAAGACCAAGGCGCGAAATTAATATGTTATCACCAAATAAAACTTCAAGGAGCATAACAAGAGAGGAATACAACGACATGATACGTTTGTTATTTTACATGCCACCTATTCACTATAAATAAATATATGAACTTAAATATGCACTTGTTTTCATTTCTTGTATTAAGTTATTGATACATTATTAAGCAAATTTTTGTAACTACTACCGCCTATCAGACCTAATCAGTTCCCCTCCCTAAATTTCTAATGCTGTACTTACTTCGCTATCAGTATGTTACACACGTAAAAATCCAAAGGTTGCGATTTCAAATACTATTGTTACTATTCGCAAAAATTCTGCATATATAAATACTAATTTGACTAGAATGAATGAGCCCCACATTCAACTACATACACAAAACGTACAATTATAAAATGATTTCTTCGAAATTCGCGTATAAAAAAATTACTTTAAATTTCAAATATTTTCACTACTTTTGTAATGCAAATGCACAAAAGTAGGAGTGCTCATTCAACTCTTTATGTACCAAAATTCAATATAATACACCCAACCACACACTTTACTGATCACTCTACGTTATTATCTTCAAATTTTTCTCTCCGGTTTATTAATCTTTGTCGGCTGGCTGCTTCTCTTTCTATCATTAAAGGCGTTCTTCGGGAGGTATTTTAAATAGACAACCAGTATTTTGTTAGGGGTGAGACATTGTAAGTCCGTTCCTCTTGCTCTGAATTGCTACGAATGGCTACGAATTTGCCCGAAAAACTACGAAAAAGCGTTCCCTTAGCTGATTTTTTCGTAGAAGAGAGAGATCATGAGAGAACAAAATATTTCCCCTGCCTACGAATTGCTGCCAAAAAAAAATTTGTGGGCAGCAGATGGCTGTCAAAGTGAACATAAAAATAACTGCTGATATTTCATATATCTGATGGCTGTTTACGAATTTCTACGAAAAGTAATTTCAGAAGTTTCGGTAGAGTTACTCTCCGCAAGAGATATTTTTACCCAAACTACTCAACTACGAATTTCTGTACACAAATCAATTGGAACAGACCTTGTATATCACAGCCACAGATGTTCCACCAAGAACAAAATACTGGTTGTCATTTCGAAAAACCAGCCGACTAAATCTTTTAATAATAGAAAGAGAGCAGCCAGCCGACAAGAAATAATAATGCTGAGAAAAAAATCCAAAGCGAATATCGAAGAGTGATCACTATACCGATTGCTTGTATTTATGATATTGAACTATGGTACAAAAAGGGGTTGTTTGGGTCATTGTTTTGTGTAGAATCCATCTAAGCGGCATATTCATCTATGTGTATGGTAGCATCGTTTATTTCATTTTGTTGACATAAACTCCAGCGGTCATCAGCGGTTTTATCCAATGAATGTACTTAAATGTGAAATAAAATAGTGTAAAGAATTATGTACTCAATTTAATCTAAATGTGAATGCTATATGCTGCGACCAAGGGCCCACTAACCGACAATTGTTCTCAGCTTTCAATCTTAATATACAAAATTTCAGTTTTCAATACAATAATTTCAAAATTTATGGACTTTTCGATGTACCACACTCAATTAAAAGCGTAAGAAATAATCTGTTCAACAAGATTTAATAACATCAGATGGATGCACAAGCTGGGAGATTGTGCAACACCTTTATGATATAGAAACGACCAAATCAACCAAAATGTGCGCATATATACCCATCATGTTTTGAAAAAATTAATGTAGCATAGCCGCACAAATCTTAAATCGGTCGGTAGCATGTGGGATTGAGGCAATGGGTGAGCTCAATAGCTTTCCCACCCATCTACAAAAATATGTTAAGCCGACATCTGCTTTCATAAGAAAAATAGAGAGATATTTGATATTTTTATAGGCAAACCAGCGCTCTCAAGGTATGACACAAATATAGATTTTCTCTATGAAATTATATCTTATCTAAAAAATATAAGATGCGTTAAAAACACGGGTAAGGTGAATTTACTATTGAAAGCATTCTGTGCATCAAGAATGAAGTATTCAATGTTCACCAAACGATTAAATATTTAATTTTAAATAAATTTAACCAAGATCAACTTGAAAATCTGTTTGGCAAAATAAGAGCGCGAAATGGCAATAAAAACAATCCAACTTTAGCAGAATTTGGATGCTTGTTAGCTAAAGTTTTGTCTTTAAAGTTTTTGTTTAACTCAAAATTCTGCATCTGTCAAGAGGACGATTCTGACTACCTCATCTTTGATTGGAGCAGGTTTACACAAGATGAGGAAGAAAATATCATCATATGTAGCCAAAACACAGACGATTATGAGGAAAGCAGAGCAGAAATCAAGGAAATTTGCAGCAGTTATAATACCCGAAGTCGATGAAGTTTCTGTAAGATATTTTGCTGGATACTGTTTCTTCAAGACTCTTAACAAAACGAAAAGTATTTGTCAGAAATGTGTCGAAGCTGTTTCAAAAACCAAATTAACTTTTAATTTAATAGAGGTGTTAATAACGCAGAAAGAGTATGACTTATGAAATGACAATACCAAACTATTGCTTTTATGGCCATCAGAAAAATATTTTTAAATAAGCCGTTTGCATGTAAATAGAAGTGTTTACTAAAAATTTTTCGTTAAGAAACCAATTATATCAAAAATAATAAGCAAAATGCATCGAGGTTACAAATCTCCGTTTTCCGGAATGGTTTATTAGCACAAATGAATGCTATAAACATACAATAGGCAACACCAATTTTTTAATACTTGTTCTATTGTTCAAAAATTGTAAATGGACCATGGACAGCAGAACCTGTAATTTAAAAGCTGCAAATCAAAAATTATTAAAATTTCCATAAACAAATAACATTACTGTTTGGAAAAAGTAACAATAAATAAAAAGTATTTTAAACATATGTATATCAAAAATCATACTTTATCCCACTAAAAGCATCTCTGTACATAAACGCATCATTTCATTTTCTAATTAATAACATAAGGTGACCCTCTGATAAATTAGATTAGTTAGTCTTCGTATGTATTCTGTTATTCTGTAGCTTTGGTTACGAAGATCTTTTAAAAGAGACTGCCTCTCACTGAAAGCGCTTTGCTTCCTAATAATAAATTGTCAAAATTTGGAAGTATTTATAATCGGTATACAAATCAAGCCTTTCAAGTTTTATATGTCAGTCCTTTGTATGCCACTGAAACATCTGTGTATACGTGTCTGTATTTATACAAACAATTATTTCAGTTAATCTTAAACTAAGAAAACCTTAACTATATTCCAAAAATTATCTCTTATCTTACATTTATCTTAATTAAGGACACTGAACAAGGGCCACACGTAACAAAAAGAAAACTTAAAAACTAATATGTTCCCGGAACCATAATTGAACCCGTGTCACTCGATCGGTGATCCCCAGCGATCCCACGCTTTATTTGACAACACTAACTCCAAATCACAAGTAATCTTATAAAATTCTTCTTCCTATGATTACTAAGAATTACATGAATGGAAACAAAAGAAAAAACTATGTCTTTGAACTGAAACTTAAATTTCTGATAAGTGGGAACAGGGAACTCCGTCTTCGAACCCTTTAGTCCCGGGGTAAACTGGGGCGTCTGTCCCCGTCCGACCACGGAGGCTCACATATTTTAAGAGTAGTTTTGAAGGTAGTTTAAGGTAGAAAAGACAAAAAAAAGAAACGCATATAATTATAGTTGGTACTATTTATTCCATATATAAATATTTTATTAAACCATATGCGGCAACCAAAATATATATAAATATATATATAAATAAATAAATATATATATATATATATGGGTGGGCATGGGCCTATGCACGCGAGGTAACGTCGTTGATTGCGCTCAACATGGCGAGCTGCCAAGGCAATCCTCGTTAGTGCACGGGTCAAGTTGACATACAGCCTCCAAGTGGCGCCCCCTGGATAGGCATCACAACACCCGTTGACCCCTCTGCCCGAGGATTTAAATAATGGGCCTGGCCTACCAGTCCGTGGGTTGTGCGTGAGGGTAACTTCCTCACCACGTAAAAAAAAATGGAAGTTCAGAGACAACAACATGCCTCGGATAAGGACGGATCAACTGTTGACGACCCCAGCAAACGTTTTAAGGACAAAGATTTTCGGTTTTGCACGTGGAATGTGAGGTCCCTTAACAGGCCACGTGCAGCCGAACAACTTGCGGAGGCCCTTGACAGCTACAAAGCTGACATAACCGCCATCCAGGAAGTGCGATGGGATGGGCCTGGCATAAAAACGATGAAGAACTGCGATATCTACTACAGCAATTGCTATAGAGAGAGAAGGCAGCGCTTATTCGGATGCGGATTTGTTGTTCGAGGCAGACTTAGGCAAAAAGTCTTGAGCTACGACCCAGTGAGCGAACGCCTCATGACAATCCACATCAAGGCTAAATTTGGGAACATCAGCCTAATATGCGCTCACGCCCCGACAGAGGAGAAGGATGACAACATCAAGGATGACTTCTATGATCTCCTAGAAAGAACATACGATCGATGCCCCAGCTATGACACCAAGATCGTTCTAGGAGATTTCAACGCTCAACTGGGAAAGGAGGACATCTTTGCTGGAGTCATCGGTAAACACAGCCTGCACGACAACACATCCGGAAACGGACTCAGGCTGTTGGACTTCGCCTCGGGGCGAAACCTCTCTGTGGCTAGCACGCGGTTCCCACACCTGAACATTCACAAAGGAACCTGGCGATCTCCTGATCAATCAACCGTCAACCAGATTGATGACTTTGCGATCGACGTCAGACACTCCTCCCGTATTCTCGATGTCCGAACCTTCCGAGGTGCAAACATTGACTCGGATCATCACCTTGTTGTAGCCAAGGTAAGAACCCGGATATCGAGAGAGCAACGGAGTCGAGAAAGGCCAAAACGGTTTGACGTCGAAAAGCTACAATCGCAGCTGATTGCTGGGAACTTTGCCGACCGAGTCTCCCGGAAACTCGCCCAGAGTTCGACGCTTCCTGCACTAAGCATAGAAGAAGAATGGAAACGTTGTCAAGAAGCCATCAAAGATGCTGCCACTGATGTGCTGGGTTTCACGTCACCACCCAGAAGGAACCCATGGTTTGACGACGAGTGCAGGCAAGCGCACGCAGCTAAACAAGACGCCTATAAAGCGACGCTGCATCGAACAACGCGAGCTGTTCGTGAACTCTACGAACAGAGAAGAAGGGAAGAGCACCGGCTTCTCAGAAGGAAGAAGAAGGAGCATGAGAAGCGCGCGGTCGAGGAAATGGAAAGGTGCTTTGGCAGGAATGAAGTCCGAAAGTTTTACCGAAAGGTAAAACAGCTATCCGGAGGATACAAGGTTCGGACCAAGGCCTGCCGGGACCAAAATGGACAACTAGTAGTAGAGTCGCAGTCTGTGCTGAGAATCTGGAAGGATCATTTCTGCAGACTCCTAAGCGGCGATGACGACCCAAATCCCGCTGTTAGGCAGAATGTTCCACTCAATTTGGACGATGATAGACAAGCATTCCGTCCCCCCGACTTAGACGAGGTGAGGATAGCAATATCCAAGCTAAAGTCGAACAAAGCTGCTGGAGCGGACGGACTGTCCGCAGAACTATTTAAAGCAGCTGGAGATGACCTGGTTGGGCGCATGCACCAGCTCATCTGTAAGATATGGTCGGAGGAAAGCATGCCCGATGAGTGGAATCTCAGCGTCGTTTGCCCGGTCCACAGGAAAGGAGACCCCTTTGACTGCGCCAACTACAGAGGGATTAGTCTCCTGAACATCGCATACAAGATCCTCTCTGCCGTATTGTGTGAGCGTCTGAAACCATTTGTCCATGACCTGATAGGTCCCTATCAGTGTGGTTTCAGACCAGGGAAGTCCACAATAGACCACATCTTCACATTACGGCAGATCCTGGAAAAGACCCAAGAAATGCAAATTGACACTCACCACCTATTCGTCGATTTCAAGGCTGCATATGACAGTGTGCATAGAGACGAGCTATACAGTGCCATGTCTAGTTTTGGCATTCCTACCAAACTCGTCAGATTGTGTAGGATGACGATGGAGAACTCTCGCTGCTCCGTCAAGGTCGGTACCGAACTCACCGAGACCTTCAATGTCCAAAAAGGTTTTAGACAAGGCGACGCGCTGTCATGTGACTTCTTTAACATCATCCTCGAGAAGATCGTGCGTAACTCACAAGTCAACACCAGAGGCACGATCTTCCAGAAGTCAGTTCAACTGTTAGCTTACGCTGATGACATTGACGTGATTGGACGAACACAGCGAGCCGTCAATGAGGCGTTTGCTGGCATTGAAGCGGAAGCGGCTAAAATGGGTCTTGCGGTAAATGAGGGCAAAACGAAGTACATGCTGTCATCAAGGAAGGACACACAACATCGACGTCTCGGACGGAGCGTCACACTAGGCAGCAGAAACTTCGAGGTAGTTAAGGACTTCGTCTACCTCGGCTCCGCGGTAAATAAGGACAACAACATCAGTACCGAAATCAAACGCAGAATCACTCTTGCCAACCGCTGTTTCTTTGGGCTCAAGAGGCAATTGAGTAATAAAGCCCTCTCTAGAAGGACTAAACTAGCTTTATATAACAGCTTGATCATCCCCGTCCTACTATATGGCGCAGAATCTTGGACGTTAGCAAAGGCGGATGAGCAAGCTCTTAGTCTTTTTGAGAGAAAAGTTTTGCGTGCGATTTTTGGTCCTGTTTGCGTTGATGGCATCTGGAGGAGAAGATTTAATGACGAACTCTATTGGCTGTACAGAGACATGCGCCTGGTTAAGCGCTTAAGATGGTTAGGCCATGTAGAGCGTATGGACACCACTGCTCCGGCCCGAAAAGTCTTTGAATCCGAGCCATTGGGACAACGCAACAGAGGACGACCTAGACTGAAGTGGCGTACACAAGTGGAGAAGGACCTCAACCAACTTGGAGTGCGCAACTGGAGACAGCTGGCGAAAGATCGTGCTGGCTGGAGAGGCATGTTGGTTGAGGCCCAGGTCCACCCCGGACTGTAGCGCCACAAGAAGAAGAAGAATATATATATATATTTATAGATTTATCGTAGATTTATAGATTTATATATATATATATATATATATATATATATATATATATATAGATTTATAGATTTATAGTAGATTTATATATATATATATATATAGATTTATAGATTTATAGATCTATAGTAGATTTATGTATTTATATAATATTATAAATATATATATTTATATATGTATATCTATAATGTACAGTGTATATTTCTTATTATCCATAAGGTTAGTTTTAGTTTTAGTTTAGGTGTAGATATTAAGTTCTTTTAAGGTAGTTTAAGTTACTTAAGTTTACATACTAAGTTTTTTCATTAAAATTGTTCTTAGTTTACTTTAAGCTCTCTAGAAGAAGAGAAGAATTCTTATTGAGAGGTCGAAAGGTTAAGTTTAGGTTAGCCCGAAAAGGGCCAGTTATAAATTAATTGTTTAGGTACGCTAGTTTGAGTTGCTTTTTGTCTAGTTCGTAAGATTTTTAGATAGTTGGTAATAAAAATGCAATTAAAGAAAAAAATTGAAGAAAACTCGTTTTTTATACCGATTGTTAATACTGGCAAATTTTGTCTCTTGATGCTTAGAAAGCAAAGCGCTTTCAATGAGAGATAGTCTCATTTAAAGGATCTCCGTAACTAAAGCAACAGAATAACCGCAAATATATTACATGCAAAGTCTAGCTGGATTTGTATGGTACAAACACAACATTCTGTGATACATGCGTTATCGAAAGTAGACAAAATTTGTTTCCGTCCCCTTTTCAGATTTTCGGCAAGATTTCCTATATCGGTCAACTTGATGAAATAGATTCTCAATTTCAGTGAGAATGATTCGATTTCATTGCAATTTATCACAGAGTCACCTTATGCTACTAATTAGAAAATGAAATGATGTGTTTATGTACAGAGATGCTGTACATGGGAGAAAGTATGATTTTTGATTTGTTGGTTGCAAGCAAATACAATTCTTTTAAAAAAAGTGTTCGGCGAATTTTAGGTTTTAATTTTTGTTTACCAATGCTACATACATACATACGGCTACTATTGCTGTTGAAATTGCCTATGAGTTTTTCCATCAATCAACGCCATCCACACCATGTATTTAATGGTATCTCCTTCTTTTGACATATTTGCCCGCCCTAGAATGCAATCGGTAGTAAGACACCTAGTTCTAATCGATTTCTGTTTTGCAAATAGTCTGAACTCAAATTGTTTCATACATATGTATGTATGTAATTTTATTTATATATTTACATATCAACGTCAATGCGCAACTGCGAAAGTATGTAATGAACAAGTAATGCTTAAGCTAATTTTGATTGGTATTGGCATGAATTAGTTTTTAGGAAGTGGTGAAAGATAACTTTTTTAAAAAACTGAGTTAACGGTAATTTTACTGATCTATAGACCTTTTCCCGTAGTAACAATCAAAATTTGAATTAAATTCTATTTCGACATATAATAAATAAAACCAGTATTGCTGTAAAATGCTATCACATACTACATTTGAATCAAGACCAAGACGCAAAATTAATATGTTATCACCAAATAAAACTTCAAGGAGCATAACAAGAGAAGAATACAACGACATGATACGTTTGTTACCTTACATGCCACCTATTCCCTATAAATAAATATATGAACTTAAATATGCACTTGTTTTTATTTCTTGTATTAAGTTATTGATACATTATTAAGCAAATTTTTGTAACTACTACCGCCTATCGGACCTAATCAGTTCCCCTCCCTAAACTTCTAGTGCTGTACTTACTTCGCTATCAGTATGTTACACACGTAAAAATCCAAAGGTTGCGATTTCAAATACTATTGTTACTATTCGCAAAAATTCTGCATATATAAATACTAATTTGACTAGAATAAATGAGCCCCACATTCAACTACATACACAAAACGTACAATTATAAAATGATTTCTTCGAAATTCGCGTATAAAAAAATTATTTTAAATTTCAAATATTTTCACTACTTTTGTAATGCAAATGCACAAAAGTAGGAGTGCTCATTCAACTCTTTATGTACCAAAATTCAATATAATACATCCAACCACACACTTTACTGATCACTCTACGTTATTATCTTCAAATTTTTCTCTCCGGTTTATTAATCTTTGTCGGCTGGCTGCTTCTCTTTCTATCATTAAAGGCGTTCGTCGGGAGGTATTTTAAATAGACAACCAGTATTTTGTTAGGGGTGAGACATTGTAAGTCCGTTCCTCTTGCTCTGAATTGCTACGAATGGCTACGAATTTGCCCGAAAAACTACGAAAAAGCGTTCCCTTAGCTGATTTTTTCGTAGAAGAGAGAGATCATGAGAGAACAAAATATTTCCCCTGCCTACGAATTGCTGCCAAAAAAAAATTTGTGGGCAGCAGATGGCTGTCAAAGTGAACATAAAAATAACTGCTGATATTTCATATATCTGATGGCTGTTTACGAATTTCTACGAAAAGTAATTTCAGAAGTTTCGGTAGAGTTACTCTCCGCAAGAGATATTTTTACCCAAACTACTCAACTACGAATTTCTGTACACAAATCAATTGGAACAGACCTTGTATATCACAGCCACAGATGTTCCACCAAGAACAAAATACTGGTTGTCATTTCGAAAAACCAGCCGACTAAATCTTTTAATAATAGAAAGAGAGCAGCCAGCCGACAAGAAATAATAATGCTGAGAGAAAAATCCAAAGCGAATATCGAAGAGTGATCACTATACCGATTGCTTGTATTTATGATATTGAACTATGGTACAAAAAGGGGTTGTTTGGGTCATTGTTTTGTGTAGAATCCATCTAAGCGGCATATTCATCTATGTGTATGGTAGCATCGTTTATTTCATTTTGTTGACATAAACTCCAGCGGTCATCATCGATTTTATCCAATGAATGTACTTAAATGTGAAATAAAATATATGCTGCGACCAAGGGTCCACTAACCGACAATTGTTCTCAGCTTTCAATCTTAATATACAAAATTTCAGTTTTAAATACAATAATTACAAAATGTATGGACTTTTCGATGTACCACACTCCATTAAAAGCGTAAGAAATAATTTGCACAATCTGGAGATTATGCAACACCTTTATGACGTAGAAACGACCAAATCAACCAAAATGTGCGCATATATACCCATCATGTTTTGAAAAAATTAATGTAGCATTGGCCGCACAAGTCTTAAATCGGTCGGTAGCATGTGGGATTGTGGCAATGGGTGAGCTCAATAGCTTTCCCACCCATCTACAAAAATATGTTAAGCTGTTTTCATAAGAAAAATAGAGAGATTATTTGATATTTTTATAGGCAAACCAGCGCTCTCAAGGTATGACACAAATATAGATTTTCTCTATGAAATTATATCTTATCTAAAAAATATAAGATGCGTTCAAAACACGGGTAAGGTGAATTGCTTTGATGGTCTGGTCCTTACTATTGAAGGCATTCTGTGCATCAAGAATGAAGTATTCAATGTTTACCAAACGATTAAACATTTAATTTTAAATAAATTTAACCAAGATCAACTTGAAAATCTGTTTGGCAAAATAAGAGCGCGAAATGGCAATAAAAACAATCCAACTTTAGCAGAATTTGGATGCTTGTTAGCTAAAGTTTTGTCTTTAAACTTTTTGTTTAACTCAAAATTCTGCATCTGTCAAGAGGACGATTCTGACTACCTCATCTTTGATTGGAGCAGGTTTACACAAGATGAGGAAGAAAATATCATCATATGTAGCCAAAACACAGACGATTATGAGGAAAGCAGAGCAGAAATCAAGGAAATTTGCAGCAGTTATAATACCCGAAGTCGATGAAGTTTCTGTAAGATATTTTGCTAGATACTGTTTCTTCAAGATTCTTAACAAAATGAAAAGTATTTGTTAGAAATGTGTCGAAGCTAATTTAACTTTTAATTTAACAGAGGTGTTAATAACGCAGAAAGAGTATGACTTATGAAATGACAATACCAAACTATTGCTTTTATGGCCATCAGAAAAATATTTTGAAATAAGCCGTTTGCATATAAATACAAGTGATTACTAAATAGTTCGTTAAGAAACCAATTATATAATTAATGGTTTATTAGCACAAATGAATGCTATAAACATACAATAGGCAACACCAATTTTTTAATACTTGTTCTATTGTTCAAAAATTGTAAATGGACCATGGACAGCAGAACCTGTAATTTAAAAGCTGCAAATCAAAAATAATTAAAATTTCCATAAACAAATAACATTACTGTTTGGAAAAAGTAACAATAAATAAAAAGTATTTTAAACATATGTATATCAAAAATCATACTTTATCCCACTAAAAGCATCTCTGTACATAAACGCATCATTTCATTTTCTAATTAATAACATAAGGTGACCCTCTGATAAATTAGATTAGTTAGTCTTCGTATGTATTCTGTTATTCTGTAGCTTTGGTTACGAAGATCTTTTAAAAGAGACTGCCTCTCACTGAAAGCGCTTTGCTTCCTAATAATAAATTGTCAAAATTTGGCAGTATTTATAATCGGTATACAAATCAAGCCTTTCAAGTTTTATATGTCAGTCCTTTGTATGCCACTGAAACATCTGTGTATACGTGTCTGTATTTATACAAACAATTATTTCAGTTAATCTTAAACTAAGAAAACCTTAACTATATTCCAAAAATTATCTCTTATCTTACATTTATCTTAATTAAGGACACTGAACAAGGGCCACACGTAACAAAAAGAAAATTTAAAAACTAATATGTTCCCGGAACCATAATTGAACCCGTGTCACGCGATCGGTGATCCCCAGCGATCCCACGCTTTATTTGACAACACTAACTCCAAATCACAAGTAATCTTATAAAATTCTTCTTCCTATGATTATTAAGAATTACATGAATGGAAACAAAAGAAAAAACTATGTCTTTGAACTGAAACTTAAATTTCTGATAAGTGGGAACAGGGAACTCCGTCTTCGAACCCTTTAGTCCCGGGGTAAACTGGGGCGTCTGTCTCCGTCCGACCACGGAGGCTCACATATTTTAAGAGTAGTTTTGAAGGTAGTTTAAGGTAAAAAAAACAAAAAAAAAGAAACGCATATAATTATAGTTGGTACTATTTATTCCATATATAAATATTTTACTAAACCATATGCGGCAACCAAAATATATATAAATATATATATAAATAAATAAATATATATATATATATTTATAGATTTATCGTAGATTTATAGATTTATATATATATATATGTATATATATATATATATATAGATTTATAGATTTATAGTAGATTTATGTATATATATAATATTATAAATATATATATTTATATATGTATATCTATAATGTACAGTGTATATTTCTTATTATCCATAAGGTTAGTTTTAGTTTTTTTTTTTTTTTTGTTATAATTGACGCGTGCAAAAGGGGTTGCGAGTACCCTTAAGTGACCGGATCAAGTCACAGCACGGGCCGAAGGTATAGAGGAAGAGAGGGAGAGGAGATACCGATGCACATTGGTTTTAAATGCCAGTGGATTGTAATGAGGAGGAAAAATCGAGCTGGGAAGAGCATTCCAGATTCGTGTAGTGCGGCTAAAGAACGAGTCTCTGAATTTGGCTGTACGTCCGAAAGAGGGCTTGAGGGTGAATTGGTGGGCATTCCTAGCGAGGCGTGTATTGCGGGTGAATTCTTGAAGGGGAGGAATCCAACTGGCTAATTCATCTGAGCATTTCTTGTTAAAATAGCGATAAAAGAGTGACAACGACGCGACATTACGTCGGTGTTCTAACGAGTCAATCGACTTCGCAATATTACTGTCACCTATAAGTTTTATCGCTCGCTTTTGAATTCTATCCAGCAGGTGCAGGGAGGTCTTAGGAGCACCTGACCAAATAGGAGCGTTATACTCAAGTTTTGGGCGTATGTAGGCCTTGTATATTGTAGCCAGATCAGAAGGGGTGAAGTACTTCTTGCATCGTTTAAGGAAGCCTAGACATTTCGCAGCATTTTTGGCGACCTCAAATATGTGATCGTTCCAACTAATTGTTGGGTTGATACACATACCGAGGATGGAAAGTCTTTCGGTTTCAACAACACAAGTGCCGTCCATGGATAACGGCTGATTATTTTGTGATCGCTTTAACGACAGTAGACGGCACTGTGTTTTGGAAGCATTAAATTCCACTCTATTCTTATTTCCCCAATCGATTATGCTGTCAAGGTCGGAATTTAATGTGCTTAACATACGCTGCCGTTCCGAGTCTAAGGCCGAAGTGGAGGGACGTGAGCCAAGGAACGAATATGAAAAGCTGAGGGTACTGTCATCAGCGAAGGAATGAATAGGATTAGAAGTAACAGACAAGAGATCATTTATAAAAATGAGAAAGAGTGTCGGAGACAAAACAGAGCCCTGGGGAACACCAGCATTAATATAGTGGATATCAGACTTGAATCCATCCAAAACGACTTGTATTGAACGATTCGAAAGGTAATTTCTAATCCATTGAAGAAGAGACTCATCGATCCCAAAAGCACGCATTTTCGACAAAAGAGCCTGATGCCAGACCCTGTCAAATGCCTTTGAAATATCAAGCGCAACAATCTTGCTTTCTCCTAAA
Source organism: Eristalinus aeneus (assembly GCA_955652365.1). Classification (NCBI taxonomy): domain Eukaryota; kingdom Metazoa; phylum Arthropoda; class Insecta; order Diptera; family Syrphidae; genus Eristalinus; species Eristalinus aeneus. The sequence goes on along the minus strand of OY019132.1, from coordinate 14,183,798 downwards.
TTGTGCAAAGATTGGTTCCACTTTTCAGTGAGATATGCCATCAGATCACCAGTGGAACGGTTGCTTCGGAAGCCGTACTGCCGGTCATTAAGAAGCTTCCGGGACTCAAGATATTTCATAAGCTGACGGTTGATCAGCGTTTCCATGACCTTGGAGAGAAGGGACGTTAGTGCTATGGGTCGGTAGGAGGTGGGTGACGAACTTTCGCCCTTTTTAGGGACGGGCTGGACAAATGCAGTTTTCCACTTACTCGGAAAGAGCCCTGAAGAGTAGGACAGATGGAAAAGCTTACGCAGTGGTTTTGCCAGCGTAGAAGAACACCTCTTCAGAAGAACAGGGGGTATACCATCCGGGCCAGCGGATTTGTGTATGTTTAGATCTTTAAGTACTCTTGCTACTGTACGAGTGCGAAAATGGATTTGCCCCATGGAGAAATTTACGCTCTCAAGTACAGGCGGGGACAAAGTGCTATCTGGAAGCGTTGAGCTAGCTGCAAAGTGTGCAGCAAGAAGATTAGCTTTGTCCAAAGAGCTGACAGCTGGAATGTCATTGCAAATGAGCGTTGGGATCGAAGACGAGGCTGAATTCCTTATGTTTTTTACGAAAGACCAAAAGCTTCTGCTACCCTTGGGGCATTGTAGAACTTTTTGCCTCAACTTTTGGTCAAAGGAGAATTTAACACGTCTTATTAATGCATTACGGTCATTACGGATCCGTTTGAACTTTTTCCGGGCTTCCTCAGAAGGGTTGGCTTTATAATCCCGGAAACTCAACTCTCTCATCCTGATAGCCTCTTTGCAGCTCAAGTCAAACCACGCGTTTGCCTTAGGCTTGATGCTCTTCACTCTGTGAGGAATGAAGGACCTCATGCCCAGCGAAATAAGTTTTAGTTTAGGTGTAGATATTAAGTTCTTTTAAGGTAGTTTAAGTTACTTAAGTTTACATACTAAGTTTTTTCATTAAAATTGTTCTTAGTTTACTTTAAGCTCTCTAGAAGAAGAGAAGAATTCTTATTGAGAGGTCGAAAGGTTAAGTTTAGGTTAGCCCGAAAAGGGCCAGTTATAAATTAATTGTTTAGATACGCTAGTTTGAGTTGCTTTTTGTCTAGTTCGTAAGATTTTTAGATAGTTGGTAATAAAAATGCAATTAAAGAAAAAAATTTAAGAAAACTCGTTTTTTATACCAATTGTTAATACTGGCAAATTTTGTCTCTTGATGCTTAGAAAGCAAAGCGCTTTCAATGAGAGGTAGTCTCATTTAAAGGATCTCCGTAACTAAAGCAACAGAATAACCGCAAATATATTACATGCAAAGTCTAGCTGGATTTGTATGGTACAAACACAACATTCTGTGATACATGCGTTATCGAAAGTAGACAAAATTTGTTTCCGTCCCCTTTTCATATCGGTCAACTTGATGAAATAGATTCTCAATTTCAGTGAGAATGATTCGATTTCATTGAAATTTATCACAGAGTCACCTTATGCTACTAATTAGAAAATGAAATGATGTGTTTATGTACAGAGATGCTGTACATGGGAGAAAATATGATATTTGATTTGTTGGTTGCAAGCAAATACAATTCTTTTAAGAAAAGTGTTCGACGAATTTTAGGTTTTAATTTTTGTTTACCAATGCTACATACATACATACGGCTACTTTTGCTGTTGAAATTGCCTATGAGTTTTTTCATCAATCAACGCCATCCACACCATGTATTTAGTGGTATCTTCTTCTTCTTTTGATATATTTGCCCGCCCTAGAATGCAATCGGTAGTAAGACACCTAGTTCTAATCGATTTCAGTTTTGCAAATAGTCTGAACTCAAATTGTTTCATACATATGTAGGTATGTAATTTTATTTATATATTTACATATCAACGTCAATGCGCAACTGCGAAAGTATGTAATGAACAAGTAATGCTTAAGCTAATTTTGATTGGTATTGGCATGAATTAGTTTTTAGGAAGTGGTGAAAGATAACTTTTTTAAAAAACTGAGTTAACGGTAATTTTACTGAACTATAGACCTTTTCCCGTAGTAACAATCAAAATTTGAATCAAATTCCATTTCGACATATAATAAATAAAACCAGTATTGCTGTAAAATGCTATCACATACTACATTTGAATCAAGACCAAGACGCAAAATTAATATGTTATCACCAAATAAAACTTCAAGGAGCATAACAAGAGAGGAATACAACGACATGATACGTTTGTTACCTTACATGCCACCTATTCACTATAAATAAATATATGAACTTAAATATGCTCTTGTTTTTATTTCTTGTATTAAGTTATTGATACATTATTAAGCAAATTTTTGTAACTACTACCGCCTATCAGACCTAATCAGTTCCCCTCCCTAAACTGTACTTACTTCGCTATCAGTATGTTACCCACGTACAAATCCAAAGGTTGCGATTAAAATACTATTGTTACTATTCGCAAAAATATATAAATACTAATTTGAGTAGAATGAATGAGCCCCACATTCAACTACATACAAAAAACGTACAATTATAAAATGATTTCTTCGAAATTAGCGTACAAAAAAATTACTTTAAATTTCAAATATTTTCACTACTTTTGTAATGCAAATGCACAAAAGTAGGAGTGCTCATTCAACTCTTTATGTACCAAAATTCCATATAATACATCCAACCACACACTTTACTGATCACTCTACGTTATTATCTTCAAATTTTTCTCTCCGGCTTATTAATCTTTGTCGGCAGGCTGCTTCTCTTTCTATCATTAAAAGCGTTTGTCGGGAGGTATTTTAAATAGACAACAAGTATTTTGTTAGGGGTGAGACATTGTAAGTCCGTTCCTCTTGCTCTGAATTGGTAATTTGCCCGAAAAACTACGAAAAAGCGTTCCCTTAGCTGATTTTTTCGTAGAAGAGAGAGATCATGAGAGAACAAAATATTTCCCCTGCCTACGAATTGCTGCCGAAGAAAAATTTGTGGGCAGCAGATGGCTGTCAAAGTGAACATAAGAAAACTGCTCATATTTCATTTATCTGATGGCTGTTTACGAATTTCTACGAAAAGTCATTTCAGAAGTTTCGGTAGAGTTACTCTCTGCAAGAGATATTTTTACACAAACTACTCAACTACGAATTTCGGTACACAAATCAATTGGAACAGACCTTGTATATCACAGCCACAGATGTTCCACCAAGAACAAAATACTGGTTGTCATTTCGAAAAACCAGCCGACTAAAGCTTTTAATAATAGAAAGAGAGCAGGCAACCGACAAGAAATAATAATGCTGAGAGAAAAATCCAAAGCGAATATCGAAGAGTGATCACTATTCCGATTGCTTGTATTTATGATATTGAACTATGGTACAAAAAGAGGTTGTTTGGGTCATTGTTTTGTGTAGAATCCATCTAAGCGGCATATTCATCTATGTGTATGGTAGCATCGTTTATTTCATTTTGTTGACATAAACTCCAGCGGTCATCATCGATTTTATCCAATGAATGTACTTAAATGTGAAATAAAATATATGCTGCGACCAAGGGCCTACTAACCGACAATTGTTCTCAGCTTTCAATCTTAATATACAAAATTTCAGTTTTCAATACAATAATTACAAAATGTATGGACTTTTCGATGTACCACACTCCATTAAAAGCGTAAGAAATAATCTGCACAATCTGGAGATTATGCAACACCTTTATGATATAGAAACGGCCAAATCAACCAAAATGTGCGCATATATACCCATCATGTTTTGAAAAAATTAATGTAGCATTGGCAGCACAAGTCTTAAATCGGTCGGTAGCATGTGGGATTGTGGCAATGGGTGAGCTCAATAGCTTTCCCACCCATCTACAAAAATATGTTAAGCTGTTTTCATAAGAAAAATAGAGAGATTATTTGATGTTTTTATGGGCAAACCACCAACCACCAAGGGATGACACAGATATAGATTTTATTTATGAAATGATATCTTATCTAAAAAATATAAGATGCGTTAAAAACACGGGTAAGGTGAATTGCTTTGATGGTCTGGTCCTTACTATTGAAAGCATTCTGTGCATCAAGAATGAAGTATTCAATGTTCACCAAACGATTAAATATTTAACTTTAAATAAATTTAACCAAGATCAACTTGAAAATCTGTTTGGCAAACAAGATCGCGAAATGGCAATAAAAACAATCCAACTTTAGCAGAATTTGGATGCTTGTTAGCTAAAGTTTTGTCTTTAAAATGTTTCTTTAACTCAATTCTCCATCTGTCGAAAGGACGATTCTGACCACCTCATCCTTGATTGGAGCACGTTTACACAAGATGAGGAAGAAAATATCATCATATGTAGCCAAAACACAGACGATTATGAGGAAAGCAGAGCAGAAATCAAGGAAATTTGCAGCAGTTATAATACCCGAAGTCGATGAAGTTTCTGTAAGATATTTTGCTGGATACTGTTTCTTCAAGACTCTTAACAAAACGAAAAGTATTTGTCAGAAATGTGTCGAAGCTGTTTCAAAAACCAAATTAACTTTTAATTTAATAGAGGTGTTAATAACGCAGAAAGAGTATGACTTATGAAATGACAATACCAAACTATTGCTTTTATGGCCATCAGAAAAATATTTTTAATTAAGCCGTTTGCATGTAAATAGAAGTGTTTACTAAAAATTTTTCGTTAAGAAACCAATTATATCAAAAATAATAAGCAAAATGCATCGAGGTTACAAATCTCCGTTTTCCGGAATGGTTTATTAGCACAAATGAATGCTATAAACATACAATAGGCAACACCAATTTTTTAATACTTGTTCTATTGTTCAAAAATTGTAAATGGACCATGGACAGCAGAACCTGTAATTTAAAAGCTGCAAATCAAAAATAATTAAAATTTCCATAAACAAATAACATTACTGTTTGGAAAAAGTAACAATAAATAAAAAGTATTTTAAACATATGTATATCAAAAATCATACTTTATCCCACTAAAAGCATCTCTGTACATAAACGCATCATTTCATTTTCTAATTAATAACATAAGGTGACCCTCTGATAAATTAGATTAGTTAGTCTTCGTATGTATTCTGTTATTCTGTAGCTTTGGTTACGAAGATCTTTTAAAAGAGACTGCCTCTCACTGAAAGCGCTTTGCTTCCTAATAATAAATTGTCAAAATTTGGCAGTATTTATAATCGGTATACAAATCAAGCCTTTCAAGTTTTATATGTCAGTCCTTTGTATGCCACTGAAACATCTGTGTATACGTGTCTGTATTTATACAAACAATTATTTCAGTTAATCTTAAACTAAGAAAACCTTAACTATATTCCAAAAATTATCTCTTATCTTACATTTATCTTAATTAAGGACACTGAACAAGGGCCACACGTAACAAAAAGAAAATTTAAAAACTAATATGTTCCCGGAACCATAATTGAACCCGTGTCACGCGATCGGTGATCCCCAGCGATCCCACGCTTTATTTGACAACACTAACTCCAAATCACAAGTAATCTTATAAAATTCTTCTTCCTATGATTATTAAGAATTACATGAATGGAAACAAAAGAAAAAACTATGTCTTTGAACTGAAACTAAAATTTCTGATAAGTGGGAACAGGGAACTCCGTCTTCGAACCCTTTAGTCCCGGGGTAAACTGGGGCGTCTGTCCCCGTCCGACCACGGAGGCTCACATATTTTAAGAGTAGTTTTGAAGGTAGTTTAAGGTAAAAAAAAACAAAAAAAAAAGAAACGCATATAATTATAGTTGGAACTATTTATTCCATATATAAATATTTTATTAAACCATATGCGGCAACCAAAATATATATAAATATATATATAAATAAATAAATATATATATATATATATATATTTATAGATTTATCGTAGATTTATAGATTTATATATATATATATATAGATTTATAGATTTATAGATCTATAGTAGATTTATGTATATATATAATACTATAAATATATATATTTATATATGTATATCTATAATGTACAGTGTATATTTCTTATTATGCATAAGGTTAGTTTTAATTTTAGTTTAGGTGTAGATATTAAGTTCTTTTAAGGTAGTTTAAGTTACTTAAGTTTACATACTAAGTTTTTTCATTAAAATTGTTCTTAGTTTACTTTAAGCTCTCTAGAAGAAGAGAAGAATTCTTGTTGAGAAGTCGAAAGGTTAAGTTTAGGTTAGCCCGAAAAGGGCCAGTTATAAATTAATTGTTTAGATACGCTAGTTTGAGTTGCTTTTGTGGTCTGGTCCTTACTATTGAAAGCATTCTGTGCATCAAGAATGAAGTATTCAATGTTCACCAAACGATTAAATATTTAACTTTAAATAAATTTAACCAAGATCAACTTGAAAATCTGTTTGGCAAACAAGATCGCGAAATGGCAATAAAAACAATCCAACTTTAGCAGAATTTGGATGCTTGTTAGCTAAAGTTTTGTCTTTAAAATGTTTCTTTAACTCAATTCTCCATCTGTCGAAAGGACGATTCTGACCACCTCATCCTTGATTGGAGCACGTTTACACAAGATGAGGAAGAAAATATCATCATATGTAGCCAAAACACAGACGATTATGAGGAAAGCAGAGCAGAAATCAAGGAAATTTGCAGCAGTTATAATACCCGAAGTCGATGAAGTTTCTGTAAGATATTTTGCTGGATACTGTTTCTTCAAGACTCTTAACAAAACGAAAAGTATTTGTCAGAAATGTGTCGAAGCTGTTTCAAAAACCAAATTAACTTTTAATTTAATAGAGGTGTTAATAACGCAGAAAGAGTATGACTTATGAAATGACAATACCAAACTATTGCTTTTATGGCCATCAGAAAAATATTTTTAATTAAGCCGTTTGCATGTAAATAGAAGTGTTTACTAAAAATTTTTCGTTAAGAAACCAATTATATCAAAAATAATAAGCAAAATGCATCGAGGTTACAAATCTCCGTTTTCCGGAATGGTTTATTAGCACAAATGAATGCTATAAACATACAATAGGCAACACCAATTTTTTAATACTTGTTCTATTGTTCAAAAATTGTAAATGGACCATGGACAGCAGAACCTGTAATTTAAAAGCTGCAAATCAAAAATAATTAAAATTTCCATAAACAAATAACATTACTGTTTGGAAAAAGTAACAATAAATAAAAAGTATTTTAAACATATGTATATCAAAAATCATACTTTATCCCACTAAAAGCATCTCTGTACATAAACGCATCATTTCATTTTCTAATTAATAACATAAGGTGACCCTCTGATAAATTAGATTAGTTAGTCTTCGTATGTATTCTGTTATTCTGTAGCTTTGGTTACGAAGATCTTTTAAAAGAGACTGCCTCTCACTGAAAGCGCTTTGCTTCCTAATAATAAATTGTCAAAATTTGGCAGTATTTATAATCGGTATACAAATCAAGCCTTTCAAGTTTTATATGTCAGTCCTTTGTATGCCACTGAAACATCTGTGTATACGTGTCTGTATTTATACAAACAATTATTTCAGTTAATCTTAAACTAAGAAAACCTTAACTATATTCCAAAAATTATCTCTTATCTTACATTTATCTTAATTAAGGACACTGAACAAGGGCCACACGTAACAAAAAGAAAATTTAAAAACTAATATGTTCCCGGAACCATAATTGAACCCGTGTCACGCGATCGGTGATCCCCAGCGATCCCACGCTTTATTTGACAACACTAACTCCAAATCACAAGTAATCTTATAAAATTCTTCTTCCTATGATTATTAAGAATTACATGAATGGAAACAAAAGAAAAAACTATGTCTTTGAACTGAAACTAAAATTTCTGATAAGTGGGAACAGGGAACTCCGTCTTCGAACCCTTTAGTCCCGGGGTAAACTGGGGCGTCTGTCCCCGTCCGACCACGGAGGCTCACATATTTTAAGAGTAGTTTTGAAGGTAGTTTAAGGTAAAAAAAAACAAAAAAAAAAGAAACGCATATAATTATAGTTGGAACTATTTATTCCATATATAAATATTTTATTAAACCATATGCGGCAACCAAAATATATATAAATATATATATAAATAAATAAATATATATATATATATATATTTATAGATTTATCGTAGATTTATAGATTTATATATATATATATATATAGATTTATAGATTTATAGATCTATAGTAGATTTATGTATATATATAATACTATAAATATATATATTTATATATGTATATCTATAATGTACAGTGTATATTTCTTATTATGCATAAGGTTAGTTTTAATTTTAGTTTAGGTGTAGATATTAAGTTCTTTTAAGGTAGTTTAAGTTACTTAAGTTTACATACTAAGTTTTTTCATTAAAATTGTTCTTAGTTTACTTTAAGCTCTCTAGAAGAAGAGAAGAATTCTTGTTGAGAAGTCGAAAGGTTAAGTTTAGGTTAGCCCGAAAAGGGCCAGTTATAAATTAATTGTTTAGATACGCTAGTTTGAGTTGCTTTTTGTCTAGTTCGTAAGATTTTTAGATAGTTGGTAATAAAAATGCAATTAAAGAAAAAAATTGAAGAAAACTCGTTTTTTATACCGAATGTTAATACTGGCACATTTTGTCTCTTGATGCTTAGAAAGCAAAGCGCTTTCAATGAGAGATAGTCTCATTTAAAGTTTCATACATATGTATGTATGTAATTTTATTTATATATTTACATATCAACGTCAATGTGCAACTGCGAAAGTATGTAATGAACAAGTAATGCTTAAGCTAATTTTGATTGGTATTGGCATGAATTAGTTTTTAGGAAGTGGTGAAAGATAACTTTTTTAAAAAACTGAGTTAACGGTAATTTTACTGAGCTATAGACCTTTTCCCGTAGTAACAATCAAAATTTTAATTAAATTCTATTTCGACATATAATAAATAAAATCAGTATTGCTGTAAAATGCTATCACATACTACATTTGAATCAAGACCAAGACGCGAAATTAATATGTTATCACCAAATAAAACTTCAAGGAGCATAACAAGAGAGGAATACAACGACATGATACGTTTGTTACCTTACATGCCACCTATTCACTATAAATAAATATATGAACTTAAATATGCACTTGTTTTTATTTCTTGTATTAAGTTATTGATACATTATTAAGCAAATTTTTGTAACTACTACCGCCTATCAGACCTAATCAGTTCCCCTCCCTAAACTTCTACTGCTGTACTTACTTCGCTATCAGTATGTTACACACGTAAAAATCCAAAGGTTGCTATTTCAAATACTATTGTTACTATTCGCAAAAATTCTGCATATATAAAAACTCATTTGACTAGAATGAATGAGCCCCACATTCAACTACATACACAAAACGTACAATTATAAAATTACTTTAAATTTCAAATATTTTCACTACTTTTGTAATGCAAATGCACAAAAGTAGGAGTGCTCATTCAACTCTTTATGTACCAAAATTCAATATAATACATCCAACCACACACTTTACTGATCACTCTACGTTATTATCTTCAAATTTTTCTCTCCGGTTTATTAATCCTTGTCGGCTGGCTGCTTCTCTTTCTATCATTAAAAGCGTTTGTCGGGAGGTATTTTAAATAGACAACCAGTATTTTGTTAGGGGTGAGACATTGTAAGTCCGTTCCTCTTGCTCTGAATTGCTACGAATGGCTACGAATGGCTACGAATTTGCCCGAAAAACTACGAAAAAGCGTTCCCTTAGCTGATTTTTTCGTAGAAGAGAGAGATCATGAGAGAACAAAATATTTCCCCTGCCTACGAATTGCTGCCGAAGAAAAATTTGTGGGCAGCAGATGGCTGTCAAAGTGAACATAAGAAAACTGCTCATATTTCATTTATCTGATGGCTGTTTACGAATTTCTACGAAAAGTCATTTCAGAAGTTTCGGTAGAGTTACTCTCTGCAAGAGATATTTTTACACAAACTACTCAACTACGAATTTCGGTACACAAATCAATTGGAACAGACCTTGTATATCACAGCCACAGATGTTCCACCAAGAACAAAATACTGGTTGTCATTTCGAAAAACCAGCCGACTAAAGCTTTTAATAATAGAAAGAGAGCAGGCAACCGACAAGAAATAATAATGCTGAGAGAAAAATCCAAAGCGAATATCGAAGAGTGATCACTATTCCGATTGCTTGTATTTATGATATTGAACTATGGTACAAAAAGAGGTTGTTTGGGTCATTGTTTTGTGTAGAATCCATCTAAGCGGCATATTCATCTATGTGTATGGTAGCATCGTTTATTTCATTTTGTTGACATAAACTCCAGCGGTCATCATCGATTTTATCCAATGAATGTACTTAAATGTGAAATAAAATATATGCTGCGACCAAGGGCCTACTAACCGACAATTGTTCTCAGCTTTCAATCTTAATATACAAAATTTCAGTTTTCAATACAATAATTACAAAATGTATGGACTTTTCGATGTACCACACTCCATTAAAAGCGTAAGAAATAATCTGCACAATCTGGAGATTATGCAACACCTTTATGATATAGAAACGGCCAAATCAACCAAAATGTGCGCATATATACCCATCATGTTTTGAAAAAATTAATGTAGCATTGGCAGCACAAGTCTTAAATCGGTCGGTAGCATGTGGGATTGTGGCAATGGGTGAGCTCAATAGCTTTCCCACCCATCTACAAAAATATGTTAAGCTGTTTTCATAAGAAAAATAGAGAGATTATTTGATGTTTTTATGGGCAAACCACCAACCACCAAGGGATGACACAGATATAGATTTTATTTATGAAATGATATCTTATCTAAAAAATATAAGATGCGTTAAAAACACGGGTAAGGTGAATTGCTTTGATGGTCTGGTCCTTACTATTGAAAGCATTCTGTGCATCAAGAATGAAGTATTCAATGTTCACCAAACGATTAAATATTTAACTTTAAATAAATTTAACCAAGATCAACTTGAAAATCTGTTTGGCTAACAAGATCGCGAAATGGCAATAAAAACAATCCAACTTTAGCAGAATTTGGATGCTTGTTAGCTAAAGTTTTGTCTTTAAAATGTTTCTTTAACTTAATTCTCCATCTGTCGAAAGGACGATTCTGACCACCTCATCCTTGATTGCACGTTTACACAATATAAGGAAGAAAATATCATCATATGTAGCCAAAACACAGACGATTATGAGGAAAGCAGAGCAGAAATCAAGGAAATTTGCAGCAGTTATAATACCCGAAGTCGATGAAGTTTCTGTAAGATATTTTGCTGGATACTGTTTCTTCAAGACTCTTAACAAAACGAAAAGTATTTGTCAGAAATGTGTCGAAGCTGTTTCAAAAACCAAATTAACTTTTAATTTAATAGAGGTGTTAATAACGCAGAAAGAGTATGACTTATGAAATGACAATACCAAACTATTGCTTTTATGGCCATCAGAAAAATATTTGTAAATAAGCCGTTTGCATGTAAATAGAAGTGTTTACTAAAAATTTTTCGTTAAGAAACCAATTATATCAAAAATAATAAGCAAAATGCATCGAGGTTACAAATCTCCGTTTTCCGGAATGGTTTATTAGCACAAATGAATGCTATAAACATACAATAGGCAACACCAATTTTTTAATACTTGTTCTATTGTTCAAAAATTGTAAATGGACCATGGACAGCAGAACCTGTAATTTAAAAGCTGCAAATCAAAAATTATTAAAATTTCCTTAAACAAATAACATTACTGTTTGGAAAAAGTAACAATAAATAAAAAGTATTTTAAACATATGTATATCAAAAATCATACTTTATCCCACTAAAAGCATCTCTGTACATAAACGCATCATTTCATTTTCTAATTAATAACATAAGGTGACCCTCTGATAAATTAGATTAGTTAGTCTTCGTATGTATTCTGTTATTCTGTAGCTTTGGTTACGAAGATCTTTTAAAAGAGACTGCCTCTCACTGAAAGCGCTTTGCTTCCTAATAATAAATTGTCAAAATTTGGCAGTATTTATAATCGGTATACAAATCAAGCCTTTCAAGTTTTATATGTCAGTCCTTTGTATGCCACTGAAACATCTGTGTATACGTGTCTGTATTTATACAAACAATTATTTCAGTTAATCTTAAACTAAGAAAACCTTAACTATATTCCAAAAATTATCTCTTATCTTACATTTATCTTAATTAAGGACACTGAACAAGGACCACACGTAACAAAAGGAAAATTTAAAAACTAATATGTTCCCGGAACCATAATTGGACCCGTGTCACGCGATCGGTGATCCCCAGCGAACCCACGCTTTATTTGACAACACTAACTCCAAATCACAAGTAATCTTATAAAATTCTTCTTCCTATGATTATTAAGAATTACATGAATGGAAACAAAAGAAAAAACTATGTCTTTGAACTGAAACTTAAATTTCTGATAAGTGGGAACAGGGAACTCCGTCTTCGAACCCTTTAGTCCCGGGGTAAACTGGGGCGTCTGTCCCCGTCCGACCACGGAGGCTCACATATTTTAAGAGTAGTTTTGAAGGTAGTTTAAGGTAGAAAAGACAAAAAAAAGAAACGCATATAATTATAGTTGGTACTATTTATTCCATATATAAATATTTTATTAAACCATATGCGGCAACCAAAATATATATAAATATATATATAAATAAATAAATATATATATATATATATATTTATAGATTTATCGTAGATTTATAGATTTATATATATATATATATATAGATTTATAGATTTATAGATCTATAGTAGATTTATGTATATATATAATACTATAAATATATATATTTATATATGTATATCTATAATGTACAGTGTATATTTCTTATTATGCATAAGGTTAGTTTTAATTTTAGTTTAGGTGTAGATATTAAGTTCTTTTAAGGTAGTTTAAGTTACTTAAGTTTACATACTAAGTTTTTTCATTAAAATTGTTCTTAGTTTACTTTAAGCTCTCTAGAAGAAGAGAAGAATTCTTGTTGAGAAGTCGAAAGGTTAAGTTAAGGTTAGCCCGAAAAGGGCCAACCATAAATTAATTGTTTAGATACGCTAGTTTGAGTTGCTTTTTGTCTAGTTCGTAAGATTTTTAGATAGTTGGTAATAAAAATGCAATTAAAGAAAAAAATTGAAGAAAACTCGTTTTTTATACCGAATGTTAATACTGGCACATTTTGTCTCTTGATGCTTAGAAAGCAAAGCGCTTTCAATGAGAGATAGTCTCATTTAAAGTTTCATACATATGTATGTATGTAATTTTATTTATATATTTACATATCAACGTCAATGTGCAACTGCGAAAGTATGTAATGAACAAGTAATGCTTAAGCTAATTTTGATTGGTATTGGCATGAATTAGTTTTTAGGAAGTGGTGAAAGATAACTTTTTTAAAAAACTGAGTTAACGGTAATTTTACTGAGCTATAGACCTTTTCCCGTAGTAACAATCAAAATTTTAATTAAATTCTATTTCGACATATAATAAATAAAATCAGTATTGCTGTAAAATGCTATCACATACTACATTTGAATCAAGACCAAGACGCGAAATTAATATGTTATCACCAAATAAAACTTCAAGGAGCATAACAAGAGAGGAATACAACGACATGATACGTTTGTTACCTTACATGCCACCTATTCACTATAAATAAATATATGAACTTAAATATGCACTTGTTTTTATTTCTTGTATTAAGTTATTGATACATTATTAAGCAAATTTTTGTAACTACTACCGCCTATCAGACCTAATCAGTTCCCCTCCCTAAACTTCTACTGCTGTACTTACTTCGCTATCAGTATGTTACACACGTAAAAATCCAAAGGTTGCTATTTCAAATACTATTGTTACTATTCGCAAAAATTCTGCATATATAAAAACTCATTTGACTAGAATGAATGAGCCCCACATTCAACTACATACACAAAACGTACAATTATAAAATTACTTTAAATTTCAAATATTTTCACTACTTTTGTAATGCAAATGCACAAAAGTAGGAGTGCTCATTCAACTCTTTATGTACCAAAATTCAATATAATACATCCAACCACACACTTTACTGATCACTCTACGTTATTATCTTCAAATTTTTCTCTCCGGTTTATTAATCCTTGTCGGCTGGCTGCTTCTCTTTCTATCATTAAAAGCGTTTGTCGGGAGGTATTTTAAATAGACAACCAGTATTTTGTTAGGGGTGAGACATTGTAAGTCCGTTCCTCTTGCTCTGAATTGCTACGAATGGCTACGAATGGCTACGAATTTGCCCGAAAAACTACGAAAAAGCGTTCCCTTAGCTGATTTTTTCGTAGAAGAGAGAGATCATGAGAGAACAAAATATTTCCCCTGCCTACGAATTGCTGCCGAAGAAAAATTTGTGGGCAGCAGATGGCTGTCAAAGTGAACATAAGAAAACTGCTCATATTTCATTTATCTGATGGCTGTTTACGAATTTCTACGAAAAGTCATTTCAGAAGTTTCGGTAGAGTTACTCTCTGCAAGAGATATTTTTACACAAACTACTCAACTACGAATTTCGGTACACAAATCAATTGGAACAGACCTTGTATATCACAGCCACAGATGTTCCACCAAGAACAAAATACTGGTTGTCATTTCGAAAAACCAGCCGACTAAAGCTTTTAATAATAGAAAGAGAGCAGGCAACCGACAAGAAATAATAATGCTGAGAGAAAAATCCAAAGTGAATATCGAAGAGTGATCACTATACCGATTGCTTGTATTTATGATATTGAACTATGGTACAAAAAGAGGTTGTTTGGGTCATTGTTTTGTGTAGAATCCATCTAAGCGGCATATTCATCTATGTGTATGGTAGCATCGTTTATTTCATTTTGTTGACATAAACTCCAGCGGTCATCATCGATTTTATCCAATGAATGTACTTAAATGTGAAATAAAATATATGCTGCGACCAAGGGCCTACTAACCGACAATTGTTCTCAGCTTTCAATCTTAATATACAAAATTTCAGTTTTCAATACAATAATTACAAAATGTATGGACTTTTCGATGTACCACACTCCATTAAAAGCGTAAGAAATAATCTGCACAATCTGGAGATTATGCAACACCTTTATGATATAGAAACGGCCAAATCAACCAAAATGTGCGCATATATACCCATCATGTTTTGAAAAAATTAATGTAGCATTGGCAGCACAAGTCTTAAATCGGTCGGTAGCATGTGGGATTGTGGCAATGGGTGAGCTCAATAGCTTTCCCACCCATCTACAAAAATATGTTAAGCTGTTTTCATAAGAAAAATAGAGAGATTATTTGATGTTTTTATGGGCAAACCACCAACCACCAAGGGATGACACAGATATAGATTTTATTTATGAAATGATATCTTATCTAAAAAATATAAGATGCGTTAAAAACACGGGTAAGGTGAATTGCTTTGATGGTCTGGTCCTTACTATTGAAAGCATTCTGTGCATCAAGAATGAAGTATTCAATGTTCACCAAACGATTAAATATTTAACTTTAAATAAATTTAACCAAGATCAACTTGAAAATCTGTTTGGCTAACAAGATCGCGAAATGGCAATAAAAACAATCCAACTTTAGCAGAATTTGGATGCTTGTTAGCTAAAGTTTTGTCTTTAAAATGTTTCTTTAACTTAATTCTCCATCTGTCGAAAGGACGATTCTGACCACCTCATCCTTGATTGGAGCACGTTTACACAATATAAGGAAGAAAATATCATCATATGTAGCCAAAACACAGACGATTATGAGGAAAGCAGAGCAGAAATCAAGGAAATTTGCAGCAGTTATAATACCCGAAGTCGATGAAGTTTCTGTAAGATATTTTGCTGGATACTGTTTCTTCAAGACTCTTAACAAAACGAAAAGTATTTGTCAGAAATGTGTCGAAGCTGTTTCAAAAACCAAATTAACTTTTAATTTAATAGAGGTGTTAATAACGCAGAAAGAGTATGACTTATGAAATGACAATACCAAACTATTGCTTTTATGGCCATCAGAAAAATATTTGTAAATAAGCCGTTTGCATGTAAATAGAAGTGTTTACTAAAAATTTTTCGTTAAGAAACCAATTATATCAAAAATAATAAGCAAAATGCATCGAGGTTACAAATCTCCGTTTTCCGGAATGGTTTATTAGCACAAATGAATGCTATAAACATACAATAGGCAACACCAATTTTTTAATACTTGTTCTATTGTTCAAAAATTGTAAATGGACCATGGACAGCAGAACCTGTAATTTAAAAGCTGCAAATCAAAAATTATTAAAATTTCCTTAAACAAATAACATTACTGTTTGGAAAAAGTAACAATAAATAAAAAGTATTTTAAACATATGTATATCAAAAATCATACTTTATCCCACTAAAAGCATCTCTGTACATAAACGCATCATTTCATTTTCTAATTAATAACATAAGGTGACCCTCTGATAAATTAGATTAGTTAGTCTTCGTATGTATTCTGTTATTCTGTAGCTTTGGTTACGAAGATCTTTTAAAAGAGACTGCCTCTCACTGAAAGCGCTTTGCTTCCTAATAATAAATTGTCAAAATTTGGCAGTATTTATAATCGGTATACAAATCAAGCCTTTCAAGTTTTATATGTCAGTCCTTTGTATGCCACTGAAACATCTGTGTATACGTGTCTGTATTTATACAAACAATTATTTCAGTTAATCTTAAACTAAGAAAACCTTAACTATATTCCAAAAATTATCTCTTATCTTACATTTATCTTAATTAAGGACACTGAACAAGGACCACACGTAACAAAAGGAAAATTTAAAAACTAATATGTTCCCGGAACCATAATTGGACCCGTGTCACGCGATCGGTGATCCCCAGCGAACCCACGCTTTATTTGACAACACTAACTCCAAATCACAAGTAATCTTATAAAATTCTTCTTCCTATGATTATTAAGAATTACATGAATGGAAACAAAAGAAAAAACTATGTCTTTGAACTGAAACTTAAATTTCTGATAAGTGGGAACAGGGAACTCCGTCTTCGAACCCTTTAGTCCCGGGGTAAACTGGGGCGTCTGTCCCCGTCCGACCACGGAGGCTCACATATTTTAAGAGTAGTTTTGAAGGTAGTTTAAGGTAGAAAAGACAAAAAAAAGAAACGCATATAATTATAGTTGGTACTATTTATTCCATATATAAATATTTTATTAAACCATATGCGGCAACCAAAATATATATAAATATATATATAAATAAATAAATATATATATATATATATGGGTGGGCATGGGCCTATGCACGCGAGGTAACGTCGTTGATTGCGCTCAACATGGCGAGCTGCCAAGGCAATCCTCGTTAGTGCACGGGTCAAGTTGACATACAGCCTCCAAGTGGCGCCCCCTGGATAGGCATCACAACACCCGTTGACCCCTCTGCCCGAGGATTTAAATAATGGGCCTGGCCTACCAGTCCGTGGGTTGTGCGTGAGGGTAACTTCCTCACCACGTAAAAAAAAATGGAAGTTCAGAGACAACAACATGCCTCGGATAAGGACGGATCAACTGTTGACGACCCCAGCAAACGTTTTAAGGACAAAGATTTTCGGTTTTGCACGTGGAATGTGGGGTCCCTTAACAGGCCACGTGCAGCCGAACAACTTGCGGAGGCCCTTGACAGCTACAAAGCTGACATAACCGCCATCCAGGAAGTGCGATGGGATGGGCTTGGCATAAAAACGATGAAGAACTGCGATATCTACTACAGCAATTGCTATAGAGAGAGAAGGCAGCGCTTATTCGGATGCGGATTTGTTGTTCGAGGCAGACTTAGGCAAAAAGTCTTGAGCTACGACCCAGTGAGCGAACGCCTCATGACAATCCACATCAAGGCTAAATTTGGGAACATCAGCCTAATATGCGCTCACGCCCCGACAGAGGAGAAGGATGACAACATCAAGGATGACTTCTATGATCTCCTAGAAAGAACATACGATCGATGCCCCAGCTATGACACCAAGATCGTTCTAGGAGATTTCAACGCTCAACTGGGAAAGGAGGACATCTTTGCTGGAGTCATCGGTAAACACAGCCTGCACGACAACACATCCGGAAACGGACTCAGGCTGTTGGACTTCGCCTCGGGGCGAAACCTCTCTGTGGCTAGCACGCGGTTCCCACACCTGAACATTCACAAAGGAACCTGGCGATCTCCTGATCAATCAACCGTCAACCAGATTGATGACTTTGCGATCGACGTCAGACACTCCTCCCGTATTCTCGATGTCCGAACCTTCCGAGGTGCAAACATTGACTCGGATCATTGTTGTAGCCAAGGTAAGAACCCGGATATCGAGAGAGCAACGGAGTCGAGAAAGGCCAAAACGGTTTGACGTCGAAAAGCTACAATCGCAGCTGATTGCTGGGAACTTTGCCGACCGAGTCTCCCGGAAACTCGCCCAGAGTTCGACGCTTCCTGCACTAAGCATAGAAGAAGAATGGAAACGTTGTCAAGAAGCCATCAAAGATGCTGCCACTGATGTGCTGGGTTTCACGTCACCACCCAGAAGGAACCCATGGTTTGACGACGAGTGCAGGCAAGCGCACGCAGCTAAACAAGACGCCTATAAAGCGACGCTGCATCGAACAACGCGAGCTGTTCGTGAACTCTACGAACAGAGAAGAAGGGAAGAGCACCGGCTTCTCAGAAGGAAGAAGAAGGAGCATGAGAAGCGCGCGGTCGAGGAAATGGAAAGGTGCTTTGGCAGGAATGAAGTCCGAAAGTTTTACCGAAAGGTAAAACAGCTATCCGGAGGATACAAGGTTCGGACCAAGGCCTGCCGGGACCAAAATGGACAACTAGTAGTAGAGTCGCAGTCTGTGCTGAGAATCTGGAAGGATCATTTCTGCAGACTCCTAAGCGGCGATGACGACCCAAATCCCGCTGTTAGGCAGAATGTTCCACTCAATTTGGACGATGATAGACAAGCATTCCGTCCCCCCGACTTAGACGAGGTGAGGATAGCAATATCCAAGCTAAAGTCGAACAAAGCTGCTGGAGCAGACGGACTGTCCGCAGAACTATTTAAAGCAGCTGGAGATGACCTGGTTGGGCGCATGCACCAGCTCATCTGTAAGATATGGTCGGAGGAAAGCATGCCCGATGAGTGGAATCTCAGCGTCGTTTGCCCGGTCCACAGGAAAGGAGACCCCTTTGACTGCGCCAACTACAGAGGGATTAGTCTCCTGAACATCGCATACAAGATCCTCTCTGCCGTATTGTGTGAGCGTCTGAAACCATTTGTCCATGACCTGATAGGTCCCTATCAGTGTGGTTTCAGACCAGGGAAGTCCACAATAGACCACATCTTCACATTACGGCAGATCCTGGAAAAGACCCAAGAAATGCAAATTGACACTCACCACCTATTCGTCGATTTCAAGGCTGCATATGACAGTGTGCATAGAGACGAGCTATACAGTGCCATGTCTAGTTTTGGCATTCCTACCAAACTCGTCAGATTGTGTAGGATGACGATGGAGAACTCTCGCTGCTCCGTCAAGGTCGGTACCGAACTCACCGAGACCTTCAATGTCAAAAAAGGTTTTAGACAAGGCGACGCGCTGTCATGTGACTTCTTTAACATCATCCTCGAGAAGATCGTGCGTAACTCACAAGTCAACACCAGAGGCACGATCTTCCAGAAGTCAGTTCAACTGTTAGCTTACGCTGATGACATTGACGTGATTGGACGAACACAGCGAGCCGTCAATGAGGCGTTTGCTGGCATTGAAGCGGAAGCGGCTAAAATGGGTCTTGCGGTAAATGAGGGCAAAACGAAGTACATGCTGTCATCAAGGAAGGACACACAACATCGACGTCTCGGACGGAGCGTCACACTAGGCAGCAGAAACTTCGAGGTAGTTAAGGACTTCGTCTACCTCGGCTCCGCGGTAAATAAGGACAACAACATCAGTACCGAAATCAAACGCAGAATCACTCTTGCCAACCGCTGTTTCTTTGGGCTCAAGAGGCAATTGAGTAATAAAGCCCTCTCTAGAAGGACTAAACTAGCTTTATATAACAGCTTGATCATCCCCGTCCTACTATATGGCGCAGAATCTTGGACGTTAGCAAAGGCGGATGAGCAAGCTCTTAGTCTTTTTGAGAGAAAAGTTTTGCGTGCGATTTTTGGTCCTGTTTGCGTTGATGGCATCTGGAGGAGAAGATTTAATGACGAACTCTATTGGCTGTACAGAGACATGCGCCTGGTTAAGCGCTTAAGATGGCTAGGCCATGTAGAGCGTATGGACACCACTGCTCCGGCCCGAAAAGTCTTTGAATCCGAGCCATTGGGACAACGCAACAGAGGACGACCTAGACTGAAGTGGCGTACACAAGTGGAGAAGGACCTCAACCAACTTGGAGTGCGCAACTGGAGACAGCTGGCGAAAGATCGTGCTGGCTGGAGAGGCATGTTGGTTGAGGCCCAGGTCCACCCCGGACTGTAGCGCCACAAGAAGAAGAAGAATATATATATATATTTATAGATTTATCGTAGATTTATAGATTTATATATATATATATATATATATATATATATATATATATATAGATTTATAGATTTATAGATCTATAGTAGATTTATGTATTTATATAATATTATAAATATATATATTTATATATGTATATCTATAATGTACAGTGTATATTTCTTATTATCCATAAGGTTAGTTTTAGTTTTAGTTTAGGTGTAGATATTAAGTTCTTTTAAGGTAGTTTAAGTTACTTAAGTTTACATACTAAGTTTTTTCATTAAAATTGTTCTTAGTTTACTTTAAGCTCTCTAGAAGAAGAGAAGAATTCTTATTGAGAGGTCGAAAGGTTAAGTTTAGGTTAGCCCGAAAAGGGCCAGTTATAAATTAATTGTTTAGGTACGCTAGTTTGAGTTGCTTTTTGTCTAGTTCGTAAGATTTTTAGATAGTTGGTAATAAAAATGCAATTAAAGAAAAAAATTGAAGAAAACTCGTTTTTTATACCGATTGTTAATACTGGCAAATTTTGTCTCTTGATGCTTAGAAAGCAAAGCGCTTTCAATGAGAGATAGTCTCATTTAAAGGATCTCCGTAACTAAAGCAACAGAATAACCGCAAATATATTACATGCAAAGTCTAGTTGGATTTGTATGGTACAAACACAACATTCTGTGATACATGCGTTATCGAAAGTAGACAAAATTTGTTTCCGTCCCCTTTTCAGATTTTCGGCAAGATTTCCTATATCGGTCAACTTGATGAAATAGATTCTCAATTTCAGTGAGAATGATTCGATTTCATTGCAATTTATCACAGAGTCACCTTATGCTACTAATTAGAAAATGAAATGATGTGTTTATGTACAGAGATGCTGTACATGGGAGAAAGTATGATTTTTGATTTGTTGGTTGCAAGCAAATACAATTCTTTTAAAAAAAGTGTTCGGCGAATTTTAGGTTTTAATTTTTGTTTACCAATGCTACATACATACGGCTACTATTGCTGTTGAAATTGCCTATGAGTTTTTCCATCAATCAACGCCATCCACACCATGTATTTAATGGTATCTCCTTCTTTTGACATATTTGCCCGCCCTAGAATGCAATCGGTAGTAAGACACCTAGTTCTAATCGATTTCTGTTTTGCAAATAGTCTGAACTCAAATTGTTTCATACATATGTATGTATGTAATTTTATTTATATATTTACATATCAACGTCAATGCGCAACTGCGAAAGTATGTAATGAACAAGTAATGCTTAAGCTAATTTTGATTGGTATTGGCATGAATTAGTTTTTAGGAAGCGGTGAAAGATAACTTTTTTAAAAAACTGAGTTAACGGTAATTTTACTGAGCTATAGACCTTTTCCCGTAGTAACAATCAAAATTTGAATTAAATTCTATTTCGACATATAATAAATAAAACCAGTATTGCTGTAAAATGCTATCACATACTACATTTGAATCAAGACCAAGACGCAAAATTAATATGTTATCACCAAATAAAACTTCAAGGAGCATAACAAGAGAAGAATACAACGACATGATACGTTTGTTACCTTACATGCCACCTATTCACTTTAAATAAATATATGAACTTAAATATGCTCTTGTTTTTATTTCTTGTATTAAGTTATTGATACATTATTAAGCAAATTTTTGTAACTACTACCGCCTATCAGACCTAATCAGTTCCCCTCCCTAAACTTCTAATGCTGTACTTACTTCGCTATCAGTATGTTACACACGTAAAAATCCAAAGGTGGCGATTTCAAATACTATTGTTACTATTCGCAAAAATTCTGCATATATAAATACTAATTTGACTAGAATGAATGAGCCCCACATTCAACTACATACACAAAACGTACAATTATAAAATGATTTCTTCGAAATTCGCGTATAAAAAAATTACTTTAAATTTCAAATATTTTCACTACTTTTGTAATGCAAATGCACAAAAGTAGGAGTGCTCATTCAACTCTTTATGTACCAAAATTCAATATAATACATCCAACCACACACTTTACTGATCACTCTACGTTATTATCTTCAAATTTTTCTCTCCGGTTTATTAATCTTTGTCGGCTGGCTGCTTCTCTTTCTATCATTAAAAGCGTTTGTCGGGAGGTATTTTAAATAGACAACCAGTATTTTGTTAGGGGTGAGATATTGTAAGTCCGTTCCTCTTGCTCTGAATTGCTACGAATGGCTACGAATTTGCCCGAAAAACTACGAAAAAGCGTTCCCTTAGCTGATTTTTTCGTAGAAGAGAGAGATCATGAGAGAACAAAATATTTCCCCTGCCTACGAATTGCTGCCGAAGAAAAATTTGTGGGCAGCAGATGGCTGTCAAAGTGAACATAAAAATAACTGCTGATATTTCATATATCTGATGGCTGTTTACGAATTTCTACGAAAAGTCATTTCAGAAGTTTCGGTAGAGTTACTCTCTGCAAGAGATATTTTTACCCAAACTACTCAACTACGATTTCTGTACACAAATCAATTGGAACAGACCTTGTATATCACAGCCACAGATGTTCCACCAAGAACAAAATACTGGTTGTCATTTCGAAAAACCAGCCGACTAAAGCTTTTAATAATAGAAAGAGAGCAGGCAACCGACAAGAAATAATAATGCTGAGAGAAAAATCCAAAGCGAATATCGAAGAGTGATCACTATACCGATTGCTTGTATTTATGATATTGAACTATGGTACAAAAAGGGGTTGTTTGGGTCATTGTTTTGTGTAGAATCCATCTAAGCGGCATATTCATCTATGTGTATGGTAGCATCGTTTATTTCATTTTGTTGACATAAACTCCAGCGGTCATCATCGATTTTATCCAATGAATGTACTTAAATGTGAAATAAAATATATGCTGCGACCAAGGGCCCACTAACCGACAATTGTTCTCAGCTTTCAATCTTAATATACAAAATTTCAGTTTTCAATACAATAATTACACAATGTATGGACTTTTCGATGTACCACACTCCATTAAAAGCGTAAGAAATAATCTGTACAATCTGGAGATTATGCAACACCTTTATGACGTAGAAACGACCAAATCAACCAAAATGTGCGCATATATACCCATCATGTTTTGAAAAAATTAATGTAGCATTGGCCGCACAAGTCTTAAATCGGTCGGTAGCATGTGGGATTGTGGCAATGGGTGAGCTCAATAGCTTTCATACCCATCTACAAAAATATGTTAAGCTGTTTTCATAAGAAAAATAGACAGATTATTTGATGTTTTTATAGGCAAACCACCAACCACCAAGGGATGACACAAATATAGATTTTCTCTATGAAATAATATCTTATCTAAAAAATATAAGACGCGTTAAAAATACGGGTAAGGTGAATTGCTTTGATGGTCTGGTCCTTACTATTGAAAGCATTCTGTGCATCAAGAATGAAGTATTCAATGTTCACCAAACGATTAAATATTTAATTTTAAATAAATTTAACCAAGATCAACTTGAAAATATGTTTGGCAAAATAAGAGCGCGAAATGGCAATAAAAACAATCCAACTTTAGCAGAATTTGGATGCTTGTTAACTAAAGTTTTGTCTTTAAAATGTTTCTTTAACTCAATTCTCCATCTGTCGAAAGGACGATTCTGACCACCTTATCCTTGATTGGAGCAGGTTCCACAAGATGAGGAAGAAAATATCATCATATGTAGCCAAAACACAGACGATTATGAGGAAAGCAGAGCAGAAATCAAGGAAATTTGCAGCAGTTATAATACCCGAAGTCGATGAAGTTTCTGTAAGATATTTTGCTAGATACTGTTTCTTCAAGATTCTTAACAAAATGAAAAGTATTTGTTAGAAATGTGTCGAAGCTGTTTCAAAAACCAAATTAACTTTTAATTTAATAGAGGTGTTAATAACGCAGAAAGAGTATGACTTATGAAATGACAATACCAAACTATTGCTTTTATGGCCATCAGAAAAGTATTTTTAAATAAGCCGTTTGCATGTAAATAGAAGTGTTTACTAAAAATTTTTCGTTAAGAAACCAATTATATCAAAAATAATAAGCAAAATGCATCGAGGTTACAAATCTCCGTTTTTCGGAATGGTTTATTAGCACAAATGAATGCTATAAACATACAATAGGCAACACCAATTTTTTAATACTTGTTCTATTGTTCAAAAATTGTAAATGGACCATGGACAGCAGAACCTGTAATTTAAAAGCTGCAAGTCAAAAATAATTAAAATTTCCATGAACAAATAACATTACTGTTTGAAAAAAGTAGCAATAAATAAAAAGTATTTTAAACATAGGTATATCAAAAATCATACTTTATCCCACTAAAAGCATCTCTGTACATAAACGCATCATTTCATTTTCTAATTAATAACATAAGGTGACCCTCTGATAAATTAGATTAGTTAGTCTTCGTATGTATTTTGTTATTCTGTAGCTTTGGTTACGAAGATCTTTTAAAAGAGATTGCCTCTCACTGAAAGCGCTTTGCTTCCTAATAATAAATTGTCAAAATTTGGCAGTATTTATAATCGGTATACAAATCAAGCCTTTCAAGTTTTATATGTCAGTCCTATGTATGCCACTGAGACATCTGTGTATACGTGTCTGTATTTATACAAACAATTATTTCAGTTAATCTTAAACTAAGAAAACCTTAACTATATTCCAAAAATTATCTCTTATCTTACAACTATCTTAATTAAGGACACTGAACAAGGGACACATGTAACAAAAGAAAAATTTAAAAATTAATATGTTCCCCAGCGAACCCACGCTTTATTTGACAAACTCCAAATCACAAGTAATCTTATAAAATTCTTCGTCCTCTGATTATTAAGAATTACAAGAAAGGAAACAAAAGAAAAATATATGTCTTTGAACTGAAACTTAAATTTCTGATATTTATATCTATAATATACCGTGTATATTTTTTTTATTATGCATAAAGTTAGTTTTAGTTTTAGTTTAGGTGTAGATATTAAGTTCTTTTAAGGTAGTTTAAGTAACAAGTTGTTTGCATACTAAGTTTTTTCATTAAAATTGTTCTTAGTTTACTTTAAGCTCTCTAGAAAGAGAGAAGAATTCTTGTTGAGACGTCGTTAAGTTTAGGTTAGCTTAAGGGCCAGTCATAAATGAATTGTTTAGATAAGCTGGTTTTAGGTGTTTTTTGTCTAGTTCGTAAGATATTTGGATAGTTAGTAAAATGCAATTAAAAAAAAATTGAAGAAAATCGATTTTCATACCGATTGTTAATACTGGAAAATTTTGTCTCTTAATCATTAGAAAGCAAAGCGCTTTCAGTGAGAGGTAGTCTCATTTAAAGGATCTCCGTAACTAAAGCAACAGAATAACCGCAAATATATTACATGCAAAGTCTAGCTGGATTTGTATGGTACAAACACAACATTCTGTGATACATGCGTTATCGAAAGTAGACAAAATTTGTTTCCGTCCCCTTTTAAGATTTTCGGCAAGATTTCCTATATCGGTCAACTTGATGACATGATAGATTCTCAATTTCAGTGAGAATGATTCGATTTCATTGAAATTTATCACAGAGTCACCTTATGCTACTAATTAGAAAATGAAATGATGTGTTTATGTACAGAGATGCTGTACATGGGAGAAAGTATGCTTTTTGATTTGTTGGTTGCAAGCAAATACAATTCTTTTAAAAAAAGTGTTCGACGAATTTCAGGTTTTAATTTTTGTTTTGTATGTTTTCTACATACATACATACGGCTACTTTTGCTGTTGAAATTGCCTATGAGTTTGTTCATCAATCAACGCCATCCACACCATGTATTTAGTGGTATTGTCTTCTTCTTTTGTTATATTTGCCCGCCCTAGAATGCAATCGGCAGCAATACACCTAGTTCTAATCGATTTCAGTTTTTCAAATAGTCTGAACTCAAATTGTTTCATACATATGTATGTAATTTTATTTATATATATACATATCAACGTAAATGCGCAACTGCGAAAGTATGTAATGAACTTGTAATGCTTGAGCTAGTTTTTTTTTTTGAGTTTTAAATGCATTTTTTATTTTTTTTTTTCAACTAATGATAACTTAACACTAGGAACAAAATGCTAGACCTAGATACATCTGATATGAAATCTTACATCTACTTACTGGCAATATGCGGGCACTCTAAGCTAAAATAATTATTTATTTATTTATTTGCCTTTCGGCGTCAAAATTTTTTTTATTTTCTTTTTAATTTGTTAAAACTAATGTTTATTTATTAAAAACTAAGAATAAGAAGAATATTTTAAAAAAACTTAATTGTCTACAATTTTTTTTATAAAAACTTAGTATTACTTAATATAACCTATTCTAACTTAAAGATACTTACGACTGACATTTTTTGATTTTTTTTTAAGGTTTTTGTGTTTATTTTTTTGTTGTTTTTTGTTATTTTTATTTGATACACTATTTTAGTTTAATCTTAATTACTAACTTAGCCTAACTTATACTAGATGTGAGTTGGCCGTGGGAGGCCAATCTTAACCTAATTAGGCTGACGACAGCTGGGGCTCTTGGTGTGGCCCTAACCACCAATAGAACCCTCGGTCCTTATCCGTTTCTATCCTATCGCGGATGGAGACAGATGTGCTGAACCGGAGAGCATCCCGACTAACATTTGCGACGTTTTTGTCGTACATCAGTCGCCTGTCCACTGTCCTTCTCATCACGTGGTAAATAAGTGGACATGCATCCGCATCCTGAATCAGTCCAATGCGGTCAAGATATAAGAACGCTTCCGGCGGAATGAAACCCCTTCGGCAAGCGCTCTCGTGGTACTCGTCATTTGGGTAGTAGGCCCCAAATATGAGATCGTTCTCAGAGGTCATGGCTCGTGCAACATGCCTCCGAATAAGCTTAATAATAAAATTATCAACCCCGTTCACGTTTGCTTCGTTATACAAGACCTCAAAAGGATAGAACTTCTTGTAGTCAGATTCCGGGGTTCTGTACTTCTTGAGACATGCGCGAAGACATTGTCTCTCAAAGACCCTGATCTTTTCCATTTGCGAAGGACTCACATTGAACCACACCGGGCAGCCATATACCATGATTGGCCGGATGAGGGCCGTGTAGCTTCACTTTGGCGTCAAGTTGCCTGCTGTAGAACAACCCCCTTGCCATAGCGAAGCCTTTCTTAGCTTTCTTCAAAGCTGTATCTACATGGATACCACCATACAGATACTGGTCCAACATAATGCCAAGATATCTCACTACACTCTTTACGACTAGTGGCTGACCCTGTGGGTCAAATATGGCGAACTTGCGCAAATTCTTCTTCGTAGCCCTTCAGGCCCTGTATAATGGAGTCCGGAAGAGGATAGTTTCACACTCCTGGAAGTTGATTTTCAACTTCCAGTCGTCGCAAAATCGCGAAGATTTTTCGGAAGCGAGAAATCTTTGCCCCTTTTGGGGATGGGTTTCACTACCCCATTTTTACCACAATACGAATAGACACCAATTCTGTGGTTCATCGGAATCAACTTCTGGATGTTCTTCAGCTGTGACTTGAGCGATCGTATTTCCGGATCGTTTGGGTCGGTAAAGCGTCTGTACAGAGTTTTTAGTCTCGAAAGCAGTTTGCTTTTTTGCACGTGCAGTGCGTCGATGGTATCGTTACGATAAATGTCGCCATCTGTCGTAGGTGATACCTTAGGAAGCGTCCTGTGCATGGTACGTTTAATCACATCGTCTACTTGTATGAGGCACCTGCCAACCTCTTCCTTCGTCAAGTTTCTGTTCGAAGGTGGCGTCATCTCGCTCGAACGTAGTTCTCTGGATAGGATCCTAGAGAAACGCGGCCAGCGTGCCCTTCAATAATCGAAAGGATGCATCTCCGCGAACTCTTCAAGCTCCACCAGCTCGTTCGGGAACTGAATAACCGCGGCCAGACCACAGTGATCACTGTCGTACTCCACCGTTGTCAGACAATTCCTAGTGCGAGTGTCTACGTCTCGTAGCGTCAGTCGTCTGTCTATTAGCATTAGATCTATATAAGACCCACTTTTGGGAAAGGACGGTCTATCGGTTGCAAGCAAATTCAGCTTGAACTCAATAAAGTGACGGGCCATCCACTTTAAGAGTGAATTTCCTCTCGGATTTGGAGCAGAATTGCCCCATTCCTCGTGCCTCGCGTTCAAATCTCCGGCGATGACAATATACTTCTCCTTGGAGCAAAGCCGAAGCTTTCGAAAGAGTGTCTCGAGCTCTGAGATAAAATTTGCGGACTGAGGTGCATCTGATGCATAGACCGCGACTACGTACAGTTTCCTTCCACCTTGGAGGGAAATGCACGCAATTGAAGCCTCTAGCACGCCGAAGGTTCGCACCTCATCGCAATACACGATTTTATGGCGTAAGCCTTTTTTAATGAAGAGAGCGAGTGTGGCGCGGGGGCGGTATCTTGGAATGATTGTATAGTCTTTGTACCTGAGTACGTGCTTCCGGTTTAGCTTGGTTTCGCTAGCCATCAACACATCAGGCTTATGGGACTCCAAAAGGTGAAGCAAGGTCAACTTTCTCTCGATCCTGAGGATTGAATTCACATTCACCGCCAGGATTGTTGTTGAACTGTTGTTGCTGCTGCACTTGTTGTTGCTGCTGCTGTTGTTGCTGTTGCTGCTGATGTTGTTGCTGCTGCTGCTGTTGTTGTTGTTCTTTCTGCTGCTGCTGGTGTTCGAGCTTTTGTTGGAGGGCTTTAATGAACTCCTCCAGCTAATTTTTTTGTTTGATTTTTTCTGCCAGCTCTTTTTCAGCGGCAGCAAGTTCATCAGCTTCAGAGGAAGCCAGCTTGGCATAGCGATTCTTTTTATCGCTTCTAGTTTGCTCTATAAGCTGCTTTTTTGCAGCTCGACTTATTTTGAGTTGCCGGTCAAACAATGATTGTTTCGACTTGAGGGTCCTTCTCCTTTTTGCACCGCTGCTGCTCTCGCAGCCGGAAACGTCTTTTGTAGATATGGAGGAATCTTCCTCCATATCTACACATTCACGAATCACTTCACTTATTGTTTTTTCCGTTCCCATTTCTGGGATATTCTGGATTTTCGAGACTTAAAATATTTTTTCTTTATATTTTTTTTTTTTTTCAAAAACAAATTTTTTCTCGTCTCTCGGTTGCCACGGTAACCACACACTACAGCCGAAACACATCCTTTCGTATCGAATATTTACGAACGACTGATGCTTAGACTAATTTTGATTGGTATTGACATGAATTAGGTTTTAGAAAGTGGTGAAAGATAACTTTTTAAAAAAACTGAGTTAACAGTAATTTTACTGAGCTATAGACCTTTTCCCGTAGTAACAATCAAAAGTTGAATTAAATTCTATCTCATATAATATAATAAATAAAACCAGTATTGCTGTAAAATGTCATCACATACTACATTTGAATCAAGACCAAAATGCAAAATTAATATGTTACCACCAAATAAAACTTCAAGGAGCATAACAAGAGAGGAATACAACGACATGATACGTTTGTTACCTTACATGCCACCTATTCCCTACAAATACATATATGAACTTAAATATGCACTTGTTTTTATTTCTTGTATTAAGTTATTGATACATTATTAAGCAAATTTTTGTAACTACTACCGCCTATCAGACCTAATCAGTTCCCCTCCCTAAGCTTCTAATGCTATACTTACTTGGCTATTAGTAGGTTACACACGTAAAAATCCAAAGGTTGCGATTTCAAATACTATTGTTACAATTCGCAAAAATTCTGCACATATAAATACTAATTTGACTAGAATGAATGAGCCCCACATTCAACTACATACACATAACGTACAAATATAAAATGATTTTTTCGAAATTCGCGTATAAAAAAATTACTTTAAATTTCAAATATTTTCAGTGCTTTCGTAATGCAAATGCACAAAAGTAGGAGTAGTCATTCAACCCCTTTATGTACCAAAATTCAATATAATACATCCAACCACACACTTTACTGATCACTCTACGTTATTATCTTCAAATTTTTCTCTCCGGTTTATTAATCTTTGTCGGCTGGCTGCTTCTCTTTCTATCATTTAAAGCGTTTGTCGGGAGGTATTTTAAATAGACAACCAGTGTTTTGTTGGGGGTGAGACATTGTAAGTCCGTTCCTCTTGCTCTGAATTGCTACGAATTTGCCCGAAAAACTACGAAAAAGCTGATTTTTTCGTAGAAAAGAAAGATTATGAGAGAACAAAATATTTTCCCTGCCTACGAATTGTTGCCGAAGAAAAATTTGTGGGCAGCAGATAGCTGTCAAAGTGAATATAAAAAAACTGCTGATATTTCATATATCTGATGGCTGTTTACGAATTTCTATGAAAAGTCATTTCAGAAGTTTCGGTAGAACTACTCAACTACGAATTTCTGCACACAAATCAATTGGAACAGACCTTGTATATCACAGACACAGATGTTCCACCGAGAACAAATTACTGGTTGTCATTTCGAAAAACCAGCCGACAAAAGCTTTTAATAATAGAATGAGAGCAGAGTTATAATACCCGAAGTCGATGAAGTTTCTGTGATATTTTGCTGCACACTGTTTCTTCAAGACTCTTAGCAAAAAATGTGTCGAAGCTGTTTCGAAAACCAAATTAACTTTTAATTTAACAGAGGTGTTAATAAAGCTGAAAGAATATTACATTACTGTTTAAAAAAAGTAACAATAAATAAAAAAGTATTTTAAACATATGCATATCAAAAATCATACTTTATTCCACTAAAAGCATCTCTGTACATAAAAGCATCATTTCATTTTCTAATTAATAACATAAGGTGACCCTCTGATAAATTAGATTTTAAGATTTAAAAGAGACTGTCTCTCACTGAAAGCGCTTTGCTTCCTAATAATAAAGAGACGAAATTTGGCAGTATTTTAAATCGGTATACAAATCAAGCCTTTTCAGTTTCATGTCAGTCCTTTCTATGCCACTGAGACATCTGTGTATACGTGTTTGTATTTATGCAAACAATTATTTCAGTTAATCTTAATCTAAGAAAACCTTAACTATATTCCAAAAATTATCTCTTATCTTACAACTATCTTAACTAAGGACACTGAACAAGGGACACACGCAACAAACGGAAAATTTAGAAATAAATATGTTCCCGAACACACGCTTTATTTGACAACACTATCTCCAAATCACAAGTAATCTTATAAAATTCGTCCTCTGATTATTAAGAATTACAAGAAAGGAAACAAAAGAAAAAAATATGTCTTTAAACTTAAATTTCTTATAAGTGGGACTTGTAAATAAAAAAACAAACAAACAGAACGCCAGTAAATATATATTGTTGCGACTGGGCGTGCTTGTAGGAAAAAAAAAATATATGTTTAAGACACGATCTTCTCACTCGCGTCAACCGGCCTGGTGTTTTTGACGGGATTTTGTCACCAGTATTTCCGTCGTTTCGTTTAAGTGATTGCCCCGCAGAAACATAACAAAACAATCAAAAGAAAACCGACAACCGAAAAGAATCTAAAAAGAATCCAAAAAGAAAATACTCAAAAAAGAAAATAGTCACAAAAGAAAATAGTTTTTTATGCTTAGTCAAACTTTATTGAAATACAGATTGAAACGTACAAAGAGTACAATGAGCGCGCTGTTATGATTTCGATGATAAAAACTCAGGTGCGGGCCTCCGTTGCACGTTGTGCTATGGCAAACGGAACCACACAGCAATCATTTGAATGGCTGATTTTGTAAAGAAGATTCCCCTCTAAGAACGACAAAGTTTTAGGTTCTCAGGCCCATCAAGCTTATGCACGCCATTTGCTAGATCCCTGTTCCACTCAGGAATACAACAGTTGTCCTTGCGCAATTTTATATCCAGAACCCTAGTCTCGAAACCAGAAAGTGGAGGATTCTTCCACAAGAATCGTGAAAGCAAAAACTCTCGATGTGGGCCTCGACCGATATTCTGTTTCACCGTCATTTCGAGATATAGCTCACGTCCCTATTTGCACCTTAGAAGGATTAAATTCCGCTTCATTTCCCACGGCAACTCTCAATATCATCATTCTAAGGCTGCTACTGCAATCCTCTATAGCAGACTCTCCATGACGAGGACAAAAACTCACATAAGATCCATCCAAGAAGAATGGATGTGGAAAAGCTACCAGTCGCCTCGGTGGCCTGTGGGGTTTCTTTCCACTTTACGACGAGCAATCAGAAAGACCTAGAACTTGTCTTATAAATGCTTCGAATTGACATGCCCAGTCAAAAACACCCCTTCAGACCCCTTATTCCATGGTGGAATACGGAACTGCAGATAATTCGAGGGGAAACCAGAAAACCTCTAGACAAGTCACTGAAGATCAATTAGTATGAGGACTGGAAAATGTACTCACCAACACAAAAAGAGAAGCGCTTTCGCTTTCGCTTGCTAGCATTGAAGTGGCTAGGCCATGTAGAGCGTATGGACACCACTGCTCCGCCCTGAAAAGTCTTTGATTCGAGCCATTGGGAAAACGCAACAGAGGACGACCTTGACTAAGTTGGCCCACACAAGTGGAGAAAGACCTCAACCAACTTGGAATGTGCAACTGGAGGCAGCTGGCGAAAGATCGTGCTGGCTGGAGAGGCATGTTGGTTGAGGCTCAGGTCCACCCCGGACTGTAGCACCACAAGAAGAAGAAGAATTATCGCTCCTTAAGACCATCAATTGCTTGGTGGAACAAGCTTTCGGGCAAATACGTGACTGCTGCTTTCACCTAACTTTAAACAACTGTCTGTCACGGTTGCACAAGACTTTTCGCCTTTTCGGACGACATAGGGATCTGGAACACGGACCTTCGTGGAAAACGACAACATAAGACTTCACACATAAGCCGATCTGTCGGCGTACAAACGGTACACTTCAACTTCGCAAAGCACCTAAGTCGACTTGGGCATAGTGATCGGACCCTTTGCGATGCCTGTGGAAAAGGTAAACACACTTCACAACATTTTCTCTGTCAATGTCCCGTTTTTGGACTTAGAACTGACGTGGTAGGTTCTAAAAACTTAAACTCTTTATCTCAGAAACGCTTTCTGTTTTTTTCATCGGAAAACCAACAAACTGCATTAAATGAAGTTTACTGCCTGGTAGTACAGTGGACCAATTTTTTTGTCTGAGCGCTCCAGTGCAGTATATCCCAACCTCCAACAAAACAAGGCACTCAACGAAAGATAAAAGGATATACACATAGCAGAAAAAGTATGCGTTCAACTACTCAACCAATAGTAATAATAGTGGGTTATTACAAACAATTTATTGAATGTTTTTGGGATTACAATTACGCACAATCAGGAACAACAACGAGAAGAATTCATAACAAAAATCTCGTTCCATTATTATAAACACGTGTTCAGATAACGATACTTTTATGCTGAAACACCTAAAAGAGAAGCAGAAAAGCCTGCGTTTAGTTTGAATTGAGTGCTTAAATCGATGGAAAAAATGAAAATACCTTGAAATTTAATAGCTAGTTGAGTATCCACGTCGTTTTAAGACTTCCTGTAAACGTTTTTGTATGAAACTAACTAGTTTAAAAGTGTCTTCAGGAGTCATTTTTTCCCATTCATCCTTAAGCGAATTCCCCTTTCGAGTAAATCCCACAGATGTTCGATTTGGTACAAAGAGTACAATGAGCGCGCTGTTATGATTTCGATGATAAAAACTCAGGTGCGGGCCTCCGTTGCACGTTGTGCTATGGCAAACGGAACCACACAGCAATCATTTGAATGGCTGATTTTGTACCGAAGATTCCCCTCTAAGAACGACAAAGTTTTAGGTTCTCAGGCCCATCAAGCTTATGCACGCCATTTGCTAGATCCCTGTTCCACTCAGGAATACAACAGTTGTCCTTGCGCAATTTTATATCCAGAACCCTAGTCTCGAAACCAGAAAGTGGAGGATTCTTCCACAAGAATCGTGAAAGCAAAAACTCTCGATATGGGCCTCGACCGATATTCTGTTTCACCGTCATTTCGAGATATAGCTCACGTCCCTATTTGCACCTTGGAAGGATTAAATTCCGCTTCATTTCCCACGGCAACTCTCAATATCATCATTCTAAGGCTGCTACTGCAATCCTCTATAGCAGACTCTCCATGACGAGGACACTTCAACTTCGCAAAGCACCTAAGTCGACTTGGGCATAGTTATCGGACCCTTTGCGATGCCTGTGGAGAAGGTAAATACACTTCACAACATTTTCTCTGTCAATGTCCCGTTTTTGGACTTAGAACTGACGTGGTGGGTTCTAAAAACTTAAACTCTTTATCTCAGAAACGCTTTCTGTTTTTTGCTTCGGAAAACCAACAAACTGCATTAAATGAAGTTTACTGCCTGGTAGTACAGTGGACCAATTTTTTTGTCTGAGCGCTCCAGTGCAGTATATCCCAACCTCCAACAAAACAAGGCACTCAACGAAAGATAAAAGGATATACACATAGCAGAAAAAGTATGCGTTCAACTACTCAACCAATAGTAATAATAGTGGGTTATTACAAACAATTTATTGAATGTTTTTGGGATTACAATTACGCACAATCAGGAACAACAACGAGAAGAATTCATAACAAAAATCTCGTTCCATTATTATAAACACGTGTTCAGATAACGATACTTTTATGCTGAAACACCTAAAAGAGAAGCAGAAAAGCCTGCGTTTAGTTTGAATTGAGTGCTTAAATCGATGGAAAAAATGAAAATACCTTGAAATTTAATAGCTAGTTGAGTATCCACGCCGTTTTAAGACTTCCTGTAAACGTTTTTGCATGAAACTAACTAGTTTAAAAGTGTCTTCAGGAGTCATTTTTTCCCATTCATCCTTAAGCGAATTCCCCTTTCGAGTAAATCCCACAGATGTTCGATTTGGTTCAAATCTGGAGATTGTAGGGGGTATGCAGTTGCTTAGGGACATTGTATAACAACCATAGGCGAACGATCTCGGTTGTCTGCTTTGGATCGTTATCCTGTTGAAACCAAAACTCTGAATTTAATCGAAGTTTATCCACACTTTTTTTAAATTTCTCTTTAAAATATGCAGGTAAGTATTTGTTCATTGTGGACTCAATAAACTCCATTTCCCCAACTGCTGCACTTGACATGCACCCCCACACTATCACACCTCCTTCGCCGTGTTTAACTGTAACTGTCAAATTTTGTTTATCGTAGGCTGTACCCGGTACCCGAAAATGCAAAATTTGCTTTCATCGGAAAAAATTATTCGCTTCCAGAAGTCAGGTGGCTTATTTATGTATTCATTTGCAAAAGCTATGCGCTTTAAGCGATTCACTCTTGAAATGAATGTTTTTTCTCTTGAAAGCCTTTATAAGGATTTTTCTAACAGCATCGGCAGTGATGGTTTTGTCGAATTTTACCATTATGTTTTTCGATTAATGAGATGCTGTTATCCGAGGATTTATCTGCACCTGCTTTATTACATCTCGTGTTCCTCGAGATGTTAGCTTTGGAGGTCGACCACAACGAGACTTTGATGTGTAAATACCTGTTGATTTATAGTTATTTACCACCCTTTGAATTGAGGAATACTGCCGCCCAATATCCTTACCTAATTTGAGGCTGCATTAGGAGATATGCCAGGGCCATTTACACCGACGAAATTATGCTTTCTTTCCTTCTCATGTAATTCCTCTGTCCACTAACTTAAGCACAAACCGGTATATGATTTCCGATGGTCTATGTTGGCACCCTCATTTGAACTGAGGTCACCAGTTACGGTTAAAGAAAAATATAATATAGTAATTCGACACATGCCACACGTATAATGCACAAGCGATCGGATGACCCCACGAATTGCAAACCAAAAGTCTGCAGCTTTTCCGCCCTAATTGGGAAATAAAGAAGAAATATGAAAATGCAATTCATGGAATTATCGGCCACTTCTGCAAACAAGGCAAATACGATGACTTTACTTTTAGTCTACCATTTTATTATTAATAGTGTAACAGTTTATTTTGAAGACAGACTCAATAAAGATCGGACGAGGTTGTGCACCTACAATAAGAAAAAGTTGTTTTTTTTTTCCATGAGGAAAATATCGAGATTAAAATTGGTACAGTAGAGTAGGATACCGAGTTTAAAGTAGAAGTTTAAACTTGCGTATTAACGCTATACTGGTAAAGAACCAATACGCAATACTAAAACCGTTTCAATCGTCGTGAAACATTATAAATGAGATACACAGTGACAAATATATCAAATATCAAAAATGTATAATTGTATAAATTTGAAATCATAAAGCTAAAACGAGTGAACAAGTTTACAAAGTGAAAAGTGGGAAGTTCTAATACTAAAATAAAGAAAGAGTCATTTTAAAATAATAAAAGGTACGAAATATATCAAACAAACGTGCAACATAGTGAGGAAGTGAAATAAAGTTGAAGTGGTGAAGGAAAAACAACGCATAAGAAAAGCAACAGTGACGAGGAAAACAACGAGCTACAGAGAAAGGTCAGATACATTTATGTTTATGAGTAGGACAAATACCTTTGCAAGAGCAAATAGAAATTGTACAAAATCAAACCAGGCAAAAAACGCACATTTTGGTGACAGTTAAACACCAGAAGAATTATTCGATGAATTGTGTTCTGTGCAATATAAAACAAACGCTGCCTAGTTTTACAACCACATTAAGACTATTTTAAGAAGGCTTAACGTTAAACAAAAGCATAAAGGCATAGAAGCCAGCATCAGAAAAAATAAGATTTCAGCATCACTTTTCGGAATAAACTTCCTGAACCCATGCGTTCATTAATCTGCTGTAGAAATCCAGAGAGTTTAGAAGCTGCTATTAATATTCTTCACGAATCAGGGTATGCTTACTTCAAAATTGCAACAAACATTTCACACTCCCAAGATACTGAATCATCATCCTATAGAAATTCTTGCTCCAACGAAAATTCTAGCAGAAAATATAATAATAGCAACAGATATAATAACAACTATAATAAAAATAGTAATAGATCTGATAAACTATTCGAAAACTCCAGAAACAACAAATACCATCAACCACAACAGCACAATAATGCTAGTACTTTTAACAATACTAAAAACACGTCCTATAATAGAAGTCAGAATTTTGGACCAACTTACTCTAACCCAACTCAGAGCTTCCCAGTACCAAAACCAATGGATATAAACGCAGTTATGAACATTCATAAGCCCAATATACATCATGAAAATGCTGTCTCAGATTTGTTAATCAACCAAATAAACAACCACAATGGAGGAACAAATTTTCATCCACCTGCCTGGATGGAAAGCTACCATATATGTGGGATCAGGTGAACTGACCTTACCCTACAATGACATACAAATCACGCGACGAAACAACAGTTAGGATCAGGCGACCAAACTGTAAGACAAAATCATACGAACTCATACACAGAAGACGGACAGACAGACGATGAACACGGACGATCAGACGTACACACACATACCCTTGACAAACGGACAGCCTAGTAAGATAAAAGGGAAAATAGTAAAAAGAGATCAGAGAGTAGTAGTTGAGCCATCGAACCCGCCAGTCGTCACCAAACGCGGAACGAAACGATATTTTCTTATTAAATAAATTCTGTGAATTAAAATATTAAAAGTGAGTTTTATTTCCCGAATCCAACAAATTGGGGCCTCAACCGGGATTGCAATAAAACGAATCCATTAAGATTCTCCCCGGGAAAAGATCAGGAAAGTAATAATTAAGAAATCGTGTAAGATATTGTGCAAAGAAAATTTATAGACAATGAATTGTGATTCGGGAAATCAAGTGCTGAAACAGAATCAAAAAAAAATCCAGAGAGAAGAAAACAAAAAACAAAGAGACAAAGTGTGTGAAAAAAGTGTGCACGTGTCTGCAAAAGCAGTGTAGTGAAACCAATCACGGCTGCGCAGTACAAAGCAACAAAAAAAAAAAGGAGACACAAAAGAAAAAAAGAGACATTGAAAAGGTCACAGCAGGCAGCGAATACGGAAAACCGTTTCGTGGTTGTGTACCCCAACGCAGTGTGTGTACCAAAAAGGGAGCGAGTGTAATCTCCAGCTGAAGTTGAAGGAAGACACCAAGAAGGACGGAGTGTTGTGAAGCAGCTATACAGTGTGTTCCGCAAGTAGAAGTAGCATAATCTTTTGTTAAAATTAAAATTACATTCAAAAAGTTAAAATTTATATTTCTATTTGTTATACTCAAAAATTTGAAACGTGTTCTCCTACATACAAAATATTATTTTGTATTTACTTTTTTCCTATAACAAAAAGTGTTTCACATAACAAATTAAAATTCTTATTTTGCTTTTGAAAATTTGTATTTCCAAGATTAATTTCATTTCTTAAAATATTGTATTACATTATTAAAATAAGATTAAGATGGATGTAAATCAAATAGTGGCACTGACGGTCAAGGGATTGAGAGAAAGACTAGGGCAACTTAACTTACCAACGACAGGACTTAAGAACGTACTTCAGGATAGGCTACTGGATCACTACGGTTTATCCCGGCACCCTGATGAAGAAGAATCTGTGGATAGGCAAAGTGTTGCGCTTCATGACGAAGATGAAGAGGAGGGCAGTACTATAGTTTCCGGCGGAGTGCGAACCAGAAGTCTTTTCACATTACGCGACATAGAAGACTCCATGATGGCATTCGATGGAACTGGATATCTGGACATTAATCTGTGGATTCAGGAGTTCGAGGAGAACGCCATGTCCGTAAATTGGAACGATTTACAAAAATTCATCTACGCGAAACAACTAGTGAAGGGACCGGCAAAATTGTTCGTTCGAAGCCAGATAGGCATGAAGAACTGGGCCACTATCAAGAATTTTTCTGGCGAGCGGCACTAACCGCGTCTTCAAGGACATAATCGTCAAGGAGCAGAATCTATCGGCATTCATAGACACTGGCAGTGATGTAAGCTTGATTCGAAACGACGAATTTTTGAGGTAAGGGTTAACGGAATTGCACAAAGGGAAAAGACATTTATATGGCATAGGTCAAAGCAGGGTGGTAACGTTAGGTAGTTTCGAGGAAATAGTTCTGGCTGATGGAATAGGGGTGAAAGTAAGATTTCATGTAGTAAGTGAGAAGGACATGCAGTATGCGGCAGTCATCGGAAGCGACGTATTAGAGGAAGTAGACCTCATTATCACAGAAGCAGGTGTGGAATTCAAGTCTAAAACAAGTCGTGCAGAGTTATGGAAGGAAGAGTCGAAAAAAGGAAAGGATGCTGTAGAAGAGAAGTCAGTCAAGAGCGATAGTAACGAGGGAAAAGAGATAAATCAAAGCGACGTTTGTGATAGAGCTCCTGTTAAGAGTCAGGGCGATAATGTGAGCAACAACTCCAAAATTGTCCCAGAGAATATGTCGAGCGAAGATGATGTTGAAGCCGGTATGATAAAAGAATTTGAGATGATATGTTTGGCAGCCGAGAATGGAGAGTTCCAAAGTACAGCAGAAGTGAATGTGGATCACTTGGATGTGGATATTAAGAAGGCCGTGCTAAAGATGATAAAAAACTATAAGCCTAAAAAGACGCAGACTTCTCCAGTTGAAATGAAGATTATACTGTCCGATGAAATCCCAGTGTACCAGAGGCCAAGACGCCTTTCTAATGTCGACCAAGTAACGGTTCGGAGGCAGATAAACAAATGGCTGGAAGAAGGAATAATTCAGCCTAGTACCTCTGAGTATGCTGCGCCTTTAGTACTAGTTCCGAAGATGAGGGGTGGGAAGAGGATATGCTG
The DNA here is from genome assembly GCA_955652365.1 of Eristalinus aeneus. Lineage (NCBI taxonomy): Eukaryota > Metazoa > Arthropoda > Insecta > Diptera > Syrphidae > Eristalinus > Eristalinus aeneus. Next base: position 14,143,470 of record OY019132.1, on the reverse strand, counting down.
CGACTACAGATGGTTGAACAAGGAGATCGTGAGGGACAACTTCCCGATGGTGTTGATCGACGACGTTGTAGAGCGACTTCAGGGAGCATCTGTTTACACGACTTTGGACTTAGAAAATGGATTTTTTCACGTCCCCGTAGAACCAAGTTCTCGGAAGTACACATCATTCGTTACGGCCGATGGTCAGTACGAATTTGTGTATGTTCCGTTTGGAATAAGCAATTCCCCTGCAGTGTTCAGTCGATTTATTTCCGCCATTTTTCGTGAGTGGATCCAAGCTGGAATCATTGTGGCGTATATGGATGATCTCATAGTGCCGTCAAGGAGTGAACAAGAAGGTATAAAGAAATTAAAGTTGATCCTAGAAGTCTCTGCAGCACATGGATTACGCATCAAATGGTCTAAGTGTCAAATTTTACAGAGGAGGATATATTTCTTAGGGTACGTCATAGAGAACAACACAATTCAGCCATCAACAGAGAAGACCAGAGCTGTAAGGGAATTTCCGGTGCCAGGAGACAAGAAAGTGCTCCAACGCTTCTTAGGCCTAACATCTTATTTCCGAAGGTTCATTGAGGAGTTCGCCATAGTCGCAAAGCCGTTGTCCGACTTACTACGAAAGGATACCCAATTCACCTGGGGAACTGAACAGTGCTTGGCGTTTGAACAACTAAAAGCTGCGTTAACCAAAGCGCCCGTGCTTAAATTATTTAATCCAGAAGCAGAAACCGAGGTTCATGCAGACGCCAGTAAGTTTGGTTATGGAGCAGTGTTATTGCAAAGGGATGCGGATGACCAACTTTTCAACCCAACGCAGTATATGAGCAGGAAAACAACTCCGGTAGAACAAAAATATCATTCCTACGAATTGGAGGTTTTAGCGGTCATCGAAGCACTGAAGAAGTGGAGAGTATACCTTTTGGGCATAAAATTTAAGATTGTGACGGACTGTAACGCTTTTACGATGACAATGCGCAAGGCGGACGTACTAGTCAGAATATCTCGATGGGCAATGTTTCTTCGAGAATTCGATTACGAGATCGAGCACCGTCCCGCTACAAAACTTAAGCATGCAGACGCTTTTCCTCGAACAGTCATTAAACTATTGATTGAGGGAGGCACAGCTGCAAGACCCATGGACCAAAGCCGTACGGACTGTGTTAGATAAGGGACCTTATGAAGATTTTTTCATGAAGGCTGGTTTATTATACAAGGATCCGGTAAAAGAACTAATAATGGTACCGACGCAAATGGAACAAGAAATTATTAGCATCGCTCATCAACAAGGTCATTTCGCAACAAGAAAAACTAAGGAGCTAGTTGAAAGAACATTCTTCATACCGAATCTGATGCCGAAAGTTGAGAATATTGTTCGGCGATGTGTTAAATGTCTCGTCTCAGAGTCCAAAGCCGGTAGGAGAGAAGGATGCCTCGTTCCGATTGACAAGGAAGACAAGCCTCTACAAACATATCACATCGATCATCTTGGACCTATGAAGCAAACTCAAAAACAGGACAATCATCTACTGGTAGTGGTGGATGCATTTTCGAAATTCGTATGGTTGTATCCAACGAAGACTACCGGAGTCAACGAAGTGATCGACAGACTCCGTAAACAATCTGTCGTTTTTGGAAATCCAAGAAGGATAATCACTGATCGAGGCTCGGCATTTACTTCGAAGGCATTCAGTGAATACTGTCAAGAGAAAGGAATCAGACACCTTGTCATCGCTACAGGCGTCCCAAGAGGCAACGGACAAGTGGAGAGGATTCATCGAATAGTCATCCCGATGTAATCTAAAGCCTGTAGAGGAAATGAAAAAAATTGGTATTAGCACGTAGATCGGATCCAGCAGATTTTAAACAGTACCCCACCACGGAGCATAAAGGTTAGTCCATTTAAAATACTAACTGGTTTGAAACTACGCACAGCGGAATATCCGGAGTTGAGAGAACTCTTGAAGGAAGAGATCGTTGAAGAACTGCAGGTAGAGCGAGACAAGCTGCGGGAAGAAGTGCGAGACAACATTACTGAGATCCAGAAGGAAAATAAAAAGACCTACGATGAGAGTAGAGTGCCTGATCGAATCTACGAACTGGGGGAATTAGTCGCCATTAAGCGCACCCAATTTGGTTCAGGCATGAAGCTCAGACCAAAGTATCTAGGGCCTTACAAAATATTGAGTGTTTTCAAGCATGGAAGGTACGAAGTAGAAAAGATGGGACGACAGGAAGGACCCAAGAGGACCTACACAGTTTCAGAACACATGAAGAAGTGGAACCCTTCATTCGGGGCGAATGAACTGTCAGGATAGCCGGATGTGGGATCAGGCGCCAAGCGAACTGACCTTACCCTACAATGACATACAAATCACGCGACGAAACAACAGCTAGGATCAGGCGACCAAACTGTAAGACAAAATCATACGAACGGATACACAGAAGACGGACAAACAGACGATGAACACGGACGATCAGACGTACACACACATACCCTTGACAAACGGACAGCCTAGTAAGATAAAAGGGAAAATAGTAAAAAGAGATCAGAGAGTAGTAATTTAGCCATCGAACCCGTCAGTCGTCACCAAACGCGAAACGAAACGATATTTTATTATTAAATAAATTCTGTGAATTAAAATATTAAAAGTGAGTTTTATTTCCCGAATCCTACATATATAATAATTCAAACCAAATTATATCCCTTATATTGACACTGGAGCGATACACTTTGTCATCAATCCTGGACTCTGTGACCCCAAATGGAACACATCTCAACCTCCCGTAAAAGTAAAAACTCTAAAAAACATTTTAATTATTTCTAAAACAGTCAAGATTCTACTGTTCGCATAACTTGGCAATACAGAAAATATGGTAGAATTCCTGGAATGTCAATTTCACGATTCTTATTATGGAATCATTGGGAACGATATAATTCGAAAGTACAAAGCATTAATAACAGAACAGTACCTCTCATCTACCAAGGAGCTAATGAATTACATTTATCTGTGAAACAAGAAAAAGGATTAATTTTTATAAGAGAACAAATAACCAATACAGGAGAAATTATAATACCTCAAGTAAAATACGACTAAAAGAAAATGATTCTTACGCAATAACACATTATAATTTCTGTATAATCGAATCTTCTACAACCGAACCATGTCATACAAAATCCATAAGGGATCAAATAAGAATAAGTCATTTGAATTTAGAAGAGCAAACTAAACTTTTGAGCCTAATAAAAAAAATACGACGATTTTCTACCAATAGGATAGAGATTTTACGTTTATTTATGCAATTAAGCATAGAATTAGGACAATAAATGATGTCCCAACTTATACCAAAAGTTACAAATACTCATACATCCACAAACAAGAAGTTGAAAAACAAATAAGTGAAATGCTTGAAAACAAAATTATACGACACAGTAGTTCTCCATATTCAGCACCTCTCTGGATCGTTCCGAAGAAGGAAGATGCCAGTGGGAAGACCAAATGGAGATTGGTCATTGATTATAGGAAGCTGATTGAAGTTACAATCGATGATAAGTACCCGATACCGAACATCGATGATATACTAGACAAATTGGGAAGATCCCAATATTTTACAACCCCCGATCTTGCAAAGGGTTTCCATCAAATTGAAATTCATGAAATTCATCATGTTCACAAGACCTTTAGTGCCTTTAGTGTCGAAAGTGGCCATTATGAATTTTTACGCATTCCTTTCAGCTTAAAAACAGTCCCAGCTACTTTCCGAAGGTTAATGAATCATGTGCTTCATGATTATATTAACAAAATCTGTCTAGTTTATATAGACAATATAATAATATTTTCAACCTCTTTAACGAACATTTTCTAAAGATTAAAAGATGTTAACCTTAAGGTTCAATTGGATATGTCGGAATTCCTGAAAAAAGAAACTGAATTCCTAGGGCATATTGTTACGCCAGACGGCATTAAAACCAATTAAAAAAAAATTGAATGTGTTATTGAAAGTTCATTAAAGTCTATTCGAAAATAGCAAAACCAATGGCAAAATATTTAAAGAAAGACGCGAAAATTAATACATCAGATCAGAAATATTTAGAAGTGTATTGAAGCTTAAAACTTTATTAACAAATGATCCAATTTTAACATATCCTAACTTTCAGAAAACATTTCCACTTACAACAGACGCAAGTCAATATGTTTTAGGCGCCATATTATCTCATGAAAATCATCCAATATCGTTTGCTAGTCGCACTCTTAATGAGCACGAGATAAATTACAGTACAATAGAGAAGGAACTCCTAGCAATTGTATGGGCGACAAAATATTATCGACCCTACTTGTTTGGCAGAAAGTTCATTATCGAAACCGACCACAAACCCTTTACATGGTTATTTTCGTTAGAAGAACCCTATTCAAAGTTAGTGAGATGGAGGTTAAAATGGTCTGAATTTGATTTTTCCATAAAATATAAAAGGTATATAAAAAAAAGTATATAAAAATATAAAAGAAACACACAACAGTAACGCTGACGCACTCTCCAGAATATCAATTACTGAAATAAACTTAATTGAAAATTACAATATTCCAACAAGCAAATCATGTCTGAGCATAAAAATCAGGTTGTCATATCAAAATCATACTCAGGATCTTTAAGAATAGTAAAAAAGGAAATATTTGATCGTTGACGAACTAAGCTAAATCATTGGACGAGCAGAGTACAATATCTTTTATTAAAAACCACTTCAATCCCAAAGCTCTGAATGCGATTTTAATAGACGACGAAGATTTATTTAATATGGTTCAAGACACATTTAAAAAATATTTCTCGAATAATATTAATTTTAAATTAATTCGATGCCATAAATTATTAGAAGATATCACTAATGAAACAAGATTAGCAGAAATCATAGAAAAAGAACATTTGAGAAACAATCATAGGGGAATAACAGAAGTTTTCCAAGAATTAATTCTCCTTTATTTCCATCCAAAACTTAAAATGAGAATTACTCAGTTCATTAACAATTGCGATATTTGCAACACAGAAAGATAATGTAAAAGAAATTAAGAAATTTCAAGACGTTAATATTAAATACAATAAAATCAAAAGGTAAAGCCCGAGAAAAAAAAACGATTAAATAAATAAATTCTCTTTTCAGAAACTACACTTATGATTAATCTGCACGTTATTGCAGTACTACTAGTAATGATGAAATCATCATTTGCGACAACGCAGGAAATACATTTGAATGACTTTACTAACAATAACGGATTTGTAACTCTTGACTAAGATAGAGTTAAAATAATAAAAAGTTATACAAAGTTTTTACATACTATTAACGTAACTGCACTAGAAACAACTAAAAATCAAACAAGAGATAATCTTTTTGCATTTGAAAATAAATCAAAACTAATAGAACCAATGTATCACACAGTTAATCAAAATTTGATACTATTAGAAGCCAAGTTAACGAACCTCAAACCACATTCAAAGACCAAACGAGCACTAATGAATATATTAGGGACAGGAATGAAACTCATCGCAGGCACAATGGATCGCGAAGATGAAATCGCAATAACAAATAAGTTAGATCAGCTCTTTGACCAAGAAAACAAATTAACAAAATCAAGTAATGAACAGGTAATAATCAACGGGAAAATATTAGAACGAATTCAAAAAATTACATCCCACATGATAAAACAACAGCATGTTATAGAAACGTACCTAAACAGTTAAGACTTGGTAGGATGAATACAAATTTTATAGCATAAGAGGAAGTTAAAACCATGCAATATACCAAATAAACCAAGACACATTAGAAATCACATAGATGATATCAAGCAAACTTGCCGTGCTAACTAGAAACATTTTGGGTAAACAAGAATTAACTATGTTTGATGATTCAAGTAATCTAAGCGAGATCAAAATCTCAGTCACCATTTATAAAGACCAAATTAAACAAAATTGCGATAAAAAAGACATAAAGGTAAAAATGAAGTATGTTATTAAATTTAAAGATTGCAGAATTATTGTCAATAATACAACATATGAAAATTTCGAAAGCAAAGTGTATGAAAACATTATAGTACCTAATTTCATCACGAAAATAAATGGGACAAATGTAATCCCTAGTATTAAATTAGAAGAATTATATGTAGAACACATTAAATAGAGAGCAATTAAAACAAATATCTGCAAAAAGTAATACATTAAACATATCAAACATATCTTAATGCTTTCTTGACTCTTTTCATTATATTGTTATTCTATATTCTTAAGAAAAAACAAGAATAAGAATAAAGAATAAAAGAATAAAATATTCATTTCGTCGTAGCCTCAATCTAGCGGGGGAAGAGTTACGGTTCCCACCAATAAAGAAAAATATAATATAGTAATTCGACACACGTCAATCGTAATGCACAAGCGACCATGAATTGCAAACCAAACGTCTGCAGCTTTTCCGCCCTAATTGCGAAATAAAGAAGAAATATGAAAATTAAATTCATGGAATTACCGACCACTTGTGCAAACAAGGCAAATACGATGACCCTACTTTTAGTCTACATTTTATTATTAATTATGTAACAGTTTAGTTCACGCCCCGACAGAGGAGAAGGATGACAACATCAAGGATGACTTCTATGATCTCCTAGAAAGAACATACGATCGATGCCCCAGCTATGACACCAAGATCGTTCTAGGAGATTTCAACGCTCAGCTGGGAAAGGAGGACATCTTTGCTGGAGTCATCGGTAAACACAGCCTGCACGACAACACATCCGGAAACGGACTCAGGCTGTTGGACTTCGCCTCGGGGCGAAACCTCTCTGTGGCTAGCACGCGGTTCCCACACCTGAACATTCACAAAGGAACCTGGCGATCTCCTGATCAATCAACCGTCAACCAGATTGATCACGTTGCGATCGACGTCAGACACTCCTCCAGTATTCTCGATGTCCGAACCTTCCGAGGTGCAAGCATTGACTCGGATCATCACCTTGTTGTAGCCAAGGTAAGAACCCGGATATCGAGAGAGCAACGGAGTCGAGAAAGGCCAAAACGGTTTGACATCGAAAAGCTACAATCGCAGCTGATTGCTGGGAACTTTGCCGACCGAGTCTCCCGGAAACTCGCCCAGAGTTCGACGCTTCTTGCACTAAGCATAGAAGAAGAATGGAAACGTTGTCAAGAAGCCATCAAAGATGCTGCCACTGATGTGCTGGGTTTCACGTCCCCACCCAGAAGGAACCCATGGTTTGACGACGAGTGCAGGCAAGCGCACGCAGCTAAACAAGACGCCTATAAAGCGACGCTGCATCGAACAACGCGAGCTGTTCGTGAGCTCTACGAACAGAGAAGAAGGGAAGAGCACCGGCTTCTCAGAAGGAAGAAGAAGGAGCATGAGAAGCGCGCGGTCGAGGAAATGGAAAGGTGTTTTGGCAGGAATGAAGTCCGAAAATTTTACCGAAAGGTAAAACAGCTATCCGGAGGATACAAGGTTCGGACCAAGGCCTGCCGGGACCAAAATGGACAACTAATAGTAGAGTCGCAGTCTGTGCTGAGAATCTGGAAAGATCATTTCTGCAGACTCCTAAACGGCGATGACGACCCAAATCCCGCTGTTAGGCAGAATGTTCCACTCAATTTGAACGATGATAGACAAGCATTCCGTCCCCCCGACTTAGACGAGGTGAGGATAGCAATATCCAAGCTAAAGTCGAACAAAGCTGCTGGAGCGGACGGACTGTCCGCAGAACTATTTAAAGCAGCTGGAGATGACCTGGCTGGGCGCATGCACCAGCTCATCTGTAAGATATGGTCGGAGGAAAGCATGCCCGATGAGTGGAATCTCAGCGTCGTTTGCCCGGTCCACAAGAAAGGAGACCCCTTTGACTGCGCCAACTACAGAGGGATTAGTCTCCTGAACATCGCATACAAGATCCTCTCTGCCGTATTGTGTGAGCATCTGAAACCATTTGTCCATGACCTGATAGGTGACTATCAGTGTGGTTTCAGGCCAGGGAAGTCCACAATAGACCAGTTCTTCGGCAGATCTAGCAAAAGACCCAAGAAATGCAAATTGACACTCTCCACCTATTCGTCGATTTCAAGGCTGCATATGACAGTGTGCATAGAGACGAGCTATACAGTGCCATGTCTAGTTTTGGCATTCCTACCAAACTCGTCAGATTGTGTAGGATGACGATGGAGAACTCTCGCTGCTCCGTCAAGGTCGGTACCGAACTCACCGAGACCTTCAATGTCAAAAAAGGTTTTAGACAAGGCGACGCACTATCATGTGACTTCTTTAACATCATCCTCGAGAAGATCGTGCGTAACTCACAAGTCAACACCAGAGGCACGATCTTCCAGAAGTCAGTTCAACTGTTAGCTTACGCTGATGACATTGACGTGATTGGACGAACACAGCGAGCCGTCAATGAGGCGTTTGCTGGCATTGAAGCGGAAGCGGCTAAAATGGGTCTTGCGGTAAATGAGGGCAAAACGAAGTACATGCTGTCATCAAGGAAGGACACACAACATTGACGTCTCGGACGGAGCGTCACACTAGGCAGCAGAAACTTCGAGGTAGTTAAGGACTTCGTCTACCTCGGCTCCGCGGTCATTAGGGACAACAACATCAGTACCGAAATCAAACGCAGAATCACTCTTGCCAATCGCTGTTTCTTTGGGCTCAAGAGGCAATTGAGTAATAAAGCCCTCTCTAGAAGGACTAAACTAGCTTTATATAACAGCTTGATCATCCCCGTCCTACTATATGGCGCAGAATCTTGGACGTTAGCAAAGGCGGATGAGGAAGCCCTTAGTCTTTTCGAGAGAAAAGTTTTGCGTGCGATTTTTGGTCCTGTTTGCGTTGATGGCATCTGGAGAAGAAGATTTAATGACGAACTCTATGGGCTGTACAGCGACATGCGCCTGGTCAAGCGACTATGGATACAACGCTTAAGATAGCTAGGCCATGTAGATCGTATGGACACCACTGCTCCGGCCCGAAAAGTCTTTGAATCCGTGCCATTGGGACAACGCAACAGAGGACGACCTAGATAAAGTGGCGCACACAAGTAGAGAAGGACCTCAACCAACTTGGAGTGCGCAACTGGAGACAGCTGGCGAAAGATCGTGCTGGCTGGGGAGGCATGTTGGTTGAGGCCCAGGTCCATCCCGGACTGTAGCGCCACAAGAGGAAGAAGAAGAATGTTTAAATGTACTGTTCTTTCCAGCAGTTTCGTTTACCTTACATTAAATGTTTTGATCTACAAAATTAGAGAAATCTATAAATTGTTGTCTTTTGTTACACAAATGGGATGTAACCCCACCTTCCATATGAGTACACTAATCGCATTGAAATTTAAACTACCTGAAGAGCGCTTGCTAAAGATTCCATTCGTCTGATCTTTATTTTCAACTATGACGAAAGCATTTTCTTCGACACTAGAAGTGCTTTGTCTATTTATTGTTCTTGTCTTATTTGTTAGTACTCTAACAATCGGATGTAAATCAGATGTAAAATCTTTTCTGAAAATAACGTTTGTATATTCTCTTTTTGTAAGACCTACCATAGGCTTGTTCGTTACCGTTTGCTGCTTTCTGTAAAGTTTTCATCGTTGTCGTCCATAAATTTCATTTAACACTTTTGCTACTATAAGTGCATTTAACACCTTTGCATCCTATAAGTGTTATTAAGTCTGACTTGAATTTTTATTTTTGATTTAAATTCTTCAAGAAGCTTAATTTTGAGTGATGCGGATGTTGTTGAGCCATCACTGTTTTCTATAACACATCGAACATCATCATGCTTTCTTTTTTCTTCATTTTTGTAAACAGTTTTTTTTAAATAAAGTAGCCTTGCGGACAAGTCCTTTTGAACGGTAGACTTCATCTAAATTTGTCCGTACGTTATGTGCTGTATTTCAATGATTGATGTGACAAAGGTTCAGCAGATGTTTTATTTTATAATTGAATCGCGTTAAAGGGATTGTTTGGTACCTTTAATAACCGGAATTAAGTCACAGCAATGGTCGAGGGTATAGAAAAAGAAGGGGAGAAGAGAAGCAGTTACACATTGGCTTAAAATGCTTTCGGATTGTTATGAGGGAGAAAAGTTGAATTGGAAAGAGTATTCCATATTCGGGTGGTGTGGCTGAAGAACGAGTCTCTAAACTTAACTGTACATCCGAAGGTGAACGAGTGGTCATTACAAACGAGAATCGCTATTGAATTCTATTTAGTAGGTGCATAAAAGTCTTAGGAACTCTAACCCAGATGATAGCCTTAAACCCATGCCTTGGGTGGATGTACGCCTTATATATTGTTACCAGATAAAAAAGGGTTAAATATTTCTTGCAACACTTAAAGAAACCCACAATATATGATCGTTCCAACATAGTGTTGAGTTCATACACATACAGAGGATGGATAGTAGTTCGGCTGGCCTGTTATTTTGGGATCATTTGAGTGGCAGTAGACAGCGTTAAGCTGGGTGCGAAATTGTGCAGCTAGCAGATATGCTTTGTCTAAAGAACTGACAACTGGAATGTCATTGCAAATGAGTCTTGGAATTGAAGACGAGACGGAATTCTTTACGTTCTGTACGAATGAACAAAAGTTTTTGCTATCCTTGAGACATTGCAACACGTTTTACTCCAACTTTTGATTGTAAGAGAATTTAGCATATATTGATTATTAATTGCAGTCATTTTAGGCCCTTATGAATTTTTTAAGTTTTAAGTCCGGACGCTTAATCGCTTGCAAACTGCTTGCTTAACCTGATAGCCTTTTTGCAGCTCGAATCATACCAAGTGTTTGTCTTAGGGTTGATACTCTTCACTTTTCGATTGCTAAGATGCATGCGACGAAACATGTGTATGATCCGTTAAATTATTGCCCGTCGATTAGCAAGATTACAGAAAGCCTCCAATCAGTTGACAATAGGTGAGATCCCTGTTGCTTTCTTCCGTACCAGAGCTTACGCGATAATAGGAACTGCGAGACGAATGGTACATATGCGTAGAGAAAAAAAGGGGAAAGATTGCGAACAGGAAGTGTTTGTAATATTTCACCATAATCTATTTTCAAGAAAAAAAAAATCAAAATCAAAAGGTAAAAGGTAAAAGTAATTGAAAAGGAGGCAAATGTTGGCAATGTTCTCTCTTGGGGTCTTTTTTTTCCTTCCGAGCCGGATCATTTAAATGCCTGGAACTAGAGTACAGAATGCACCAACAACACTTCTGTGCATGCGGTAACTTAATGTGTGTAAGCCAATGACTAGTCATTGAGGAAAAAAGTAGTATTTATAGTTGGGCGATGGTATTTTGTGTGAATAAATGTAATGTAAAGTATGGCGATGTGGAAGGCTGGTAGCGATCGGTGCTTCTGATGTGCTTTCCTTGATGTCGGGGCTCTAGCAGGACGTACAATCGACGAACCAGCACAGTCAATTAGAGACAAAAGGGAGAAACCACACCATGAAAAACTGGTTAGCTGGTCAGAAGAAAAAATTCCCCAGCACGAAAGGCGTTACTATGACTGCAGGGGGAAAATGAGAATGAGGATATGTGAACACACAGTGCTGTTAAGGAGAAGAAAACAGGACGAAGAAATGGAAGACACTGGCGGAGAAAAAGTAAAAGAAAGCAATGAGAAATAAATAACAAAGAAATACGGACAAGTACCTCTACTTGGGATTTAATTTTATTATAGAGAGTGTAAGACTGCAACACGAGTGCGTAGTTATGTAATCCCGAAAAGTTTCGACACCGGTATCGGTATCACGCGAATGCTGGCAAAAGATTTAGGGTCATCTGAGATGTGCTATAGTTTCGTTTATGTCTGGGCCGAGTTTAGTGGTTGTTAGGTTTATTGGATGGGCCGACGTGGTGGCTGCGGTTTTCGAACCGGGGCCAGGAGGAGGATCGAGGAAGTGAATAAATAATTGGTAAATTCCATAGCGTAGTTTTTCGAGTGCGACACTCACACGCCAGGTTCGATTTACGGCTGAACACCTCGAATATTTTTACGGCGCCACCTCTTTTGATATGCTAACAACACTCAATGTGTAATAACTGTCTAATAACTGTTCTCAAAACTGCGCTGTTCAGAGTCGGCAAAAAACTGTAGGGCCCTTCTACTCGTGAGAGAACAGTAGCGCACCTAAAACGAGTAATTAATGAACAAACTAGGCCCTGGTCCCCTATGGACTGTAGCACCACCCAATTATCATTATAATTACTAATATTATTAAACGAACCCTCCAACTGAGTCTAGTGAGATAGGAGCCTATCATTAGCCTATCCCTAATCACTACAAATCACTCATTGTAGTGATTTGAAGCTACACAAACTGTGAGGAATGGAGGATTTCATACCCAAGAAAATAATACTTGTAATCAGATCAGAAACGGCAGCCACGTCACTATCGGAAAAACATAATGACCAGTTTAAATTTCTTTTAGAAATCATAGAGCCATACTGTTCTTTTTGGGATTTATAATCTAACTGAAAGGAGCGACTGCGAGTAATTATCTCAGGGAAATTGCTGCAAGCGACTAAGTACGATGAACTTAACACATATTGAAGAAGAACAACGATCTCATATATACAATATATGCAAGATATGTAGTATAGAAAATATCCAAGCACAAATTAACACACTGGAACAGCACATAATAAAAAACAATATTGAAATTAAAAACATTCTCCACAAGAAAATGTATTAGAAATCATTAAAGGTATAGGTAAATCAATTAACCAAGAAATGAAAGACACTGATATAACCGATATTTACCGAATAAAAAAAAAAAAGAATAAAGAACAATTGTGCATAGTACCAACTTTTGCATCTAGCCAAAAAAAAGTTAAATTTGTTAAAGAGACTCTATTAACTTGATCCATTAAATATAAAGAGATAATGCAAAAGACCACCAAATGCCCAAGAGCGACTGCACGTCTGCCTGATGCCACGGTGTACGTCAATAATCAGCTGAAGAGACACAAAAAGAAATTGATGTGGATGGCAAAGGAACGAGCATTACAAGAGAACTGGAGATTTGTCTGGGAATGTGCGGGAAGAATATTAGCTAGACAAGTGCTAAGCCAATTCTAATAAGTACCGTTAACGATTTGATGAAAATAACACGCAAACAATAATCAAATCACTGTGTTTATAAACAAAAAGAGACACAACTATATTTTAACTGGAAAGTGGAGAAAACAAATAGAAACGATAAATTATATGTGGATTTGAATTGTAGGGTAATAAATAGTTTTAACAGTGTCAATGTAAATGAACATGGAAAAAATATTTTTCGTTGTTTAAGTTTCAACATTAGATCATTGCGCAAATATTGGAATGATTTCTGTTTGAACACAATTCATATGGTGCATGTATTAAAAGTTACTGTTTTAGTCGAGACGAATATCGACGAAGGAGGAGAGATTCTATAGGCTTGATGGATTTCCATGTGAGTTCCTGAATAGAGATAAACGGAATTTGAATGTTAATTCGAAATGATGTAAAGTATGCATTTGTACGTCTTACATCTGAAAGCGTATCATACGAAAACATTCTAATTCGCATCGAAGAGAACAATGAATACAAATATGTTCTCGGATTATACAAGCCACTAGACTATAGTGAGAAAGCATTTAATGAAGAATTGAAAAACGAAATTGCACCTATAAGAAAAAAAAAAAAGGTTTCAGAATAATGGGTGATGTAAACATAAAATGAAAAACGAACTCGTAAGGCCTGGAGCTAACTGGGATGATGTGATTGCCGAAAATGATGTTATTTCTCTGTATGGAAAACTCGTACAAAAAATGAAAAACATACGATGAGTCGGCATGTGTAAAAACAATACGAAACAAAATAAAATATAACCCTTGGATGTCTACAGACTTAAAAGTTAAATGCAAAAAAAGAGATGAACTATATAAAAAATGTAAGAACAGCAGATTGAATAGGAGTTATGAGCTGGCTTGCAATATTTAATAAAGAGATTATAGTACAAAAATCTGCTTTTTACAAAAGCTAGATCAGACCCACGCAAGACATAGAGCTTTATTAAGAAAATTCTGAGAAGAAAAAAGCCTAGTTAAGGGAAGAAATCTTACCAATGAATTTGCAAAAAATTTCAAAGAGCAAATCGTAAACATCACACACCACTGCGACGCGATACCTCGATACACTCAAACGGAAGAGTAGATTCTTTTTCTTCTTGTGGCGCTACAGTCCGGGGTGGACCTGGGCCTCAACCAACATGCCTCTCCAGCCAGCACGATCTTTCGCCAACTGTCTCCAGTTGCGCACTCCCAGTTAATTAAGGTCCTACTCTACTTGTGTGCGAAACTTTAGTCTAGGTCGTCCTCTGTTGCGTTGTCCCAATGTCACGGATTCAAAGACTTTTCGGGCCGGAGCAGTGGTGTCCATACGCTCTACATAGCCTAGCCATCTTAAGCGTTGTATACGTAGACGCTTGACCAGGCGCATGTCGCTGTACAGCCCATAGAGTTCGTCATTGAATCTTCTCCTCCAGATGCCATCAACGCAAACAGGACCAAAAATCGCACGCAAAACTCTTCCCTCGAAAAGACTAAGGGCTTCCTCCTCCGCCTTTGCTAACGTCCAAGATTCCGCGCCATAAAGTAGGACGGGGATGATCAAGCTGTTATATAAAGCGAGCTTAGTCCTTCGAGAGAGGGCTTTATTACTCAATTGCTTCTTGAGCCCAAAGAAACAGCGATTGGCAAGAGTGATTCTGCGTTTGATTTCGGTACTGATGTTGTTGTCCCTGTTTACCACGGAGCCGAGATAGACGAAGTTCTTGACTACCTCGATGTTTCTGCTGCTTAGTGTGGCGCTCCGTCCGAGACGTCGATGCTGTGTGTCCTTCCTTGATGACAGCATGTACTTCGTTTTGCCCTCATTGTCCGCCAGACCCATTTTAGCCGATTCCGCTTCAATGCCAGCAAACGCCTCATTGACGGCTCGCTGTGTTCGTCCAATAACATCAATGTCATCCGCGTAAGCTAGCAATTGAAATGACTTCTGGAAGATCGTGCCTCTGGTGTGAGTTACGCACGATCTTCTCGAGGATGATGTTAAAGAAATCACATGACAATGCGTCACCTTGTCTTAAGCCTTTTTCGACATTGAATGTCTCTGTGAGTTCGATAATGACCTTGACGGAGCAGCGAGAGTTCTCCATCGCCATCCTACACAATCTGACGAGTTTGGGAGGAATGCCAAAACTAGGCATGACACTGTATAGCTCGTCTCTATGCACACTGTCATATGCAGCCTTGAAATCGACGAATAGGTGGAGAGTGTCAATTTGCATTTCTTGGGTCTTTTGCTAGATCTGCCGAAGAACTGGTCTATTGTGGACTTCCCTGGCCTGAAACCACACTGATAGGGACCTATCAGGTCATAGACAAACGGTTTCAGACGCTCACACAATACAGCAGACAGGATCTTGTATGCGATATGCAGGAGAATAATCCCTTGGTAGTTGACGCAGTCAAAGGGGTCTCCTTTCTTGTGAACCGGGCAAACGACGCTGAGATTCCACTCATCGGGCATGCTTTCTTCCGACCATATCTTACAGATGTGCTGGTGCATCCACCCAACCAGGTCATCTCCAGCTGCTTTCTGCCTAACAGCGGGACTTGGGTCGTCATTGCCGTTAAGGAATCTGCAGAAATTATCCTTCCAGATTCCGAACCTTGTATTCTCCGGATAGCTGTAAAACTTTTGGACTTCACACCTGCCATAGCACCTTTCCATTTCCTCGATCGCGCACTTCTCATGCTCCTTCTTTTTCCTTCTGAGAAGCCTGTCCTTTTTCCTTTTCCTCTGTTCGTAGAGCTCACGAACAGCCCTCGTTGTTCGATGCAGCGTCGCCTCATAGGCGTCTTGTTTAGCTGAGTGCGCTTGACTGCACTCGTCGTCAAACCATGGGTTCCGTCTGGGTGGTGACGTGAAACCCAGCACATCAGTGGCAGCTTCTTTGATGGCTGCTTGACAACGTTTCCATTCTTCTTCTATGCTTACTGCAGGAAGCGTCGAACTCTGAGCGAGTTTCAGGGAGACTCGGTCGGCAAAAATCCCAGCAATCGGCTGCGATTATAGCTTTTCGACGTTAAACCGTTATGGCCTTTCTCGACTCCGTTCCTCTTTCGATATGCGGGTTCTTACCTTGGCTACAACAAGGTGATGATCCGAGTCGATGTTTGCACCTCGGAAGGTTCGGACATCGAGAATACTGGAGTCTTTGTGAATGTCCAGGCGTGGGAACCGCGTGCTAGCCACAGAGGGGTTCCGCCCCGAGGCGAAGTCCAACAGCCTGAGTCCGTTTCCGGATGTGTTGTCGTGTAGGCTGTGTTTACCGATAACTCCAGCAAAGATGTCCTCCTTTCCCAGCTGAGCGTTGAAATCTCCTAGAACGATCTTGGTGTCGTAGCTGGGGCATCGACCGTATGTTCTTTCTAGGAGATCATAGAAGTCATCCTTGATGTTGTCATCCTTCTCCTCTGTCGGGGCCTGAACGCATATTAGGCTGATGTTCCCGAATTTAGCCTTGATGTGGATTGTCATGAGGCGTTCGCTGTTAAGGGACTTCACATTCCACGTGCAAAACCGAAAATCATTGTCCTTAAAACGTTTACTGGGGTCGTCAACAGTTGATCCGTCCTTTACCGAGGCATATCGGGTTCTCTGAACTAACGGTTTTTTACGTGGTAAGGAAGTTACCCGCACCCACAGACTGGTAGGCCAGGCCCATTATTTAAATCCTCGGGCAGAGGGGCTCGCTGCATACATTGGTTCACCAACAACGGGTATTGTGATGGCTATCCAAGGGGCGCCGCCTGGAGGCTACATGTCAACTTGACTTGCGCGCTAACGAGGATAGTCTTTGCAGCTCGCCATGTTGAGCGCAATCAACGACGTTACCTCGCGTTGCACAGGCCCATGCCCCCACAGAAGAGTAGGTAGTTCCATTTTTATCAAAGAAAACGATGTTTCGGAAATAATAAATGCAGTAAATTTGCTTGGCGAAATCTAATCGCCTGGTATCGATGGAATTAGGGTAATTGACATTAACACATCCAATTTTGAGTAAACTATTGAACTTAAGCATAACACAAGCAATAATACCAGAAACTTTAAAAATAGCTATTCTCAGGCCAATATATAAAGAAGGCAATAAAAATCAACTGAATAATTACAGACCCATATCGATACAACCTGTTGTATATAAAATGTCTGAAAGAAGTTGTAGTTGAAAGGTTGCAAAACTTAATAGAAAAACATTCCTATGTACACGAAAGTCAGTACGGCTTTCAAAAAGCGAAGAGCATAGATAAACTACTTGCCGAGTTTGCTAATTATGTGAACGAAAACCTGAACAAGAGTTATCACGTACTGGTTTTATTCATGGATTTCAGTGAAGCTTTTGATAGTCTTAATTATATACAGCTAATTGAAGCTCTTGAACGCCTTGGAATACGAGGACTAATGGCAAACTGGCTAAAGGACTACCTGCAGAACCGGTTTTACTGTATATAGATCAGTGAAACGTTTAGTGATAAAGAAGACGCACCCTACGGCGTTCCACAAAAATCGAAATTGGGTAAAATTCTATTTATTCTATATGCTTCTTCGCAATTTTAAGAGAGCCAAACCTTTTGCGTTTGCGGACGAAATCGATATTGTAGTGTCATAGATGTCTGGAGAAAGCAAGAACAATAATGCAAGAAGAATTTGACAATGCAGCTAAATGGTGTAATGATCAGGGTCTAACTATTAATGCATCCAAGACCGGAAATAGTGAACATGATAGCTTCAAAGGCCTTCAAATTAAAGACATTTTTAAGATGACTCGTATATTGAACGATTCATAAGCCCAATTGACCATGAAATTCGTACAAGAAGACGTGCCCAAGGTATGCTCAATGAACCTTGAATTAACTTCTCATTATAATTATTAATTTATCTTTAATTTGTTAAAATAATAATTTATAATTTATCTTAATCTAAGATAACATAAACATAAATATTAACAATTAAGACACAACCTTCTGCATAAAACCCTCTCGGCTTCTCAGAAACATATAACCTTTGTAAACTATTGTATTATGGATAATAAAACTGATTTGAATTGATACGACATGGTCTGAGGAGCATAGAGGTGACAGTATGTCAACTGAATATTTTTCAGGATGAGACGTTGGAAACTGGTCCAAGGTGTTTGGCGGTATGATCTGCAATGCCAGCTATTCTTGTCGGCTTATTCACAAGCTAAGGTATTCTGTCAACCCTGTTTTAGGACAAACGAGTATTATTAAGAGTAAATATAAAAACAAGGGTTTAGAGAGAAGGGTTGTGCCGGTGATCGAAAGGGAGTGAGTCAGTCGATCTGTAAAATTTGAAAGGTTCAAGACGTGTAAAGTTTTTAGAAAAAATAAAATAAAAGAATAAAAGAAAGTCTACAAATTCAGAAGTGGGATTTACATCACGCAACAGAAACAAAAATACAAGGAAGCAAATATCATATCAAATGGACGTGCGAGTACAAGTCCTACACGGCGGCGCAGTTGAAAACATGGCTGCCCTTGGAAAAGGGATGACTGGGAATAAGAGTACACAAGTAACAGGACAAACAGATGATGCTGACAACAGCGAAGATGATGAAATATATCAGAAAAGTGACGATCTATGGAATGAAGAACAACACAAAGAGAAGGAAGAGGATGCGACAGCCTTTAAAATGAGAGACAACGAAAAGGAGAAAAAATGGTGCTAAAAAACTGAGTGGAAAAGTTGAAGAGAGGGAAATACAAAAGAATGAGTGGGTTAAAATGGAAAAAGAAATAGAACAGTTGAAGAGAGAATAAGAGCGTTTTAAGAAAGAGAATAGAGTGCTAAAAAAGATGAGTGATAAGGATAATGAAAAAACAAATGACAGGGCGGTAAACACAAATGACTGTGCAAGTGTGTGTGCAGATGATAGCAGAGAGGATATGTCACAAAGTGTCAGTGGCAATGTAAATATAAGTTTTGCATTTGTTAAGGACTTGCTCTTGAAGTTCTCAGGAACCGGGGACTGATTCACCTTATGGGCAGCTCAGTTGAAGGGAATTCTTTCAATTAGTAGATTAGACGATGCCAACATGAAGGCACTAATTTCTGCCAAATTGAAGGGAAAGGCCTTACGATGTCTCCGCTCCAGGAGCGATGTCGTCACTCTGCCAGTGAATGAGCTGCGGGTGGACATGAAATGTCCTTTTGAAGACAAATCAACTCAACTCGAGTTAGTAAATGGCAAGCAAATGAGCCATTTATCAAGTATTACCACCAAAAAATATTCTGGCAAACAAAGTCAGTCGGAGGACGAGTTACTGGAGTATTTGTTGGAGCTGACAACTGGAATGTCATTGCAAATGAGCGTTGGAATTGAAGACGAGGCGGAATTCTTTACGTTCTTTAAGAATGAACAAAAGTTTTTGATATCCTTGGGACATTGCAACATGCTTTACTCCAACTTTTGATTGTAAGAGAATTTAATATATATTAATTATTAATTGCAGTCATTTTAGGCCCTTATGAACTTTTTAAGTTTTAAGTCCGGACGCTTAACCGCTTGCAAACTGCTTGCTTAACCTGATAGCCTCTTTGCAACTCGAATCATATCAAGCGTTTGTCTTAGGGTTGATACTCTTCACTTTTCGATTGCGAAGATGGATGCGACCGAACATTTGTATGATCCGTTAAATTATTGCCCGTCCATTAGCAAGATTACAGAAAGCCTCCAATCAGTTGACAATAGGTGAGATCCCTGTTGCTTTCTTCCGTACCATAGCTTACGCGATAATAGGAACTGCTAGACGAATGGTACATATGCGTAGAGAAAAATATTGGAAAAGATTGCAAACAGAAAGTGTGTAATATTTCACCATAATCTCTTTTCAAGAAAAAAAAATCAAAATCAAAAGGTAAAAGTAATTGAAAAGGAAGCAAATGTTCGCAATGTTCTCTCTTGGGGTCTTTTTTACCTTCCGAGCCGGATCATTTAAATGCCTGGAACTAGAGTACAGAATGCACCAACAACACTTCTGTGCATGCGGTAAGTGAATGTGTGTAAGCCAATGACAAGTCATTGCAGTCGTCCACAGACCACCGTGGTGTAAGTACGTGATTCGACTACGCAAGAAAATAACGAACAAAGATTCTAATATAGATCAAAACCATAATCCTCAAAAATGTTCGGTAGCCCGGGTGTTAAGCACAAGTGCAGTGAACCAACAATCACCGGTTTGAATCCGGAGGAAAATAAAAGACATTTTTTTTTATCAAACATTATTAGAGACACAAAGTGTGAAAAAGAAAAGTGAAATGGAGAGTGACGAGCGACCCGAGCTCAGTAAATCGGGTGATTTCAAAACACCGGTGGCCGGGACATCAGGCCACCTAACCAGTGACGGTAGCATCCGCGTGGCTAGCCCCATGAGCGGAACTGCCGATTTAAAAAAGAGAAGGAAGAGGGTGCAGCCGCAGCACCACCTCACGAAGCGTCGGACGACAGCAATGACGTCAGATGAGGAAGCGGTCGCACCAAAAAAAGTTGGGGTGGTTGCGACCAAAAAAATTACGCCAACAAAACCAGCAGTAACCCGAGCAACAACAAAATCGGCTTCAACTGCAATCCCAATCGACATTGATGCCCTCCAGTGTGGAGGGTACCGAATACCGTTTTTCATATAGAGGGAGTGAAAACTCCTTCCAGGTGCTCGCCACATCGGACGCCGACGATGAGGAGGAGCAAATAAGAGAGGAGGAATCTAAGCTGAAGAAACTCGACGAGGAAAGAGCGAAGCTCGACGCCCACATCAAGTTCCTATATGAACAGTCCACGTCGAGGAAAGCTGCAGAGAAAGCAGCAAAACAAAAGGAGCAACAGAAGTACTAAAGCTGCAGCAAAGACGGAACCAATGCGTCGAACAGCGAAAATGTCAAGAACCGCTGCCGTCCACATCCAAGGCAGCGCAACGTCTACAGGAAGCTCAACAGGAGCTTAAATTGCAGCAACAGCAACAGAAGCAAACACGTCTACGGAAAGAAAAGCAGCAGCAGCAGCCACATCAACAGAAGCAGCAGCAGTCACAGCAGCAGAAACAACAGCAGCAGAAACAACAGCAGGCGCAACAGCAGAAACAAGAGGAGCCTCAGCAAAAACAGCAGAAATCTAAGGTCCGTTGCCCACCAGTAAACGTCTTCGGAATGGGGACGGACGAGCTAGAGACCCTATGTGAGTTGGCCTTAGAAATTAACACTTATTATATAAAATATAAGACTCCACAAACCCACACCGTTCATTGCCTAACAATGGACGGATTTAAATTTATCAAAGAAAAATTAGCGGCATCGAACGCCGAGAAAAAAGGCCACAGTCCTTGCTCCTCAAAGGCATAAATCCTTCTACAGATCCGAAGGTCCTCCTCGACAAGCTGCGACGAGTTGAAAGCGACGAGGTCCATTTCGTAGGGGTTAAGCCTTTTATCACTGCGGCAGCGAAAGCGAAGAAGAAGTCCTTAGTTCAGGTATCCCAGGGCACGAAAATTGACAACTTACGAAAAATCCGTTTCTTAGGCGGTCTTAGTGTTAAATGGGAGAAATTAAACAAAACTGACCACGTACTTCAATGTGCGAAGTGTAGAAGGCTGGGGCACGTCGCGGAGAACTGCAATATGGAGTTCCGCTGCGCACGTTGCACATTCAGTCACAATAAAGGGGAATGTCCCTTAGGTATGGAGGAAGTTGAGGATAAGGCGCTCCTTAAATGTGTACTCTGCGGACGAAATAGACACGCCGTAACCTACTTGGGGTGTCCACGAATAAAAGAACTCCGGCAGAGAGTAAAAAAAACAGGAACGACAAAAAGGTAGCCGCCAGGCCAACTGCCCGTGCTCTGACTAGCACCATTATGCCTGGTGTCTCCTACGCACAGATGGTGTCAGGCAGACAACCAGCACAACGGACAGTGCCAAAGGCTGCCGCGGCTCCAATGGCCAGGCAACCTGAAGCAGACCCCTCCATAAGGGATGTACTGTCTTCCATCAAGTCGATGCAAGCGCAGATGGTCGAACTACAGACCAGTTTCCTTACGCAGACGGCTAGAGTAGATTTCCTCTTCTCCCTTAAGATCCTAGCAGTAAATGTTAATTCGTTGATTAGGATCGAACGAAAACTAACGCTCGCTAATTTATTGCAAGCCCATAACCCTGATGTGCTGATGGCTAGCGAAACTAAGCTTATCCAGACGCGCAACCTCAGGTACAAAAATTACCATATTATAAGAAGGGACCGACCCCAATCCACTCGAGGTGGCGGAGTCGTCCTCTTAATTAAAAATAATATTAGTCATAAGGTTATATATAGCAATGAAGTTAGAAGGTCTGGTGTGCTAGAAGCGGCCATCGCACGCATCTCTCTCCAAGGTGGAAAGAAGTTGTTTGTGATCGCTGCATACGCATCAGAGCCTCAAAATCCTAACTTACTTTCGGAGCTTGAGGCTCTCTTCACCAGCCTCTGCTTGAACTCGGCAGAAAAGTTTTATATATTAGCCGGGGATTTGAACGCCAAACACGGTGAATGGGGTAATATTGTTCCAAACGAGAGAGGAAACGCTCTCTTAGAGTGGATGGAACAAAACAATATTGAGTTCAGACTGGATTTGCTAGCAACCGATAGACCATCATTTCCTAGAAGCGGGTCCTATCTGAATGTGATGCTAATCGACAGACGACTAACGATACGAAACGTGGAGTGACATACGAGGAACTGTTTAACTACGGTCGAGTAAGACAGTGACCACTGTGGTCTCGCCGCGGTAATTCAGCTCCCGAATAAGCTGGAGGAACTTGAGGAATTTGTGCAAACACATCCTTATAATTACAATAAGGTGCGCTGGCCACGTTTCGCTTGAACCTTAGCCAGACAAATAAGTTCGAGTGTGGTCAATCCTCCTACGAACAGAAACCTTACGAACGAAGAGGTTGATGGCTACCTCACTGGACGAAGTCATTAAACGAACAATGGACAAAACTAGCCCGAAGGTCGCACAAACTGATGATGGCGACATTTATCGGAATGCTACGATCGATGCACTTCACGTGCAAAAAAGTAGACTTCTGTCAAGACTCAAACTCTTGTACAGGAGATTTACAGATCCACAGAATGCGGAGTTACGCTGTCTGAAGTCACAGATCAAAGTATTCCAACAGTTAATCAAAGACAATTACACACTAGCTGTAAGCTTGCTTTGGGGCAATAAGATTCGGGCTGTAAGATCTAACAACCCGAGCATGTTCCCGCAAGTAAATAAAATATTTCGGATGAAAGATCATAAGATCATTCATAGCGTTCGACTTGACAGAACAAGAGACAACGCGAACCTACTTACCTCAGTGGGCATCGATCCTGATAGGGCAGTGCCTGACAATGACTACTTCGTAGTTGAGGATCCTCAGGAGAAGGTGAAAGCAATTGGTGCTGTTTTCCAGAGAGTGTATACGATGAACGAGTCTCGTAGTCCGAATCACGACTTGGAAAGCAGAGCCTTGCTAAATCATGTCTGTCTTCGGAATAAAATGAGTCAATGGCGATCCGAGAACCCTGGTTTTATCAGGTTCAGTGACGATTATCCGGCAAATACTGTCGTCGCCGATGATGGAAACAACTCCATCCGTATTTCGAAAGAACTCCAAGGTATCCTCAACTCACTGAAGTAGAAGAAGTCAGTGGGAATAGATGAGATACCAAATATTGTTCTGTGCCATCTACCCTCTGAGGCGGTGGATGTATACACAACTCTGTTTAACAATGCGCTGATTCCGAAACGGGGCAAAGATACCTCCATTCCGACGAATCTCCGTTCTATAAGCCTTCTTCTCTGCATAAGCAAGGTATTTGAGAAGATAGTTATTAAAGCTCTGAAAGAATGGGTTGAGGAAAAAGAAATTATACCGGGAAACCAATTTGGCTTCAGGCGGGGCATGACACCATTCATGTCGCGTCAAAATTGTTTTCCGACATCCAGTGGAATAGAAACAAAACACAATGTACAGGGGCCTGCTTGATTGATATGGAAAAGGTATTCGACACCGTTTGGTTAGAAGGTCTCTTTCTCAATATAGTCAGACTCGGCATTAATAAAACATTGCTGTATATGATCTACGACATGGTAACAGGTAGGAAGTTCGTTGTGAAAAATGGCAACGAAATTTCCTCAACTGTGTTCTATATAAAAAATGGGTTGCAACAAGGGGCGGTGGGTTCACCGATCTTGTTCACTATATTCACTAGCGATCTTATAGGTTCTATGCCTAACATAATAGCGTTTGCCGATGATCTAATCGCGTACAGATCAGCCCCGAAGGTAGAAGAAATAAATGTCTTGTTGCAGAGTGACTTCGATGCAATTCAACGATTTGGCGACGACTGGAAGTTGAAAATCAACTACCAGAAGTGTGAAACTATCCTTTTCAGAACCCCGCTGTGCAGAGCCTCAAGGGACTCGAAAATTAACTGGCACAAGTTCGGCATAGTTGATTCACTGGGACGGCCGTTGTCCGTGAAAAATGTAGTAAGATATCTAGGCATCTGGTTGAACCAGTATCTATATGGTGATATCCATGTAGATACAGCTCTGACCAGGGCTAAGAATGCCTTCGCTATGGCAAGAGGACTGTTTTATAGCAGTCAACTTGACACCAGGGTGAAGGTAATCTGCTACATGACCCTCATCCGGCCAATCATGGTATATGGTTGTCCAGTATGGTTCAACGTGAGTCCTTCCCAGATGGAAAAGAAGAGGGTGTCCGAGAGGCGGTGCCTTCGGGCCTGTCTTCGTTTATATCGAACACCAGAATCTCAGTACAAGAAATTCTACCCCAACGAGGTTCTGTACAACGAGGCAAACCTTATAATTTTATTATTAAGTTGATACGGAGTCACACTGCATGAGCCATGACTTCAACCAACAGTCTGATCTTTGGGGCTTACTACCCTAACGTAATGTACCACGAGAGGGTACGCCTTAACGGCTTTATTCCACCTGAAGCTTTTCTCTACTTGGACGCGAAAGGCCTGATACAAGATGAAGATGGCTGCAAAGGCAACTTCAATACGAGCCGGACGTCGCTCGAAGCCACGGGGATCTCCTACGGTTCAGTAGAGCGATTTCTGCCCGAGACAGAGCAGTAACAGACAAAGAACGGCATTTCTACTGGTGGCTACACCATAACCAGCATTCGATGCCGCTAAATACTTAAAGTAAAAAATGATATAGTTGAGTCATGGGGCCAACTCACATAGGCTAAGGTAGATGTAAGAAGTTACAAAAAAATACATAAAAAGACAAAAAAAGTAAAAAATAAAACCAAAACACAAAAAAAAAAAACACAAAAAAAGGTGCATCACGGCGTATTAGATATATATGTTAAGCATATAAATAACACATACGCCCTGGTGCACGCGTCCCTATTTTTATGGACATAGTTAAGCTCTACGTAAATAGTTCCGTAGTTCCGTAAATTGATTTTATGGATTGTAGATTTATGTTTAAATCTATGTTTAGGTACTTTAAGTAGGTATAAGTTAGCACAAAAAAAAAAAAACACATGAAATCCAAGTTTTTCCTTAATTTGCTTGGAGAAATAATAATTATACATATATATTTTAAGCATAATATCAGATGTTATTAGAATCCGAAAGGTATTAGAAAAATCAAATCCGTAGGTTAGCAGAATTAAGATCATTAGATTTCATTGGTCAGCTAGTTTTAAGTATTTTTCTGTCTTGGTCAGCTAGTTTTAAGTATTTTTCTGTCTAGCATGTAAGACATTGAATTTGAAAAAAAAAAAAAATATATGCATTAACAAGCAAAAAAAAAATGACTAGTCATTGAGGAAAAAAGTAGTATTTATAGTTGGGCGATGGTATTTTGTGTGAATAAATGTAGTGTAAAGGATGGCGATGTGGAAGGCTGGTGGTGATTTGGATGTAATTCGCTTTGCACTAACAGCCACGTACGGCGAGAAAGGGAAGCGACCGGTGCTTCTGATGTGCTTGCCTTGATATCGGGGCTCTTGCACGACGTACAATTGACGAACCAGCACAGTCAATTAGAGACAAAAGGGAGAAACCACACCATGAAAAACTGGTTAGCTGGTCAGAAGAAAAATTTCCCCAGCACGAAAGGCGTTACTATGACTGCAGGGGGAAAATGAGAATGAGGATATGTGAACACACAGTGCGTGCTGCTGTAGGGGAGAAGAAAACAGGACGAAAAAATGGAAGACACTGGCGGAGAAAAAGGAAAAGAAAGCAATGAGAAATAAATAAAAAAGAAATATGGACAAATACCTCTACTTGGGATTTAGTTTTATTATAGAGAGTGTAAGACTGTAACACGAGTGCGTAGTTATGTGGTCCCGAAAAGTTTCGACACCGGTATCGGTATCACGCGAATGTTGGCGAAAGATTTAGGGTCATCTGAGATGTGCAATAGTTTCGTTTATGTGTGGGCCGAGTTTAGTGGTTGTTAGGTTTATTGGATGGGCCGACGTGGTGGCTGCGGTTTTCGAACCGGGGCCAGAAGGAGGATCGAGGGAGTAAATAAACAATTGGTAAACGCCATAGCGTAGTTTTTCGAGTGCGACACTCACACGCCAGGTTCGATTTCCGGCTGAACACCTCGAATATTTTTACGGCGCCACCTCTTTTGATATGCTGACAACACTCAATGTGTAATAACTGTCTAAGAAAAATCTTCTCAAAACTTCGCTGTTCAGAGTCGGCAAAAAACTGTAGGGCTCTTCTACTCGTGAGAGAACAGTAGCGCACCTAACGCGAGTAATTAATGAGCAAGCTGGGCCCTGATCCATTATGGACTGTAGCGCCACCCAATAATCATTATAATTACTAATATTATTAAACGAACCCTCCAACTGAGTCTAGTGAGGTGAGAGCCTATCATTATCCTATCCCTAATCACTACAAATCAGCCATTGTAGTGATTTGACGCTACACAAACTGTGAGGAATGGAGGATTTAATACCCAAGAAAATAATATAATATGTAATCAGATCAGGAACGGCAGCCACGTCACTATCGGAAAAACATTGTGACCAGTTAAAATTTCTTTTAGAAATCATAGAGCCATACTGTTCTTTCTGGGATTTATTGTCTAACTGATAGGAGCGACTGCGAGTAATTATCTCAGGGAAATTGCTGCAAGCGGCTAAGTACGATGAACTTAACACATATTGAAGAAGAACAACGATCTCATATATAAAAAATATGTAAGATATGTAGTATAGAAAATATGCAAGCACAAATCAACACACTGGAACAGCACATAATCAAAAACAATATTGAAATTAAAAACATTCTCCACAAGAAAATGTATTAGAAATCATTGAAGGTATAGGTAAGTCAATTAACCAAGAAATAAAAGACACTGATAGAACCGATATTAACCGAACAAAAAAAAAAAAAAATAAAGAAAAATTGTGCACAGTACCAACTTTTGCATCTAGCCTAAAAAAAGTCAAATTTGTTAAAGAGACTCTATTCACTAGATCCGGAAAATATAAAGCGATAATGCAAAAGACCACCAAATGCCCAAGAGCGACTGCACGTCTGCCTGATGCCACGGTGTACGTCAATAATCAGCTGAAGAGACACAAAAAGAAATTGATGTGGATGGCAAAGGAACGAGCATTACAAGAGAACTGGAGATTTGTCTGGGAAAGTGCGGGAAGAATATTAGCTAGACAAGTGCTAAGCCAATTCTAATAAGTACCGTTAACGATTTGATGAAAATAACACGCACACAATAATCAAATCACTGTGTTTATAAACAAAAAGAGACAACTATATTTTAACTGGAAAATGGAGAAAACAAATAGAAACGATAAATTATATGTGGATTTGAATTGTAGGGTAATAAATAGTTTTTACAGTGTCAATGTAAATGAACATGGAAAAAAAATATTTTTCGTTGATTAAGTTTCAAAATTAGATCATTGCGCAAATATTGGAATGATTTCTGTTTGAACATAATACATATGGTGCATGTATTAAAAGTTATTGTTTTAGTCGAGACGAATATAGACGAAGGAGAGGAGAGATTCTATAGGCTTGGATTTCCATGTGCGTTCCTGAATAGAGATAAACGGAATTTGAATATTAATTCGAAATGATGTAAAGTATGAATTTGTACGTCTTACATCTGAAAGCGTATCATACGAAAAAATTCTAATTCGCATCGAAGAGAACAATGAATACAAATATGTTCTCGGATTATACAAGCCACTAGACTATAGTGAAAAAGCATTTAATGAAGAATTGAAAAACGGAATTGCACCTATGGGAAAAAAGAACGATATCAGAATAATGGGTGATGTAAACATAAAATGAAAAACGAACTCGTAAGGCCTGGAGCTAACTGGGATGATGTGATTGCCGAAAATGATGTTATTTCTCTGTATGAAAAACTCGTACAAAAAATGAAAAACATACATACATGATGAGTCGGCATGTGTCAAAACAATACGAAACAAAATAAAATATAACCCTTGGATGTCTACAGACTTAAAAGTTAAATGCAAAAAAAGAGATGAACTATATAAAAAATGTAAGAACAGCAGATTGAACAGGAGTTATGAGCTGGCTTGCAAGATTTAATAAAGAGATTATAGTACCAAAATCTGCTTTTTACAAAAGCAAGTTCAATGAAGCTAGATCAGACCCACGCAAGACATAGAGCTTTATTAAGAAAATTCTGGGAAGAAAAAAGCCTAGTTAAGGTGAAGAAATCTTACCAATGAATTTGCAAAAAATTTCAAAGAGCAAATTGTAAACATCACACACCACTGCGACGCGATACCTCGATACACTCAAACGGAAGAGTACATTCTTTTTCTTCTTGTGGCGCTACAGTCCGGGGTGGACCTGGGCCTCAACCAACAT
This sequence comes from Eristalinus aeneus, assembly GCA_955652365.1. Taxonomy (NCBI): domain Eukaryota; kingdom Metazoa; phylum Arthropoda; class Insecta; order Diptera; family Syrphidae; genus Eristalinus; species Eristalinus aeneus. Next base: position 14,114,424 of record OY019132.1, on the reverse strand, counting down.
GCCTCTCCAGCCAGCACGATCTTTCGCGAACTGTCTCCAGTTGCGCACTCCCAGTTGGTTGAGGTCCTACTCTACTTGTGTGCGAAACTTTAGTCTAGGTCGTCCTCTGTTGCGTTGTCCCAATGGCACGGATTCACAGACTTTTCGGGCCGGAGCAGTGGTGTCCATACGATCTACATGGCCTAGCCATCTTAAGCGTTGTATCCGTTGACGCTTTACCAGGCGCATGTCGCTGTACAGCCCATAGAGTTCGTCATTAAATCTTCTCCTCCAGATGCCATCAACGCAAACAGGACCAAAAATTGCACGCAAACTTTTTCCTCGAAAAGACTAAGGGCTTCCTCCTCCGCCTTTGCTAACGTCCAAGATTCCGCGCCATAAAGTAGGACGGGGCTGATCAAGCTGTTATATAAAGCGAGCTTATTCCTTCGAGAAAGTTGACGTAGTCAAAGGGGTCCTTTCTTGTGAACCGGGCAAAAGACGCTGAGATTCCACTCAACGGGCATGTTTTCCTCCGACCATATCTTACAGATGAGCTGGTGCATCCGCCCAAACAGGTCGTCTCTAGCTGCTTTAAATAGTTCTACCGTCCGCTCCAGCAGCTTTGTTCGACTTCAGCTTGGATATTGCTATTTTAACCTCGTCTAAGTAGGCGGGACGGAATGCTTGCCTATCATCGTCTAAATTGAGTGGAACTTTCTGCCTAACAGCGGGAGTTGGGCCATCATCGCCTTTAAGGAGTCTGCAGAAATTATCCTTCCAGATTCTCAGCACAGACTGCGACTCTACTACGAGTTGTCTGTTTTGGTCCCAGCAGGCCTTGGTCCGAACCTTGTATCCTTCGGATAGCTGTTTTTATTTTCGGTAAAACTTTCGAACTTCACTCTTTCCATAGCACCTTTCCATTTCCTCGATCGCGCAATTCTCATGCTCCTTCTTTTTCCTTCTGAGAAGCTGGTCCGTTTTCCTTTCCCTCTGTTCGTAAAGCTCACGAATAGCCCTCGTTGTTCGATGCAGCGTCGCCTCATAGGCGTCTTGTTTAGCTGAGTGCGCTCGCCTGCCCTCGTCGTCAAACTATGGGTTCCTTCTGGTTGGTGACGTGAAACCCAGCACATCAGTGGCAGCTTCTTGGATGGCTTCTTGACAACGTTTCCATTCTTCTTCTTTGCTTAGTGCAGGAAGCGTCGAACTCTGAGCGAGTTTCAGGGAGACTCGGTCGGAAAAGTTCCCAGCAATCGGCTGCGATTGTAGCTTTTCGACGTCAAACCGTTATGGCCTTTCTCGACTCCGTTCCTCTTTCGATATCCGGGTTCTTACCTTGGCTACAACAAGGTGATGATCCGAGTCGATGTTTGCATCTCGGAAGGTTCGGACATCGAGAATACTGGAGTCTAGAATCTGTTTGATGTTTGATTGATCACTAGAACGCCATGTCCCTTTGTGAATGTCCAGGTGTGGGAACCGCGTGCTAGCCACAGAGGGGTTCCGTCCCGAGGCCTGAGTCCGTTTCCGGATGTGTTGTGCAGGCTGTGTTTACCGAGCTGTTTACTGAGCTCTGAAATCTTCTAAAATGATCTTGGTGTCGTAGCTGGGGCATCGATCGTATGTTCTTTCTAAAAGATCATAGAAGTCATCCTTGATGTTGTCATCCTGCTCCTCTGTCAGGGCGTCAGCGCATATTAGGCTGATGTTCCCGAATTTAGCCTTGATGCGGATTGTCATGAGGCGTTCACTGACGGGGTCGTAGTTCAAGACTTTTTGCATAAGTCTGCCTCAAACAACAAATCCCCATCCGAATAAGCGCTGCCTTCTCTCTATAGCAATTGCTGTAGTAGATATCGCACTTCCTGGATGGCGGTAATGTCTGCCTTGTAGCAGTCAAGGGCCTCCGCAAGTTGTTTGGCTGCACGTGGTCTGTTAAGGGACCTTAAAACGTTTACTGGGGTCGTCAACAGTTGATCCGTCCTTATCCCAGGTTTATCGGGTTCTCTGAACTAACGGTTTTTTAAGTGGTGATGAAGTTACCCGCACCCGCAGACTGGTGGGCCAGGTCCATTATTTAAGTCCTCAGGGAGAGGGGCTCGCTGCATACATTGGTTCACCAACAACGGGTATTGTGATGGCTACCCAGGGGGCGCCGCGTGGAGGCTGAATGTCAACTTGGCTTGTGCACTAACGAGGATAGTCTTGGCAGCTCGCCATGTTGAGCGCAATCAACGACTTTACCTCGCATTGCACAGGCCCATGCCGCCCAGAAGAGTAGGTAGTTCCATTTTTATCCAAGAAAGCGATCTGCTTGGCGAAATCTAATCGATGGAATTAGGGTAATTGACATTAACACATCCAATCTTGTGCAAACTATTGAACTTAAGTATAACACAAGCAATAATACCAGAAATTTTAACAATAGCTATTGTCAGGCCAATATATAAAGAAGGGAATAAAAGTCAACTGAATAATTACAGACCCATATCGATACAACCTGTTGTATATAAAGTGTCTGAAAGAAGTTGTAGTTGAAAGGTTGCAAAACTTAATGGAAAAACATTCCCTTATACACGAAAGTCAGTATGGCTTTCAAAAAGCGAAGAGCATAGGTAAACTACTTGCCGAGATTGCTAATTATGTGAACGAAAACCTGAACAAGAGTTATCACGTACTGGTTTTATTCTATGGATTTTATGGATTTCAGTGAAGCTTTTGATAGTCTTAATTATACACAGCTAATTGAAGCCCAGTTCAACACCAATTTTTCTAATATTTCACGGCACCACCTCTTTCGAGCTGCTGACAACACTCAAAGAGTAATAACTGTCTAAGAAAGCTTCTCAAATTTCGCCGTTCGGAGTCGGCAAAAAACTGTAGGTCCCTTCTACTCGTGAGAGAACAGTAGCGCACACAACACGAGTAGTTGATGAGAAAGCTAGCTGTGTAGCTGTAGCGCCAACAATTATTATTATTATAATTGAAGCTCTTGAACGCCTTGGAATACGAGGACTAATGGCAAATGGAATACGAGGACTAATGGCAAACTGGCATAACCGGTTTTACTGTATAAAGATCAGTGAATCGTTTAGTGATAAAGAAGACGCACTCTACGGAGTTCCACAAAAATCGAATTTGCCAATGAGCTTCTTCGCAATTTTAAGAGAGCTAAGCCTTTTGCGTATGCGGACGATATCGCAATTGTAGTGTGTCATAGATCTCTGGAGAAAGCAAGAACAATAATGCAAGAAGAATTTGACAATGCAGCTAAATGGTGTAATGATCAGGGTCTAACTATTAATGCATCCATGACCGGAAATAGTGAACATGACAGCTTCAAAGTCCTTCAAATTAAAGACATTTTTAAGATGATTCGTATATTGAACGATTCATATGCCCAATTGACCATGAAATTCGTTCAAGAAGACGTGCCCAAGGTGTGCTTAATGAACCTTGAATTAACTTATCATTATAATTATTAATTTGTCTTTAATTTGTTAAAATAATAATTTATAATTTATCTTAATCTAAGCTTACATAAAAATAAATATTAACAATTAAGACACAACCTTCTGCATAAAAGCCTCTTGGTTTCTCAGAAACATATAACCTTTGTAAACTATTGTATTATGGATAATAAAACTGAATTGAATTGATACGACATGGTCTGAGGAGCATAGAGGTGACAGTATGTCAAATGAATATTTTTCAGGATGAGACGTTGGAAACTGGTCAAAGGTGTTTGGCGGTATAAATAATAATAAATCTGCAATGTCAGCTATTCTTGTCGGCTTATTCACAAGCTAAGGTATTGTCGCAACCCTGTTTTAGGATAATTATATAAAAAAAGAGTGTATATAAAAGGGAGTGAGTCAGTCGATCTGTAAAATTTGAAGCGTCAAGACGTGTAAAGTTTTTAGAAAAAATATAATAAAAGAATGAAAGAAAGTCTACAAATTCAGAAGTGGGAATCACATCACGTAACAGAAACAAAAATACAAGGAAGAAAATATCATATCAAATGGACGTGCAGTTGCAGATCGTCGAGTACAAGTCCTATACGGCGGCGCAGCTGAAAACATGGCTGCAAAAATTTGGAAAACGGATGACTGGGAATAAGAGTACACAAGTAACAGGACAAGCAGATGATGCTGACAATATATCAGGAATGTGACGATCTGTGGAATGAAGAACAACACGAAGAGGAGGAAGAGGATGCGACAGCCTTTAAAATGAGAGACAACGAAAAGGAGAAAAAGAGTGGTGCTAAAAAACTGAGTACAAAAGTTGCCATTTATCGAGTATTACCACCAAAAAATATTCTTGCAAACAAAGTCAGTCTAACGGAGGACGAGTTACTGGAGTATTTGTTGGAGGGTATACCAGATGAGTCACTGGAAACGCAAGCAGTGTTTCGTAAATAGAAGTCAATTACTGGATTCAGAAGGTTGTCCGATGGTTTGCCGATGTCCAGAGCACGTAGGTGTTACGACTTGAACTCGCTTAGGCATATTGCTTCCTAGTGTCGCAAGCCAAAGAGGGAATTCGGAGCGTGCCATGTCTGCGGAGGTTTTGTGCATCTGGTAGCTACTTGCAACAACAGGAAGGGCCAGCCGCTACATCACGTCCAAGAGGCGGAGTACCCGGATGATTATGTAAGAGTTTTAGATTATACTTTTAAAAGAGATAATTTTATTTGTAACTTATCGTTAGAAACACTAATTGACACCGGCAGACCGATTAATATCATAAGGCAATAGAACGTGCCAGAAATTTTATTCTCAAATAAAAATGAATTCTGTAAATTTAATTTTGTTGGCATAAATAAAAGCCCTCTAAACGTTATTAGTTTAATTAAAAATAATGTGTTATTCGAAAATACCAAATTAGAAATAGATATATATGTTGTAGCAGATGATACGACGAATTTTCCGAGCATATTGGGCAGAGACTTTTTAAATAAAGCAAACTTAAAACTGGAACAAAAGAGTGCTGAAAATAAAAATGTAATAGATAAAAAGGAAAATGAAAGATGTATAACTATTGTTAAAGGGAAAAATTGTACTGATGCGTTTGAAAATTAATGTAAAAGCTTTATGCATATTGAGGTTAGTAATTCTGATGAGTGCATAGATGAAATTGAAGTGGATTTCGAAGTAAAAGATAGATTCATTAAGTTGTTTAAAGAAAGTGATATGTACTGCAAACGCCTCGATATACCTGAAACCAAATGCGAAATGCGGATTAGATTGACTAATGATACGCCGGTTTATTGCTCTCCAAGGAGGTTAGCGTATAGTGAAAGAGAAAAAGTGCAGGAAATTTTGGATGAATTGATGCGCACTAATGTAATTAGGCCAATTAAGTCAGAATACTCATCTCCGGTGGTATTAGTAATGAAAAAAAAAAAAATAATTAAATTAGGTTCTGTGTCGATTATAGATTCCTTAATAAGATCACTTTTAAGGATAATTATCCTAAACCTCTCATTGATGATCTTTTAGATCGATATATATAATATGATATACGTCGTTTGTGACCCTTTTGGGGCAATTTGAATTTTTGAAAATGCCATTTGGGTTGAGGAACTACGTTCTAACTTTTCATTAATGAAGTCTTCGATGAAAGTAGCCAACTATGGTAGATGACCTCATGGTTGCTACTGCAACTGTGCAAGAACACATGGAAATTCTAAGCGAGGTTTTCAAAAAATTAGTTAATAATAAATAAGAACTTAGGTTAGATAAATGCAGATTTCTACATCCTGAAATTCAGTATTTAGGTTACGCAATTTCGAAAGAAGGTATGAGACCAAATAAGCAAGGCATAGAAGCGGTACTTAATTTCCCAACGCCTCAAAATACAAAAGTGCTTCAGAGCTTCCTTGGGCTCTGTTCTTATTTTAGAAGTTTTATCAAAGGATTCTTAATGGCAGCTGGGCCGCTTCATAATTTAATACGAAAAGACGTTATATTTAAATTTGCAGGGAAAGAATTGGAATGCTTCGAGGCACTAAAACAAAAGTTAGTTATATCACCTATTTTAGCTATTTTCGATCCACGGGATAAAATTGAGCTGCATTGTGAGGCCAGTTGTTTGGGATTCGGTGCAATTCTGATCCAACAAAAAACAGACGGAAAATGGCATCCCATGTTTTATTTCTCGAAGCGCACTACTGAACAGGAATCAAAATATCACAGTTTTGAGCTTGAAACTTATGCCATAATATATGCCCTTCGGAGATTTAGAATATATTTACAAGGAGTACCGTTTAAGATAGTTACTGACTGCAATCCATTAACACTAACTTTAAGCAAAAAAGAAGTAAATCCCAGTATTGCTCGATAGGCATTGGAGCTACGAAATTTTGATTATACCTTAGAGCATCGTAGTGGAACGAGGATGCGCCCTCAGTCGTATGACAACAGTACTAGTCTCAGAGGAGAACACATTTGAACAGAATTTATCCATATGTCAGAATATAGACAAAGTTACCAGTGAGTTGAAGACTCAGTTAGAAACGAAGGAAAATAGTATGTTTGAAATGAGAAATGGCCAAGTATATAGGAAAATTGGGCAGAAAGTACGCTTTCATGTACCAAGTAGTATGGAATGGAATATAATGCATAAGTATCATGACGAAATGGGACATATAGGAAGTGATAAAGTTTTAGCTGCTATTAACAAGTTGTAGTGGTTTCCTAAAATGAAACTGAAAGTACAGGATTACATTGAGACTTGCTTGAAGTGTATAGTTTTCTTACCCAAATCGGGAAGACATGGAGGACTACTACATAACATGCCTAAAGGAGATAAGCCTTTTGATACAGTTCACATTGACCATTTCGGTCCAATCTGTCTTAAGAGTTCAAAGAAAAAGTATGTGTTTCTGGTTATCGATGCGTTTACTAAATTCACAAAGAAAACTTGAATTTACGAAAATGCGAAAGAAATTTAGCTGAACTTCGAGGAAGAGCAGCTAAGAACATTATTACCTGTCAGGATTATAATAAAGAACAAAGGATAAGTTTAGAAAATGTAAAAAATATGTGGTAGGAGACTATGTTATGGTAAGGAATTTCAAAAGTCAGCCGGGATCATGTCAGAAAATAGCACCTAAATTTAAAGGACCATATCAGATAGAAAAGTTGTTGCCAAATGATCGATATTTATTAAAAGACTTCGAAAATTTGCAATTAAGTCAAGTTCCTTACATCAGAGTATGGGAGGTTGCTAGTATGAAACCGTGGTTAAACTGCAGTAGCAGGATTGGGATCAATCGGGACGATTTAAAGTCAGGGAGGCCGAACTGTGTGGAGAAGGGTTGTGCCGGTGCTCAGAAGGGAGTGAGTCAGTCGATGTGTAAGATTTGAAGCGTCAAGACCTGTAAAGTTTTTAGAAAAAATTAAATAAAAGAATAAAAGAAAGTCTACAGTATATTATTTATCTCAGCAAAGATCTCAACATATTTTCCATCGGGTCTTTTGTGGACTGAATGTCGAAGCTAAAGATTTTAGTGCGAAAATAAAGGGATACAATCCTTCTTCTTCATAAAATGTAAAAAAGTTTGATTTCAGGAAATATTTTTTTAAGTAATTTTGGATGTACATTCATACTTCCTTAAGCTGAGGATTATATCCAAGCCAATTTGTAATTACTGATTACATTTTTTCTTTCTTACTTTTTCTTAAATTTTTCACCATCTTCATGCCAGCCCAATGCAAAACGATAGATAGCGATTGGCAATTTTGAGAGAACATGATATGGGAGAACAGATATGGACTTCTGTAAATAAAACAGTAGTGGAATAAATGCTTAGACGGGACGTTATAACCACAGAAAGTTAAGTTCCGAATTGGGGCAGTAGCAGTATTGTGGTTGAAGTTAATTAGCAACATAGTGAGACCGTGGTGTGATAAAAACAAGGGCACTAAGCTATATCCAAAGCAGGTTAAAATCCGCCAAGTTGATATATTCACCTAACTGTGTTTAACTAAGCGACATGAGAGCTGGCTTATAGCGGGGGATGTGAACGTACACAGCAAAGATATTTGCTCTAGGCCATTGTAATATACGCCCGAAAGTGGGCTTAAAAGAGAACGTCTCGCCTTCTTCTTCTTCTTGTGGCGCTACAGTCAGGGGTGGACCTGGGCCTCAACCAACATGCCTCTCCAGCCAGAACAATCTCTCGCCAGCTGTCTCCAGTTGCGCACTCCAAGTAGGTTGAGGTCCTCCTCCACTTGTGTGCGCCACTTTAGTCTAGGTCGGCCTCTATTGCGTTGTCCCAATGGCACGGATTCAAAAACTTTTCGGACCGGAGCAGTGGTGTCCATACGCTCTACATAGCCTAGCCATCTTAACCGTTGTATCCGTAGGCGCTTGACCAGACGCATGTCGCTGTACAGCCCATAGAGTTCGTCATTAAATCTTCTCCTCCAGATACCATCAACGCAAATAGGACCAAAAATCGCACGCAAAACTTTTCTCTCGAAAAGACTAAGGGCTTCCTCATCCGCCTTTGCTAACGTCCAAGATTCCGCGCCATAAAGTAGGACGCGAGCTTAGTCCTTCGAGAGAGGGCTTTATTACTCAATTGGTTCTTGAGCTCAAAGAAACAGCGATTGGCAAGAGTGATTCTGCGTTTCATTTCGGTACTGATGTTGTTGTCCTTGTTTACCGCGGAGCCGAGTTTCGGAAGTTTCTGCTGCCTAGTGTGACGCTCCGTCCGAGACGGCGATGTTGTGCGTCCTTCCTTGACGACAGTATGTACTTAGTTTTGCCCTCATTTACCGCCAGACCAATTTTAGCCGCTTCCGCTTCCAGCAAACGCCTCATTGACGGCTTGCTGTGTTCGTCCAATCACATCAATGTCATCAGCGTAAACTAGCAATTGAAATTACTTCTGGAAGATCGTGAATCTGGTGTTAACTTGTGAGTTACGCACGATCTTCTAGAGTATGATGTTAAAGAAGTCATATGACAGTGCGTCGCCTTGTCTAAAAACTTTTTTAAACATTGAAGGTCTCGGTGAGTTCGTTACCGACCAGCTGCTTTAAATAGTTCTGCGGACAGTCAGTTCGCTCCAGCAGCTTTGTTCGACTTCAGCTTGGACATTGCTATCTTCACCTCGTCTAAGTTGGCGGGACGGAATGCTTGTCTATCATCGTCCAAATTGAGTGGAACATTCTGCCTAACAGCGGGATTTGGCCGTTATTGCCGTTAAAGAGTCTACAGAAATGATCCTGCCAAATTCTCAGCACAGACTGCGACTCTACTACGAGTTGTCCGTTTTGGTCCTAGCCGGCCTTGGTCCGAACCTTGTACCCTCCGGATAGCTAATTTACCTTTCGGTAAAACTTTCGGATTTCATTCCTGCCATAACACCTTTCCATTTCCTCGACCGCACACTTCTCATGCTGTTTCTTTTTCCTTCTGAGAAGCCGGTGCTCTTCCCTTCTTCTCTGTTCGTAGAGCTCTCGAACAGCCCTCGTTGTTCGAGAAGCGTCGCCTTATAGGCGTCTTGTTTAGCTGCGTGCGCTTGCCTGCACTCGTCGTCAAACCATGGGTTCCTTCTGGGTGGTGACGTGAAACCCAGCACATCAGTGGCAGCTTCTTTGATGGCTTCTTGACAACGTTTCCATTCTTCTTCTATGCTTAGTGCAGGAAGCGTCGAACTCTGAGCGAGTTTCAGGGAGAATCGATCGGCAAAGTTCCCAGCAATCGGCTGCGATTGTAGCTTTTCGACATCAAACCGTTATGGCCTTTCTCGACTCCGTTCCTCTTTCGATATCCGGGTTCTTACCTTGGCTACAACAAGGTGATGATCCGAGTCGATGTTTGCACCTCGGAAGGTTCGGACATCGAGAATACTGGAGTCTAGAATCTGTTTGATGTTTGATTGATCACTAGAACGCCATGTCCCTTTGTGAATGTCCAGGTGTGGGAACCGCGTGCTAGCCACAGAGGGGTTCCGTCCCGAGGCCTGAGTCCGTTTCCGGATGTGTTGTGCAGGCTGTGTTTACCGAGCTGTTTACTGAGCTCTGAAATCTTCTAAAATGATCTTGGTGTCGTAGCTGGGGCATCGATCGTATGTTCTTTCTAAAAGATCATAGAAGTCATCCTTGATGTTGTCATCCTGCTCCTCTGTCAGGGCGTCAGCGCATATTAGGCTGATGTTCCCGAATTTAGCCTTGATGCGGATTGTCATGAGGCGTTCACTGACGGGGTCGTAGTTCAAGACTTTTTGCATAAGTCTGCCTCAAACAACAAATCCCTATCCGAATAAGCGCTGCCTTCTCTCTATAGCAATTGCTGTAGTAGATATCGCACTTCCTGGATGGCGGTAATGTCTGCCTTGTAGCAGTCAAGGGCCTCCGCAAGTTGTTTGGCTGCACGTGGTCTGTTAAGGGACCTTAAAACGTTTACTGGGGTCGTCAACAGTTGATCCGTCCTTATCCCAGGTTTATCGGGTTCTCTGAACTAACGGTTTTTTAAGTGGTGATGAAGTTACCCGCACCCGCAGACTGGTGGGCCAGGTCCATTATTTAAGTCCTCAGGGAGAGGGGCTCGCTGCATACATTGGTTCACCAACAACGGGTATTGTGATGGCTACCCAGGGGGCGCCGCGTGGAGGCTGAATGTCAACTTGGCTTGTGCACTAACGAGGATAGTCTTGGCAGCTCGCCATGTTGAGCGCAATCAACGACTTTACCTCGCATTGCACAGGCCCATGCCGCCCAGAAGAGTAGGTAGTTCCATTTTTATCCAAGAAAGCGATCTGCTTGGCGAAATCTAATCGATGGAATTAGGGTAATTGACATTAACACATCCAATCTTGTGCAAACTATTGAACTTAAGTATAACACAAGCAATAATACCAGAAATTTTAACAATAGCTATTGTCAGGCCAATATATAAAGAAGGGAATAAAAGTCAACTGAATAATTACAGACCCATATCGATACAACCTGTTGTATATAAAGTGTCTGAAAGAAGTTGTAGTTGAAAGGTTGCAAAACTTAATGGAAAAACATTCCCTTATACACGAAAGTCAGTATGGCTTTCAAAAAGCGAAGAGCATAGGTAAACTACTTGCCGAGTTTGCTAATTATGTGAACGAAAACCTGAACAAGAGTTATCACGTACTGGTTTTATTCTATGGATTTTATGGATTTCAGTGAAGCTTTTGATAGTCTTAATTATACACAGCTAATTGAAGCCCAGTTCAACACCAATTTTTCTAATATTTCACGGCACCACCTCTTTCGAGCTGCTGACAACACTCAAAGAGTAATAACTGTCTAAGAAAGCTTCTCAAATTTCGCCGTTCGGAGTCGGCAAAAAACTGTAGGTCCCTTCTACTCGTGAGAGAACAGTAGCGCACACAACACGAGTAGTTGATGAGAAAGCTAGGCCCTGGTCCCCCTTTGGACTGTAGCGCCAACAATTATTATTATTATAATTGAAGCTCTTGAACGCCTTGGAATACGAGGACTAATGGCAAATGGAATACGAGGACTAATGGCAAACTGGCATAACCGGTTTTACTGTATAAAGATCAGTGAATCGTTTAGTGATAAAGAAGACACACTCTACGGAGTTCCACAAAAATCGAATTTGCCAATGAGCTTCTTCGCAATTTTAAGAGAGCTAAGCCTTTTGCGTATGCGGACGATATCGCAATTGTAGTGTGTCATAGATCTCTGGAGAAAGCAAGAACAATAATGCAAGAAGAATTTGACAATGCAGCTAAATGGTGTAATGATCAGGGTCTAACTATTAATGCATCCATGACCGGAAATAGTGAACATGACAGCTTCAAAGTCCTTCAAATTAAAGACATTTTTAAGATGATTCGTATATTGAACGATTCATATGCCCAATTGACCATGAAATTCGTTCAAGAAGACGTGCCCAAGGTGTGCTTAATGAACCTTGAATTAACTTATCATTATAATTATTAATTTGTCTTTAATTTGTTAAAATAATAATTTATAATTTATCTTAATCTAAGATAACATAAACATAAATATTAACAATTAAGACACAACCTTCTGCATAAAACCCTCTCGGCTTCCCAGAAACATATAACCTTTGTAAACTATTGTATTATGGATAATAAAACTGAATTGAATTGATACGACATGGTCTGAGGAGCATAGAGGTGACAGTATGTCAAATGAATATTTTTCAGGATGAGACGTTGGAAACTGGTCAAAGGTGTTTGGCGGTATAATCTGCAATGTCAGCTATTCTTGTCGGCTTATTCACAAGCTAAGGTATTGTCGCAACCCTGTTTTAGGATAATTATATAAAAAAAGAGTGTATATAAAAGGGAGTGAGTCAGTCGATCTGTAAAATTTGAAGCGTCAAGACGTGTAAAGTTTTTAGAAAAAATATAATAAAAGAATGAAAGAAAGTCTACAAATTCAGAAGTGGGAATCACATCACGTAACAGAAACAAAAATACAAGGAAGAAAATATCATATCAAATGGACGTGCAGTTGCAGATCGTCGAGTACAAGTCCTATACGGCGGCGCAGCTGAAAACATGGCTGCAAAAATTTGGAAAACGGATGACTGGGAATAAGAGTACACAAGTAACAGGACAAGCAGATGATGCTGACAATATATCAGGAATGTGACGATCTGTGGAATGAAGAACAACACGAAGAGGAGGAAGAGGATGCGACAGCCTTTAAAATGAGAGACAACGAAAAGGAGAAAAAGAGTGGTGCTAAAAAACTGAGTAGAAAAGTTGCCATTTATCGAGTATTACCACCAAAAAATATTCTTGCAAACAAAGTCAGTCTAACGGAGGACGAGTTACTGGAGCATTGGTTGGAGGGTATACCAGATGAGTCACTGGAAACGCAAGCAGTGTTTCGTAAATAGAAGTCAATTACTGGATTCAGAAGGTTGTCCGATGGTTTGCCGATGTCCAGAGCACGTAGGTGTTACGACTTGAACTCGCTTAGGCATATTGCTTCCTAGTGTCGCAAGCCAAAGAGGGAATTCGGAGCGTGCCATGTCTGCGGAGGTTTTGTGCATCTGGTAGCTACTTGCAACACCAGGAAGGGCCAGCCGCTACATCACGTCCAAGAGGGGGGTGTACCCGGATGATTATGTAAGAGTTTTAGATTATACTTTTAAAAGAGATAATTTTATTTGTAACTTATCGTTAGAAACACTAATTGACACCGGCAGACCGATTAATATCATAAGGCAATAGAACGTGCCAGAAATTTTATTCTCAAATAAAAATGAATTCTGTAAATTTAATTTTGTTGGCATAAATAAAAGTCCTCTAAACGTTTTTAGTTTAATTAAAAATAATGTGTTATTCGAAAATACCAAATTAGAAATAGATATATATGTTGTAGCAGATGATACGACGAATTTTCCGAGCATATTGGGCAGAGACTTTTTAAATAAAGCAAACTTAAAACTGGAACAAAAGAGTGCTGAAAATAAAAATGTAATAGATAAAAAGGAAAATGAAAGATGTGTAACTATTTTTAAAGGGAAAAATTGTACTGATGCGTTTGAAAATTAATGTAAAAGCTTTATGCATATTGAGGTTAGTAATTCTGATGAGTGCATAGATGAAATTGAAGTGGATTTCGAAGTAAAAGATAGATTCATTAAGTTGTTTAAAGAAAGTGATATGTACTGCAAACGCCTCGATATACCTGAAACCAAATGCGAAATGCGGATTAGATTGACTAATGATACGCCGGTTTATTGCTCTCCAAGGAGGTTAGCGTATAGTGAAAGAGAAAAAGTGCAGAAAATTTTGGATGAATTGATGCGCACTAATGTAATTAGGCCAATTAAGTCAGAATACTCATCTCCGGTGGTATTAGTAATGAAAAAAAAATAATTAAATTAGGTTCTGTGTCGATTATAGATTCCTTAATAAGATCACTTTTAAGGATAATTATCCTATACCTCTCATTGATGATCGTTTAGATCGATATATATAATATGATATACGTCGTTTGTGACCCTTTTGGGGCAATTTGAATTTTTGAAAATGCCATTTGGGTTGAGGAACTACGTTCTAACTTTTCATTAATGAAGTCTTCGATGAAAGTAGCCAACTATGGTAGATGACCTCATGGTTGCTACTGCAACTGTGCAAGAACACATGGAAATTCTAAGCGAGGTTTTCAAAAAGTTAGTTAATAATAAATAAGAACTTAGGTTAGATAAATGCAGATTTCTACATCCTGAAATTCAGTATTTAGGTTACGCAATTTCGAAAGAAGGTATGAGACCAAATAAGCAAGGCATAGAAGCGGTACTTAATTTCCCAACGCCTCAAAATACAAAAGTGCTTCAGAGCTTCCTTGGGCTCTGTTCTTATTTTAGAAGTTTTATCAAAGGATTCTTAATGGCAGCTGGGCCGCTTTATAATTTAATACGAAAAGACGTTATATTTAAATTTGCAGGGAAAGAATTGGAATGCTTCGAGGCACTAAAACAAAAGTTAGTTATATCACCTATTTTAGCTATTTTCGAATTACGGGATAAAATTGAGCTGCATTGTGAGGCCAGTTGTTTGGGATTCGGTGCAATTCTGATCCAACAAAAAACAGACGGAAAATGGCATCCCATGTTTTATTTCTCGAAGCGCACTACTGAATAGGAATCAAAATATCACAGTTTTGAGCTTGAAACTTATGCCATAATATATGCCCTTCGGAGATTTAGAATATATATACAAGGAGTACCCTTTAAGATAGTTACTGACTGCAATCCATAAACGCTAACTTTAAGCAAAAAAGAAGTAAATCCCAGTATTGCTCGATAGGCATTGGAGCTACGAAATTTTGATTATACCTTAGAGCATCGTAGTGGAACGAGGATGCGCCCTCAGTCGTATGACAACAGTACTAGTCTCAGAGGAGAACACATTTGAACAGAATTTATCCATATGTCAGAATATAGACAAAGTTACCAGTGAGTTGAAGACTCAGTTAGAAACGAAGGAAAATAGTATGTTTGAAATGAGAAATGGCCAAGTATATAGGAAAATTGGGCAGAAAGTACGCTTTCATGTACCAAGTAGTATGGAATGGAATATAATGCATAAGTATCATGACGAAATGGGACATATAGGAAGTGATAAAGTTTTAGCTGCTATTAACAAGTTGTAGTGGTTTCCTAAAATGAAACTGAAAGTACAGAATTACATTGAGACTTGCTTGAAGTGTATAGTTTTCTTACCCAAATCGGGAAGACATGGAGGACTACTACATAACATGCCTAAAGGAGATAAGCCTTTTGATACAGTTCACATTGACCATTTCGGTCCAATCTGTCTTAAGAGTTCAAAGAAAAAGTATGTGTTTCTGGTTATCGATGCGTTTACTAAATTCACAAATAAAACTTGAATTTACGAAAATGCGAAAGAAATTTAGCTGAACTTCGAGGAAGAGCAGCTAAGAAAATTATTACCTGTCAGGATTATAATAAGAGAACAAAGGATAAGTTTAGAAAATGTAAACAATATGTGGTAGGAGACTATGTTATGGTAAGGAATTTCAAAAGTCAGCCGGGATCATGTCAGAAAATAGCACCTAAATTTAAAGGACCATATCAGATAGAAAAGTTGTTGCCAAACGATCGATATTTATTAAAAGACTTCGAAAATTTGCAATTAAGTCAAGTTCCTTACATCAGAGTATGGGAGGTTGCTAGTATGAAACCGTGGTTAAACTGCAGTAGCAGGATTGGGATCAATCGGGACGATTTAAAGTCAGGGAGGCCGAATTGTGTGGAGAAGGGTTGTGCCGGTGCTCAGAAGGGAGTGAGTCAGTCGATGTGTAAGATTTGAAGCGTCAAGACCTGTAAAGTTTTTAGAAAAAATTAAATAAAAGAATAAAAGAAAGTCTACAGTATATTATTTATCTCAGCAAAGATCTCAACATATTTTCCATCGGGTCTTTTGTGGACTGAATGTCGAAGCTAAAGATTTTAGTGCGAAAATAAAGGGATACAATCCTTCTTCTTCATAAAATGTAAAAAGTTTGATTTCAGGAAATATTTTTTTAAGTAATTTTGGATGTACATTCATACTTCCTTAAGCTGAGGATTATATCCAAGCCAATTTGTAATTACTGATTACATTTTTTCTTTCTTACTTTTTCTTAAATTTTTCACCATCTTCATGCCAGCCCAATACAAAACGATAGATAGCGACTGGCAATTTTGAGAGAACATAATATGGGAGAACAGATATGGACTTCTGTAAATAAAACAGTAGTGGAATAAATGCTTAGACGGGACGTTATAACCACAGAAAGTTAAGTTCCGAATTGGGGCAGTAGCAGTATTGTGGTTGAAGTTAATTAGCAACATAGTGAGACCGTGGTGTGATAAAAACAAGGGCACTAAGCTATATCCAAAGCAGGTTCAAATCCGCCAAGTTGATATATTCACCTAACTGTGTTTAACTAAGCGACATGAGAGCTGGCTTATAGCGGGGGATGTGAACGTACACAGCAAAGATATTTGCTCTAGGCCATTGTAATATACGCCCGAAAGTGGGCTTAAAAGAGAACGTCTCGCCTTCTTCTTCTTCTTGTGGCGCTACAGTCAGGGGTGGACCTGGGTCTCAACCAACATGCCTCTCCAGCCAGAACAATCTCTCGCCAGCTGTCTCCAGTTGCGCACTCCAAGTAGGTTGAGGTCCTCCTCCACTTGTGTGCGCCACTTTAGTCTAGGTCGGCCTCTATTGCGTTGTCCCAATGGCACGGATTCAAAGACTTTTCGGACCGGAGCTGTGGTGTCCATACGCTCTACATAGCCTAGCCATCTTAACCGTTGTATCCGTAGGCGCTTGACCAGACGCATGTCGCTGTACAGCCCATAGAGTTCGTCATTAAATCTTCTCCTCCAGATACCATCAACGCAAATAGGACCAAAAATCGCACGCAAAACTTTTCTCTCGAAAAGACTAAGGGCTTCCTCATCCGCCTTTGCTAACGTCCAAGATTCCGCGCCATAAAGTAGGACGCGAGCTTAGTCCTTCGAGAGAGGGCTTTATTACTCAATTGGTTCTTGAGCTCAAAGAAACAGCGATTGGCAAGAGTGATTCTGCGTTTCATTTCGGTACTGATGTTGTTGTCCTTGTTTACCGCGGAGCCGAGTTTCGGAAGTTTCTGCTGCCTAGTGTGACGCTCCGTCCGAGACGGCGATGTTGTGCGTCCTTCCTTGATGACAGTATGTACTTAGTTTTGCCCTCATTTACCGCCAGACCAATTTTAGCTTGTGAGTTACGCACGATCTTCTAGAGTATGATGTTAAAGAAGTCATATGACAGTGCGTCGCCTTGTCTAAAAACTTTTTTTAACATTGAAGGTCTCGGTGAGTTCGTTACCGACCAGCTGCTTTAAATAGTTCTGCGGACAGTCAGTTCGCTCCAGCAGCTTTGTTCGACTTCAGCTTGGACATTGCTATCTTCACCTCGTCTAAGTTGGCGGGACGGAATGCTTGTCTATCATCGTCCAAATTGAGTGGAACATTCTGCCTAACAGCGGGATTTGGCCGTTATTGCCGTTAAAGAGTCTACAGAAATGATCCTGCCAGATTCTCAGCACAGACTGCGACTCAACTACGAGTTGTCCGTTTTGGTCCTAGCAGGCCTTGGTCCGAACCTTGTATCCTCCGGATAGCTATTTTACCTTTCGGTAAAACTTTCGGATTCCATTCCTGCCATAACACCTTTCCATTTCCTCGACCGCACACTTCTCATGCTGTTTCTTTTTCCTTCTGAGAAGCCGGTGCTCTTCCCTTCTTCTCTGTTCGTAGAGCTCTCGAACAGCCCTCGGTGTTCGAGAAGCGTCGCCTTATAGGCGTCTTGTTTAGCTGCGTGCGCTTGCCTGCACTCGTCGTCAAACCATGGGTTCCTTCTGGGTGGTGACGTGAAACCCAGCACATCAGTGGCAGCTTCTTTGATGGCTTCTTGACAACGTTTCCATTCTTCTTCTATGCTTAGTGCAGGAAGCGTCGAACTCTGAGCGAGTTTCAGGGAGAATCGATCGGCAAAGTTCCCAGCAATCGGCTGCGATTGTAGCTTTTCGACGTCAAGCCGTTATGGCCTTTTTCCACTCCGGTGATCTCTCAATATCTTACCTTGGCTACTACAAGGTGATGATCTGAGTCGATGTTTGCACCTCGGAAGGTTCGGACATCGAGAATACTGGAGGAGTGTCTGACGTCGATCGCAACGTAATTAATCTGTTTGATGTTTGATTGATCAGGAGATCGCCATGTCCCTTTGTGAATGAATTTGAAAGAGGTTCCGCGCCGAGTCGAAGTCCAACAGCATGAGTCCGTACCGATGACTCCAGCAAAGGTGTCCTCCTTTCCCAGCTGAGCGTTGAAGTCTCCTAGAACGATCTTAGTGTCGTAGCTGGGGTATCGATTGTATGTTCTTTCTAGGAGATCATAAAAGTCATCCTTGATGTTGTCATCCTTCTTCTCTGTCAGGGCGTCAGCGCATATTAGGCTGATGTTCCCGAATTTAGCCTTGATGTGGATTGTCATAAGGCGTTCGCTGACGGGGTTGTAGCTCAAGACTTTTTGCATAAGTCTGCCTCGAACAACAAATCCGCATCCGAATAAGCGCTGCCCTCTCTCTTTATAGTAATTGCTGTAGTAGATATCGCAGTTCTTCATCGTTTTTATGCCAGGCCCATCCCATCGCACTTTCTGGATGGCGGTAATGTCTGCCTTGTAGCAGTCAAGGGAGTTAAGAAAACGCAACTATTACTTTTTAAAAAATAATTTATTCAGAGCTGTGAAAGCTCGTACTCTAACTTACATTCTAAATTCACAATCGTGTGGTCTGCCTTTTGATACATATAAAATGCTAATTTAACAAAGAGAATTGTAAACAAAATACGATACATGAATTATGATGAATTGCAAAAGTTTAATTTCCTTGTGCAGTGCATCGACTGCGCGTGCAGGTGAATTGATTGCGTCTGCGGGATATCAGATTTCTTCGTGTGGCTTCGGTCATCGTAACTACTCCCTTCTTAAGAATCTACGTCCCGTAGAGTCTGATTGGTTGTAGGTCAAAATGACTTTTGGATGTAACTTCTGGTGGGCTGACCTTGGGATGACTTTGTGCAGGTAGAACGGCTATCTTGAGTTCGTTGCTTCGGCATTTTCTTGTGATTAGAAATATACTGATTATGAGGAAAATAACGGTAACAATGCTTAGTTCTGTAAATCAAGAGATGTTACCATTTAAGATTAATTTCTTTAAAAGCTTAAGATTCCTTAAATGGAGGTTATGCACATATTCTAAATTTAGTTTTAAATTCTTAAGAGTAAGATTACTCTGAAGTTTTGGTGGAATGATTTGATAAGCTTCTGCTTCCTTGCTGATGTAAGTTATGTCATCTATTTTGATGGTTTCGTTAACATATTGTATGAGAAAACTTCCTTCTATTCGTCTTGAAGAATTTTGATGGTAAAGTGTTCCATTGAAGTTGGTTAAGTAGATCGTGTTATCGCCTATATTTTCAATGACTGAACCTTTGTTTTGATGGTATTCACATCTTGCGTTGATTCCTTTTATTAGCTGTGTTATACAGTGGTCTTCTGACAATAGATGTAATTGATTGCTTTGGCATATTATAGTCATTCTCGTAGATCTGCATGCTGAAGTGATTCCAAACTGTTTTTTACTGCTACCTAGTTGTTCTTGGAAATCAAGATATATTTGGCGTTCTTGTATAATTGTTGGACGTATGAGGATGTGATTGTATTCCATTGCACTGATTATTGGCATTGATAATACATACTGCATAGTTGAATCTTTTATGACCATAGTTGGTTCAGAGTATTCAATGTCATACGGAAGAGATTCGAGTTGAGTAAGAATTTCATTTATTTCATTCTTGTCTAAAAGATTTGTGTTAATAACTCCACTTTTGGCTAATTGAGCAGCTAATATGATTTCATTGACTTGGTTATTTAATATTGTTGATTTATTGAATATGACTTGTGCGGCTTGTTCTATGTTGTCTTTATTTATAAAGTTAAGTATTTTATTATAACTTCCACAAAGTGCATCTGCCATTTCCATTACTTTTGTGTTAATTTTAAACTATCTGTTATTATTACTTATGAATTCGTTTTGAGTTCGACGAATGTTGTCCCAGTCAGTAGCGTCGGGACTCCCAGCTATCCATTTCCATGCTGAACCCATCCAATTAATGGATCTTGGTCTTCGGTGTTGGCGTTGTTTGAGGCTTTCCATTTTGTTTCCGATGATAACTCAATCAGATGTAAAACCTGGGGTCTGATGATAGTAGTCTGGTTAACATTTTCTTGTAGTAAAGACTTAATTTCCGTAAGAATTCTTTCGTATTTTCCTAGCTCGATGATGTGTATGAGCTTAAAGTTTCCATCTATTATTTTGCCGGAACCTTTTTCAATGGTTATGATAGGAGTATGGTATTCAAAGAATTCTACTGTAGCGAACGCTGTCCAAAAGAATCTGAACACAATTTTTACAATTTTTAATATTTGATTTGTGTATTCGCCTTCCAGAAAGTGTTGAGACTGTAGCTCTGTTGCCTTTTGCAACTATCTCTTTTCGAAAAACGGGTTTAAACTTGCTATCCCGGTTTTTCTCGGTAACGAAAATTGTGTGTCCCGGTTCATATTTTTTTGGTTTCTTCCTCTTTAGATTTTCTCTCATCTGTTTTTGGGGTTGGTGCTTTTTAATTTACTCTGTTAAATCAGAATTCAATTTTGTCTTGAAGTTTAGTAAATTTTGGTAATTAATACGATTTGATTTTCCAAAAAATATGTCAACTGGTTTTCTTTTTATTACTGAATGTACTGTGTTATTGTATCGATCGACTGATATTTCAATAAAATGCTTCAAATCTAGATCAGGATATTCTCGCTTAAAACATCTTGTAATTTCAATGATAGTTGAAAGAACTCTCTCGATTGTTCCATTTACTTTTTACTTTTACAGGAGTTTTGTAAATTTGTATGCGCAATGACTTTATAAAGTTATCAATAATTGGACTATTGAAACTTACTTCATTGTCCATTACCAGAATTTTGGGTGCTGAGAAATAGTGTAAAATCTTGGTAATTTTGTTTTGTAAATAAAGAGCAGATTTATTCTGTATGGAAAAGAGTTTTGAAAATTTTGAGACAAATTTTGACATGTTACGAATATTTGTCTTTCAATTTCCAAAATGTCTAAGTGTAATATTTCTGTAGGATCGGTCGGAATTGGTGTACCTTGGAGTTCGGGTTTCAGTGGATGTCTGTCATATTTGTTCCTATGGCACATATCACATTTTTTATGTACTTCTTTATTTTACTCGTCATTTGGGGAAAATAACATCGTTCCAGGAGCTGTTCTTTATTCTCTATAGTGTTTCGGTGCGCTCTATTGTGTTCTTCTTGAATTTTTAGAATTTGATTATTTTCATTTGCAATATCTTCTACTATCCTCTGTGTTATTCTTATCTTGAATGAGGCAAAGTTCTCCTTGTACACGTCCTGTAGCATTTGGATGAATCGTTCGGGAATTTTTATACCATTGGGATTCAATTTAGCCTTAAGAATGTTGATGAGGTGTTCCCTTGTTAGATTTGTTATTCCGATCTATTGTCTATTGTATGATGGATGAGGTTGTTCATAGGCATTGACTTTACCTTGGTTGATAATTATCTGGTTTTAAAAACGTTGATTGGGGCTTCACAATGGGGAATTAGATCTCTTCCATCTTCTTCGGCACTATGCATGGTGTCTGCTGTAGCAGTGGCTTCAGTTAAAGCGTTTAGTTCTGTCTTCAATCGGGATAGGGCATCGGCTACTACGTTCGTCTTTCCAGGCTTATATAAGAGCTCGTAGTTATATTCCTCAATCCTCGCCTTCCATCTCTTTAACTTTGAATTTGTGTTGCGTTAGCTAAGTGCAAAAGTTAATTGCTGATGATCCGTCAATATCTTGATTTTTCTTGCACCATACAGGTAGTTGCGCAGATAATCCAACGCCCAAACTATGGCCAGCGTTTCTCTTTCATTGGTCGCATAATTTTCTTCCGTTTTGTTTAATGAGCGGGATATGTATGTAATTGGTTTGCCCTTTCCAATTTTTCCTTGACTAAGCACTGCTCCAATGCCGTGATTAGATGCATCTGTGGTCAGTATAATCTTTATATTCTTCGATTGATTTGCTTTAGTTTGTGACTTAAGACCCCTTGTGAGATTGGTTAAAGGTTTCGCTATCTTCGCGAAATCCCTAATAAAACGACGATAATAGGATGGTAGTCCCAGAAATCCTTCATTTTTCAGGTTCTCAGGTGCTTTTTTCTTTTGAATTGCAGCCACTTTCTTAGGATCTGGCTGGTGATGAGAAATCCTAAGAATTCCGTTTCCGTTTTAAAGAACTCGGTTTTGTCAAGGTTTACCCTTAAATTTGCTTCTTTTAGTCTTTGGAAAATTGTGTCCAGGTTACGTCACACTTCTTCTGTGGTTGCTCCGAATACTATTACATCATCTATGTAAACGTAACAGATTTTACGGATGAAGTCTTGTGAAACGTCTTCTATCATTCGTTGAAATATTGCTGGTCCATTTTTATTGCCAAAAGGCATTCTTGTAATTTCGAATTTTCCACTTAGAGTGGAAAATGCGGTTTTTGATATGTCGTGTTCATGCATTTTAATTTGCGGAAGTCAAATCTAGGGTAGTAAAAAGTTTCGCTTTCCCCAAACTGGATATTGTGCTGGAAATATCGGGAATGGGGTAGGTATCGGGTATAGTAATCGAATTAAGTTTCTTAAAATCGATAACCATTCGATATTTTCCGGACGTCAAATCTAGGGTAGTAAAAAGTTTCGCTTTCCCCAAACTGGATATTGTGCTGGAAATATCGGGAATTGGGTAGGTATCGGGTACAGTAATCGAATTAAGTTTCTTAAAATCGATAACCATTCGATATTTCCTGATTCCTGAAGCATCCTCGTTTTTGGGAACAACCCAAATGGGAGCATTATAGGGGCTTTTTGACAGCCGTATAATCCCGTCCGCAAGCATTTTTTGACGTTTGCTTGTTGACTTCTCTCATATTAACTGGACTTGGGTAAGTTTTAACATAGATAGGTTCATTTGTCGTTGTGCGAATTTCTGCCCTTACTTTAGTATCAATAATTTCCTCATCATTTATTGGTTCAAAGATAACTTTATGTTTTTCAATTAGATTTCTGACTTTGATTTTAGTGTCGGCGTTTAAATGGCCATCTCTTATAGTTAGGTTATTCACTTGTGCTGACTGTTTTTCTTTCAGTGGTATGCGGATGTTAGGTCTTATGGTCATTGTATTATTTTGATGACAGCTCCTAATTCTTTCAGAGTGTCATCACCTATTATGCCATCAAAGGTTTTTAGACCTGGTAAAACGAAAAATTCTCATTTCCTACACAGGTAAAGAATTTTCCGGCAATTTTTTTATTAATGGTGATTTCTCCTGCTGCAGATTAAATCTTAAAAGGCTTGTTCGTTGGCTTTGAGTTTTGTGCAATTTCAGCTTTAATAAAATTTTTGTTGGCACCAGTATCTATTAAGAATTTCAGTACCCTGCCATCTCGTGTCCTATATTCTATATTCTATATTTTATTTTTATTTTATTTTATTTTTTATTTTTCATAAATTAGTTACAATATTCGTTAGTTTCTGCGAAGCCTTTTTAGGCTTTTCTGCAGAAGATTGTGTTTCTTGCTGGTATTGATATGAGTAAGTTCAAATTAGAGTTGGAGTAAGTTAATACATTGTAGTTAATGAAATGATTCAGAAATTGCATAATTATGATTTACTTGATTTAAACAATTGGATTAAGAACTGACAAGAAAAAAAAAACGCATTTACAATAGCAGACATTGCATAGAATTTAAAAAGAATTACTTGATATTTCGTTTTCTGATCTTGACATTGGTGATGTTTTTAAGTTCTGGTGGAAGTGTATTGAGAACTTCTGGCACGCTGCACTTCAGTTGTCTTCTCCCGTAATTGTTGGAAAATCTTGGCGCTTGAATGATACCCTTCCCCTGTCTTCTTGTATTGATTGCATGTTGGATTGGTGTGATGAACCGGTTGTCTTCGTAGTACTCCAGTATCAGGGTCATCTTAAATATGTCTTCTACTGGGAGAACTTTGAACTGTTCTTGTACTGGAACGTTTCGTCGACCATCCGTACTTATTTTCTCTAAAGCTGAGTCTTGCAACTTTATAACTTTTGGTATATGAGTTGCGGAGGCAGTGCCCCATGCAAGTATCCCATACCTAAGTCTTGATTCTACTAAGGCATAGTACACTTGCCTTAAAACAGACGTTGTAGCTTACGCGCAACTCACTAATATGCGCATGCCACAAGAAATTGCTGTCGATAATGACGCCAATGTATTTGTAGGTCTTTACAATTTCTATTGAGCAGCTAGCAGCTGGATTGCAGAATTCGTTTTTGAATTTGATTTGCATCTCAGTACTCTTAAATTGAGGGCTTCTGATGTGCATCATATTTGTTTTGCATGCATTGATTGTGAGACCATGATCGTGGCACCATTTCACTGCTTCATCAAACTCTTGCTGCATTATTGCTGTTGCTGTATCTAGTGACCTGTGGCGAACCACTATTGCCGTACCATCAGCATACGCAAATGGCACTGCATTCTTAAAAACTCTAAGTAGCTCGTTTGTGAAAAGGATGGAGAGAATCGGGCCTAATTTCGATCCCTGAGGGACGCCATATTCAACTCGTTCCTTTTGCCTGCATGTCTGGTCAATTTTCACACAAAAATTTCTGTTGCTTAAATATTCTTTCAACTAGTCTGCCAACAAACCTCTTATGCCAATGTTTTCGAGTACTTTTAGGAGCTTTCCGTGATGTAGTGTATCGAATGCTTTACTGAAATCAACGAAGAGCACTAAGACATGATGGATTTTGTTAAGGCCTTCGTTGATACAGTTGGCAAAATCCCCTAAGAGCTTGCCCGTACTTTTGTTTTTTTTGAAAACCGTACTGACATGGATGTATTAAAGAGTTTTTGTTAATAAAGTCTTAAAGTCTCGTTGTCACTACTTCTTCCAGGCACTTTTCAACTATCGGCAGTATTGAAATTGGTCTATAGTTGTTAATATCACTTTTAGCTCCACCTTTATAAATTGGTCTGACTATAGCAGTTTTTAGTTTTTCGAGAATTTTTGCTTGATTAATGCTAAGATTAATGAATTTGTGCAAAATTGGGGTAAAAATGTCAGGATGCCGTTTAATATCCACAGTTCTAATGTTATCGATAACCGGTGATTTTTTGTCGTTGAGTGAATTGATAATTCTTCTGATTTCCCATAAACCCGCTTCCTGTACGAATATAGACTCAATTCGCGATATACTTATATGAGCCGATGTATTTACGTATCGCATCAATGAATGATATTTTTAAACTGTGTTCCAAAATTGGTAGCAAACGCGTCAGCCAGGTTATTTAAGCGTATTTTGTCAGAAAAGTTCTTCGTTATGGTTTCGTCATGTCTGAGTTTCTTTCTTCCCAATATCTCATTTATAAGACCCCATGTTTAACGCAGGTCGTTTCTTATCTGGTTAAATTTATTTTTGTAAAATATAAATTTTTGAAAGCTTATCTCTTTATTCACCTGATTTCTGAAGGTCTTATATTCCGCTTCATACGATTTATTTAGCGTATTATTTTTCCACCTTCTTTAGAATATATCCCTTTTTTGGCATATTACAATTAAGTTAGGAGAAATCCATGGGTTACACTTTCTTCTCGGTCATCGGCATGTCGACTTTTCATAAATGATTGTCATTTTATTCATAAATTTCTCGTACAATGCAACTGCTTCATTTTCATTTAAAACGTCATCCCAATTTTCCTCTGTAATTAATTGATTAACAGAAATGTTCGATGTAACTGACAAGTTGACTATTTTTGCTTTATGAGTAGATTGTTGGTCTGACGAAAAGTACATGACAGGATAATGGTCAGTGATGCAGCATTCAATTACACGTGAATTCATTTGTCCTCGTGTAGTATTTGTTAAAATATAATCAATGTTCGATTTTGACCCCGTGCTTGGGTCTACTCTTGTTGACTCGGATATTACATTCATTAAACCTAGAGATGCCAGCATCTCTAAGTAGTCTTTCACACAGTACATTGTCATATCATTTACTTTTATATTTACATCACCCATTACCACAATCTCGTCCTTTTTCCCAAGTTGTTCAATGTTGTTACCGAATTTTTCAATAAAGGCTTTTCGGCTGAAGCCTGGTGGTCTCTAGATGCCTATTATCCATTTATTGACATTATCCCCTTTATTGTTAATTTTATTGTTCTCATATGAGACACTTTGAGATGGTACTCGTTCATAGTGTAGATCATTACGTATAAACATCAGAATTCCGCCTCCTCGTCGTTTGTCTCTATTCAGAAATTCAGTATGGAAACCATCAATACTGTAATGTCCTACATTCTCGTCATCAATGTTAGTTTCGACTAATACAATAATCTGTACCATATCAATAAAGAAGTTCACGTTAATATAAAAATCATCCCAATTCGTTTTCATATCTTATATTAAAACATAAATAGCTGCATTTGTTTTGTTTGAACTCATTTGTGTCAATGCCGCTAAGACCCTGAATTACCCTACAATTCAAATCATCATTTATTTCATTTGCGTTTTCCATTTTGGTGAAAACCTTTGTGCTTATTTTTGATTACGCACGATGCAGTTATTGCGAGCGAGCAATTTTGCTTACATCTGCAGCGGTACTTATAAGAATTGGCTGGCAATACTAGAGAGGCATCTGTTATAAAATGTATTTCTGAATATCTTTCTTCGTGTTCCCCATTGTAAATTTCACCTAGAGACCTTATACGTTGTTGTATGTACACTTGGTTTTGTTCTTCGTCTTCGTATGACTCAATATTGTAGAGTCGTTGTTGCTTCTGTGGGATGTTCAATGATCCTGGTGGCCTATTCGCTGTTATGAAATTGGGTCTATTCATATAATTGACTTGCTTCGTTTGTACCGATCTGTCGACATCCATGGGCTCTGCCGGTTTTGGTTGTGTTGGTCTGGGTGGCGGACTATATATCCTTGGTACGAAATTATTTCTATGTTGTATATTAGAAGCTTCATTCCTTTGTTGAATCGTCAAGTTTCTTGGCACTGGTTTCCGAGTCGGCTTTGGCGGTTGTCGCGGTAGTGGCTTAGGAGTTGACATTGTATTGTACGGCGTACGTGAACTACGGTTTTTTTAGTATGCATTATGATATTTCTCATATTCAGGTTGGTATTTGCTACTCAAGGCACAGGGTGTAAGCCTCTGGGAGATTTTGTGGCTTTGGTATGAGCAAAATCTTACTCAGTTCGCCATTCACTCCTCTTATAAATACATCCAGAGCTTAATTTCTGTAGTTTGTGATTAGTGCATTGGTTATGATGATAATTGATGGCTAACGCGTGCGTAAAACTTGTCAATTTGGGAATTGGCTTTGTATGAGCGTATTCATCTGGTGTCCCAGTGTGCGTATATCCCGTTTATCTGCATAATGAAGAGATAAACATTTGTTAGTGCTGTGTCAGCGTTGCCTCCTAGTTTCTGCCGAATACTACGGATGATTGCCCCTAGATTGGCCCATTTTTTACGATTTCATAACTTTTTAAAATTGTTTCGACGGAATGCACACAAGACACGAAGTTGACCGGGTTTCCGTCAACGATCTGTAGATCTCTTACACTGTTTGGTAATTTTTGAATATCAGAGAGATTTTTTCGGTTCTTGGTAATGTGAACAGATTCGTCTTCTGTTGGTGTACGGTTTTCTAACGTGTTTACTTTTATTTCGAGAGCCTTGATTGCCTCAGTAGTCGCGTTGAGTGCACAGGTTAATTCTAAAATGGAGGCCCTCAATTGCTCTTCCTTTTTTTATGAATATGTATTTTATACGTAGTTTATATTCGCGTTGAACGTTTTCATAGAGAAAGAAAATTAGGTTCTCACAGAGTTAAGAGTCCTGCGTTGTACTTGTGCATTGATGTGGATCCGACTAGTTCTTTTTGGTTGGTGTTGTCCTTCCTACTAAGGCACGGTTCACTATTCTACGTATACTTAGATCTCACGGGCTAAGTTGTCTTATCGGTAGTTTTGCTCGGTCTGGTATTATGTCGCTTTCACGGAGCACGACGCGTATACTTAGATCTCACGGGTTAAGTTGTCGTGTCAACTATTTCGGGAAGAATTGAGATTTAATAGTTCCAAACGTCAGGTCCCTGCTCGGGCGCCAGTCAAGAAAACGCAACTATTACTTTTTGAAAAATAATTTATTCAGAGCTGTGAAAGCTCGTACTCTAACATACATTCTAAATTCACAATCGTTTGGTCTGCCTTTTTATACATATAAAATGCTGAATTAACAAAGAGAATTGTAAACAAAATACGATACATAAATTTTGATGAATTGCAAAAGTTTAATTTGCGCGTGCAGTGCATCGACTGCGCGTGCAGGTGAATTGAATCAGATTTCTTCATATGGCTTCGGTCATCGTAACTAGGGCCTCCTCAAGCTGTTCGGCTGCACGTGGTCTGTTAAGGGACCTCACATTCCACGGGCAAAACCGAAAATCGTCGTCCTTATAACGTTTGCTGGGGTCGTCAACAGTTGCTCCTACATTATCCGAGGCATTTCGGCGTTTCTGAACTAAAGGCTTTTTACGTGGTGAGGAAGTTAACCTTACGCACAACCCACAGACTAGTAGGCCAGGCCCATTATTTAAACCGTCGGGCAGAGGGGCTTGCTGCACACATTAGTTCACCATACAACGAGTGTTGTGGTAGCTATCCAGGGGTCGCCGAGTGGAGGCTGTATGTCAACTTGACCTGTGCACTAACGAGGATAGTCTTGGCAGCTCGCCATGTTGTTGTTATTTCGCGGACACAGGCCCATGCCCCCCTAGCGAGGCGAAAATTACTTAAAGCCTTGAAAGGGGGTATATAGCTAGCTAACTCCTTAAAGTATTTATTGCTAGCGCTAATAGCGATAGAAGAGTGATAAAAACGCATTACGCTGGTTTTCGTTAGGATAAGTTTGTAACGCATTTTTATTGATATGTTTTGGGTGCGGAACTTAATTCGTGTTGCTTCTTCATGTGGAAACAAATTTCTTTGCTTTTGAGCATATCCAACTGCTTTTAAACGTTTTGAAATGGCTGCTTGAGTGACACCCAAAAATTCTGCGAGCTCTTCTTGTATTTGGGAACAATCTTCATAGAGTTATGCTCCCAGTTTTTAATTTTCAAAGTTTTTTTTACTATTTAAGACATTGCCTCTCGAAGAACTTCATCTTTTCCATCTGGGAAGGACTCAGATTGAACCACACCAGATCACTTTTACTCTGGTATCAAATTGGTTGCTGTAAAACAACAAACTTGCCAACTTTTGCACTAACAATGGCTGGCCCCATACCTCAAATACACCGAATTTGTGCCAGTTGTTATTCGTACCCCTTGAGGGCATAACTAGCGGGGTTCTAAAGTGAATAATTACCTTTTGTCGCAAAATCGTTGAATTTTGTCGAAGTCACCCTGCAACAAGTTGTTTCTTCGACATTCGGGACATAAATATGTAACAGGTATCATTTGAAAATTTGTACTTCCTTAAAATAATATTGATTTTTTGATAGCGCGCCCCTATAGGTCAGTCCCGGAAAATCATGTCGCACTATTTTAATTTTTTTATTTCATTTTGGTTTTCCAGAAATATCTGGGTTTGGTTGACGATTTCTCCTTCACCCACACTTATCGTTGCTAATCCGTTGTTACTTTCAATGAGTGTTATTCGTAATGCCGTTTGTACTAAGTTGATTGCCATCATTAGGAATATTAGCATGCTTATAGTTAGTTAGTTTGACTTTTATTTTCAATAAATGTTTTACAATGTAAAGTTTAACCTAAGTCATTTATGGTTTGGCCTATGGCCGTCTACCAGGTTGACAAAATACATGCATACGTTTTACATTAAAAATCTCCATCTATGATACGTTTTCTATAACAAAGTGCTGCTACTGAATAATCGTATAAGGCCTTCCATCCCTTTTCTCCATTTAAGATGCACGTTACTTCATATTCGTCTAAAACAAGTTTTTCGAAAATTGCTAGTCGACACACCAATAAAATTTAAGATGTCTTCTCTCTTCCTCATGCTACATAGGTTACAAAGAATTGCTAAATCTGGTCTGTGGGGGATAAATTTTAACTGAACGAGTTCTCCTCTCAGTTCAAAAATTGTGCTTATTTTTTCGATTGAGTGACTGTCAAGGAAGTATGTTTTTTCATTTAAAAAATGGTTTAGTTTGCTGTAGTAGTTCCTAAACGGTGAAGATTCAGCTTCTTCGACATATTTGTCATATGTGTGTCTACCAAAATTCTCTAAAACAGAGCTAAATTTTTTTCTTAAAAGATGAGGAGGCCCGTCCGCCTCAATAGACAGATTTAGACCGCATTCAGAAGCTGTTTTTTTCCATTCCTCGCAAATGTATCCGTTTGTTCTAATTATACTTCTTAAAACTACGTTTGGTAATCTGCATTCGCTCATCTGTAGTATTTTTAAAATATAGCTGAAGTGCATTTTGATGGTATACAAGAGCAACGGAGGAGTTCCCGTTTCAATATGTAGCATATAGTTGGGGGTATTTTTTGGTAACCGAAAGATCTTCTTCAAAAAGTAGCGAAGGAATTTTTCCACACCATCATAGCCTTTGTAGCCCCATACCTGAGCTCCGTAGAGCAATATTGAAGCTGTAGTTGAGTGGAATAAAGTTTGTTTTGCACTTTTCGATACATATTTATTTTTGAAGCAACGTTCCCAAATCGAACAGATAGCTCTTTTAGTAACAGCTAATTTTTCCTCAAAGTGTGGTTTCAAGTTTAAAGAGGACGATATTAGGATACCTAGGTATTTGTATCTGGATACTACCTCGATTTCTTCCCCGTCCAACTTCCACTTTTCCAAAGATGAGACGCGTCCCCCTGCGTTTCTGAATATCATCATTTTCGATTTACCAAGGTTTATAGTCAGTTTCCAATTTTTACAGAAATCGTTAATCCTGTCTATCATTAATTGCATACCTTGGATAGTGTCACACAGAAAGACGATATCATCAGCATACATCAGCGCGGGAATGGATACATCGTTGAATCTTATTCCACCTTTGACATCATCTCTTATATCATTGAAATATAGTATAAAAAGTAGTGCACTTAGAGTACAGCCTTGTTTAACACCCATTGAAGTTTCAAACTCGTCGGAAATTAAGTCTCCCTCCCATACATGTGCAGTATTGTTCTCATACAAGGCTCTCAGAATTCTTATAACTTTGCTTGATACGCCGATTTTCGAAAGCTTGAAAAAGAGTGCTTCACGTGGTATTGAATCAAACGCTGCTTGAAAATCTACGAAAAAGGCGTACCACTTTTTTTTCTTTCTCTTATATGTTTCGGCAATGTTTGTTAAGCAGAATATCTGGTCGATTGTAGAATAACTTTTTCTAAATCCAGCTTGAAATTTTTTAAGGATGTTATGTTCTTGAACCCAATCATGCAATCTTTTGTAAATTAATGAGGCAAACAGCTTGGCAGAGATGTCTAAAAATGTGATTCCTCTGTAGTTCTTCGGGTCCCTGTAATCACCTTTTTTGTGTAGAGGAAAAATTATTGCTTTTCTGAATATATCGGGGATATTAGCAGAGTCAAATATTCGGTTAAATTCAATTGTGAGAAAATTCATAAATTCATAAGTGCAATTTTTATAGAACTCAAACGGGATGCGATCAATACCAGCTGCTTTACTTGTTTTTGAGTTGCTTATTACTTCTTTGATTTCTTCTAGGGTAAATGCAGAATCTAACTTTTCGTCTAAGAGTATAAGGGCTGCATATTGAAATAGCAGAGAGGTTAATGGAGCATTAAGAAGTTTATTAAAATAATTCCTGAGTTGCGTGGCTTTAAGAGTTACAGAGATGTTAGACGTGTAACCATTAAGGTATTTGACAGCTTTCCAGAACTGAGCAGGAGATTTAGAGGTGTTTATGAGCGCAATGTTTTGTTGCTCAAAGGCTGCTTTTTTTAAGTAACAAATGCGCTTATATTCCATGTTGGAATCTTGATAGAGAGCTTTAAAAATAGTGGAGTTGTTCGATCTAAGAAGTTTGAGGAATTTAAAGGACTTGTTTCTTGCTTTCGCGCAATCAGAATCATACCATTTTTGCTTATATATTGTATGTGTTTTTAAATCTTTCTGTTGCGGTATAGATTTCTTTATTATTTCCGTTAGAGTTTCTATATTTGGTGTATAACGCACTGTGCAAAGTTCCATAAGCTTCGAGTTCATGTTTTGCTGATACGAATCCAGTATTCGATCATTCCAGATAAATTTCGGCAGAAGCCTAAAAGGCTTTATGCAGGTATAGTTTTTGTTAGCAGTACTATTAAGGGTTACTTCCAAGGGCATGTGGTCCGAGAAGATCTCGCTTCTTACTTGAAAACTGCCTAGAAGCTTGTGCCAATTTCCCGAAACAAAACAGTAATCAATTATTGAGCTTGATGTTCCTCTGATAAAGGTCAGTTCGCCATCAAAATCTCCTTCACAACTACCATTCAACAAGGACCTGTCATACTCATCAGCAAGTTCAAGTATTTTTGCTCCTTTGTTATCACAAATTGTGTCTTTAGATTTGCGACACGGTTTCAGCAGGGTACTATTGTATTCCGATATAACATTATTTTGCGAGAGTCCTACACGACCATTAAAATCTCCAATAAGCATTATATTCGAACAATCTAAGAAGTTCAGTGAATCGCAGAGTTTATCGAAATCACGCTTCCAATGGTTACAGTTTAAGTATATAGGTACCAATACTACATCCAATTGATTTAGTTTTAAGATAATAGCATCCATTTCGCCAGCTTTTATAAAGACACTCGTGTACAGACCTTCGAAGTCGTCGCGAAAACCGAATAGTAATCCACCACTTCCTCTCCCAAAATGTGAAGTTTTTACGGCAGGAACCCAGATTAGTTGATAGTTTGAGAATATTTTCTTAAATCTAATTTCTGCATTGTCTAATAGATGAGTTTCGAATAATACAAAATTATCAAAACTTTTTACATAATTAAAAAATTTTACAAAATTCATTTTTTAAACCTGACACATTGTAGCTGAAAATTTTTATTTTCTCGATTAACTTTGTGACGAAAACCCTGGATTGGATTAGTATGCCTTTGATTCCGGTATCTCTAATAAGTAACAAATGCGCTTATATTCCATGTTGGAATCTTGATAGAGAGCTTTAAAAATATTGGAGTTGTTCGATCTAAGAAGTTTGAGGAATTTAAAGGACTTGTTTCTTGCTTTCGCGCAATCAGAATCATACCATTTTTGCTTATATATTGTGTGTGTTTTTAAATCTTTCTGTTGCGGTATAGATTTCTTTATTATTTCCGTTAGAGTTTCTATATTTGGTGTATAACGCACTGTGCAAAGTTCCATAAGCTTCGAGTTCATGTTTCGCTGATACGAATCCAGTATTCGATCATTCCAGATAAATTTCGGCAGAAGCCTTAAAGGTTTTATGCAGGAATAATTTTTGTTAGCAGTACAATTAAGGGTTACTTCCAAGGGCATGTGGTCCGAGAAGACCTCGCTTCCTACTTGAAAACTGCCTAGAAGCTTGTGCCAATTTCCAGAAACAAAACAGTAATCAATTATTGAGCTTGATGTTCCTCTGATAAAGATCAGTTCGCCATCAAAATCTCCTTCACAACTACCATTCAACAAGGACATGTCATACTCATCAGCAAGTTCAAGTATTTTTGCTCCTTTGTTATCACAAATTGTGTCTTTAGAT
Organism: Eristalinus aeneus; assembly: GCA_955652365.1. Classification (NCBI taxonomy): domain Eukaryota; kingdom Metazoa; phylum Arthropoda; class Insecta; order Diptera; family Syrphidae; genus Eristalinus; species Eristalinus aeneus. The sequence continues at coordinate 14,080,460 of OY019132.1, read as the reverse complement.
TTGCGACACGGTTTCAGCAGGGTACTATTGTATTCCGATATAAAATTATTTTGCGAGAGTCCTACACGACCATTAAAATCTCCAATAAGCATTATATTCGAACAATCCAAGAAGTTCAGTGAATCGCAGAGTTTATCGAAATCACGCTGCCAATGGTTACAGTTTAAGTATATAGGTACCAATACTACATCCAATTTATTTAGTTTTAAGTTAATAGCATCGATTTCGCCAGCTTTTATAAAGACACTCGTGTACAGACCTTCGAAGTCGTCGCGAAAACCGAATAGTAATCCACCACTTCCTCTCCCAAAATGTGAAGTTTTTACGGCAGGAACCCAGATTAGTTGATAGTTTGAGAATATTTTCTTAAATCTAATTTCTTCATTGTCTTATAGATGTGTTTCGAATAACACAAAAATATCAAAACTTTTTACATAATTAAAAAAATTTACAAAATTCATTTTTTAAACCTGACACATTGTAGCTGAAAATTTTTATTTTCTCGATAACTATTTTTTTTTCAGAATCATTCTGGTAGACTTCGGCACATCATGCGTCTCGTATAAGCGCCTTTGAGCTTGTGGACGAACCCATAGGTTTTTCGCGTATTTTTATTTTGTTAAGTTTGGCATCACTGCTTGCTTATATAAATAAATCTTTTACTATGTAACGTTTCGATTTTTGGTAGCTTATCGTAACTAACATTTGTATATATAGATTGACTTCCCCTTCTTTGACGGGAATGTGATCCAGTTCTGTTTCTGCTTTTGAATGGGTTGCCTGACACATGATTAACTTTCATATTTCCCTCTTTAATCCTGCCCAAGAAATCTGGAACTTTATTCTCTTCCCCTTTGAGATACTCGATGTCGTACGCGAACTTTTACAATTTAAGTAACAATCTTTTGTTACGCTGAGAGAATTCAGACACATTATCAATTTTATTGAGGTATTTGATTGACAAGTGATCAGTCTTAAAATTGCTTACCCAAAGGTACGGCCTTATTTTATCTACCCTCTACACAATAGCTAGAAACTCTTTATGTGTTTGTGAGTAGTTTCATTCATGCTCGTTAATGCTGTACTAATATCAAAATTTAAGTATTGCTACCATCTATGTGACAAATAATCAACTACACATATATTTCCTACTTAACAATATCATTCATAACCGATTCAAATTTTTAATTGATAAAATGTGTATATTAATGAATTTGTGAACCACATCATCCCTTCCCTTTTTAAATAACCGCTGAAGTCTGTGAATGTGTTTTTTTTTTTTTTGTTTTTTACTGCACACGAATGGCTTGTAGTTATATTGTAAATGTTCATAAATTAAAATGTAGAGAAAATTACAATGAATGGGAGTTTTCTGCTCAAATTTTCTTATATTGGAAGGCGTGGAAGGCGATTGTATTACTCCCGAAAAAGAAGTGGATCCTAATCATGACACCAAAGCTAAGGCAAAATTAATTTTAACAATGGCTGGCTTAACTTTAGAATTGCGGATGAAACTAAAGAAAACCTTTGATGACTCAGGCTACTGCAGAAGAATCACCTTGTTGCGAAGAATCACCTTGAAGCATTTCCATTCGTTTGTAAAATTTTGTAAAATTGGACAAAAATTAAGTGGTACGGGAATAAACATCGACGACGAATGGATTGGTGCGCTTATGTTAGCCAGCTTGCCCGAACTTTTCCCACCGAGGATAATGGCAATAGAGCACGGAGGAGGAAGAACTACGGCAGATTCCATAAAAAAACAAACTCTTGCATATCGAGCCGGAAAGTAGCTCCATACAAAACAGTGCTTTTCTTAGTAAAGGTTGGCAGCGTAACAAACAGTTAGTGTAAAAAATCATACTTTTTCCTAAAAAAATAAAATCAATGTCTAAATAGTAATTTTTCCCGATAAAAATGCTGATGATGATATCAACCAAATGTTAAATCTTTTTTGAAAATAACGTTTGTATATTCTCTTTTTATAAAAACTACCACAGGCTTGTTCGTTAACGATTACTGCTCCCTCTTCCTGTAAAGTTTTTGTCGTTGCATTTAACACTTCTGCATCCCATAAGTGTTGTTGACTCAAATTTTTCTTTTTGATTTAAATTCTTCAAGTAGCTAAATTTTGAGTAATTCGGGTGTTGGTGAGCCATAACGACTTTCTATAGCACATAGAACGTCGTCATGCATTCCTTTTTCTTTATTTTCGTGAACAGTAATTGCTTAAATGAAGTAGCCTTGCGGACAAGTCCTTTTTGAACGGTATACTTCATCTAATTTCTAATCTAATCTCTAATCAAATCTAATGATTGATGTGGAGAAGGTCCAACAGATGTTTTATTTTTTATTGAATCGCTTTATAGGGATTATTTGGTGCCCTTAAAAAGCGGAATTAATGCACAGCAAGGGTCGAGGGTATAGAAAAAGAAGGGGAGAGGATATATAGTTGTACATTGGCTTAAAATGCTTCCGGATTGTTATGTGGGAGAAAAGTTGGACTGGAAAGGGTATTCCATATTCGGAATAGGAACTGCAACTCAGATGAGAGCCTTCTTCCCCTGCTTTGGTCGGATGTACGGCTTATATATTGTTGCCAGATCAAAAAAGGTAAAATATTTCTTCTTTACGAATGACCAAGCGTTTTTGCTTTCCTTGGGACATTGCAGCACGTTTTGCCTCAACTTTTAATTGTAAGAAAACTTAACATGTATTATTAATTAATTGCAGTCAATTCGGGCCCGTATGAACTTCTTCCGGTTTTCCTCAGACGGATTGGCTTTGAAAGTCCGGTCGCTTAACCGCTTGCAAACTGCTTGCTCCACTTGATAGCCTTTTTGCAGTTTTTGCACATTTCGCATGTTAAGTTGCATGCGACGAAACTTACATATGTATGATCCGTGCAATTATTGTCCGTCCATTAGCAAGATTAAAGAAAAAAATGATTTAATAAAATTGAAAAACGGAATTGTAATAGGTATGTATTTCATTTAATGATAGCATGACCATTGGAAATGTACCGTTTGCTGCGAGGGAAAAAGGAGTCGCAAAGGTAGTCTTAATGTCAAGTCAACTTCGGAGATACTTGATATTATGCATGCGAATATTACTTAAAAGCCCAAGTCATAATACATAAGAAAACTTATCGATATACGCCGGAACAAAATAGGCTTTGCGAAAGATTGAAAATCGTTGAAAAAGTAAGGTGTTCGCTATTCGATGCAAATCTTGGAAAGCGTTTTTGGGCAGAGGCGGCAAACACAGCTGTTTATTTAAAAAATAAATCCATATCATTAGATCTTGAAAATATTACTCCATTGGAGTTATAGACAGGTACCAACCCAGATTTAAGATTTTTGCGCATTTTCGGCAGTCCAGTAGTTAGTTAGTTAGTTAGTTTGACTTTTATTTTTAATAAATGTTTTACAATGTAAAGTTTAACCTAAGTCATTTATGGCCATAGGCCAAGGCCGTCTACCAGGTTGACAAAATACATAGTTAAGTTTTACATTAAAAAAAATCTCCATCTATGATACGTTTTCTATAACAAAGGGCTGCTACTGAATAATCGTATAAAGCCTTCTATCCTTTTTCTCCATTTAAAATTACGTTACTTCCTATTCGTCTAAAACATGTTTTTCGAAAATTGTTAGTCGAAATTCTTTTAGACTCTTCCTCATGTTACATACGTTACAAAGAATTGGTTAATCTAGTCTGTGGGGGATAAACTTCAACTGAACGAGTTCCCCTCTCAGTTTTGTGCTTATTTTGTTAATTGTGTGACTGTCAAGGAAGTATGGTTTTTCATTTAAAAAATGTTTTAGTTTGCTGTAGTAGTTCCTACACAGTGAAGATTCAGCTTCTTCGACATATTTGTCATACGTTTGTCTACCGAAATTCTCCAAAACTGGGTTAAATTTTTTTACTTAAAAGATGACGAGGCTCGTCCGCCTCAATAGACAGATTTAAACCACATTCAAAAGCTGTTTTTCCATTCCTCGCAAATGTATCCGTTTGTTCTAATTATACTTCATAAAACTACGTTTGGTAATCTGCATCCGCTCATCTGTAGTATTTTTAAAATATAGTTGAAGTGCATTTTGAGGGTATACAAGAGCAACGGAGGAGTTCCCGTTTCAATATGTAGCATATAGTTGGGCTTATTTTTTGGTAACCGAAAGATCTTCTTCAAAAAGTAGCGAAGGAATTTTTCCACAGCATCATATCCTTTGTAACCCCATACCTTATAGAAGCTGCGGTTGAGTGGAATAAAGTTTGTTTTGCACTTTTTGATACATATTAATTTTTGAAACAACGTTCTCAAATCGAACAGATAGCTCTTTTAGCAACAGCTAAATTTTCCTCAAAGTGTGGTTTCAAATTTAAAGAGGGCGATATTAGGATAACTAGGTATTTGTATCTGGATACTACCTCAATCTCTTCACCGTCTAACTTCCACTTTTCCAAAGATGAGACGCGTCCCCCTGCGTTTCTGAATATCATCATTTTTGATTTACCAAGGTTTATAGTGAGATTCCAACTTTTACAGGAATCGTCAATCCTGTCTATCATTAATTGCATACCTTGGATAGTGTCACACAACAAGACGATATCATCAGCATACATCAGCGCGGAAATGAATACATCGTTGAATCCTATTCCACCTTTGACATCATCTGTTATATCATTGATGTATGGTATAAAAAGTAGTGCACTTATAATACAGCCTTGTTTAACACCCATTGAAGTTTCAATCTCCTCAGAAATTAAGTCTCCATCCCATACATGTGCAGTATTATTCTCATACAAAGCCCAGAATATCTGGTCGATTGTAGAATAACTTTTCTTAAATCCAGCTTGGAATTCTTTAAGGATGTTATGTTCTTGAACCCATTATATGCATAGGGGCTGCATATTGAAATAGCGGTGAGATTAATGGGGCATTAAGAAGTTTATTAAAATAATTCCTGGGCTTATAGAGTTACAGAGATGTTAGACGTGTATCCATTAAGGTATTTGATAGCTATTCAGAACTGAACAGAGGATTTTGAGGTGTTTATGAGTGCAATGTTTTGTCGCTCAAAGGGTACTTTTGTTAAATAACAAATGCGCTTATATTCCATGTTGGCATCTTGATAGAGAGCTTTAAAAATATTGGAGTAGTTCGATATTAGAAGTTTGAGGAATTTAAACGACATGTTTCTTGCTTTCGCGCAATCAGAATCATACCATTTTTGTTTATATATTGTATGTGTTTTCAAATCTTTCTGTTGCGGTATAGATTTCTTTATTATTTCCGTTAGAGTTTCTATATTGGGTGTATGTTTCGCTGATACGAATCCAATATTCGGTCATTCCAGATAAATTTCGACAGAAGTCTTTAAGGTTTTATGCAGGCATAGTTTCCGCTAGCAGTACAATTAAGGGTTACTTCCAAGGGTATGTGGTCCGAGAAGACCTCGCTTCCTACTTGAAAATTACCTAGAAACTTGCGCTAGTTTCCCGAAACAAAACAGTAATCAATTATTGAGCTTGATGTTTCTCTGATAAAAGTCAGTTCACCATCAGGAGCTCCTTTACAGCTACCATTCAACTAGAACATGTCATACTCATCAGCAAGTTCAAGTATTTTTGCTCCTTTGTTATCACAAATTGGGTCTTAAGATTTGCGACACGGTTTCAGCAAAGTACTGTATTCCGATGCAAAATTATTTTGAGAAAGTCCTACACGGCCATTAAAATCTCCAATAAGCATTATATTCGAACAATCCAAGAAGTTCAGTGAATCGCAGAGCTTATCGAAATCACGCTGCCAATGATTACAGTTTAAGTATATAGGTTCCCATACTACATCCAATGTATTCTTTTTTAAGTTAATAGCATTAATTTCGCCAGCTTTTATAAAGACACTCGTCCAGTAATGACATATATTCCAAAAGAGAAAAGATTAAAGTAAAATAAAAAGCCGGGGAAAAATATACTTGTTGCTAAAATATATATAATCCAAAAAAAAAACCATTGCGACTATAAGCAGAGATATAATAATAATGGAAAACTATGACTACATTTATGTAAGTCTTACGAATGAAGCTGATACAAAGGAAAATATTGATTCAGTTGGGGATACTAAAAACACGTATTCAATAAACGGTTTGGTATTTCAACCAGAACGAGCTGAAGAAGATGAATCCGTAGAAGTATGCGGTAAGAAGATATTAAAAACTTTGAGGCAAATATAATAGAAAAAATTGAAAATAACAATCAGGAAACCCTTGCAAGCAATTCTAAAATTTTACAAAAAAAAGTAGCGGTCACTTGGACAAAGGCGAGAAAAGCGATATGGAATTGCAAACATGTGTTTAATGTCAATCCATCTGAGGAACCAATAACATTTACTGAAGCTATAAGCGCCGATGACCCAGACAAGTGGAAACATTCAACAATAGTATAGCTCAAATCATTTAATATCGAGCCCGACCTGGCATTGATGTTGATAAGACTTTTTCGCCCGTGGTAAGGCATTCAACATTGAGACTAATTTTTGCGTTATCAGCTAATTTTAGACTTTACTACACTTTTCAATCTTGAACTCTTTTTTCATAACCATTTGGTAACACTATTTGAATTCTAATAAACGATATGGCATCCCTCCTTATTTTACAGTACAAAAAGAGAAATCCCCCATATTATTTTTATGTTTGGTTGTTGATGGCAGACAGTTTAGTTTGTATTTTACTATTGGTCATTGTAGTGATTGATCATAAAAATAATTGAACACGCAAGTTTTGGAGTATTTACTTCGACTAAATTTTGTTATAAGGTATGGAAATTCAAAACGTGTTTGTAATTTTCCTTCAATTTTCTACATTTTTTATATTTTTTTTATTTTTGTATTTCTAAAGCATCTCCAAAACAGGAAGCATAAATAAAATATTACAATAAGTGAATAGTATAGACGAAGAATGCTCTGAAATAGATGAAGCCTCGCAATCTGAAAGAGAAGATGAACCTGATGAATTTTCCAACATTTTCATTCATGATATCGGTAGCGAATATGAAAGTGAATCTTCAAATACCGAAGAAGAGGAAATTTTGATTGTAAATAGAAGGCGAAAGAGAATGAGGTTGATCTCAGATTCTGAAGACGAAGGTGAAGAAATCGCCATGGATGGAACAATATGGAAAAAAATTGACACAGGTTCCTTTCCTGACAGACCACCCCTTCATACTATTTACAAAGGTCTATCAGGTCGAACTGGGCACGCCAAAAGAAATATTATGAAAGAAAGTGTCTGCTCAGCATTTTATTTGCTATTCGACAACCATATTATGGAACACATTATAAAATTTACGGAATCGGAAGCAAGAAGAGTTATGGGAAAAGAATGGAGTTTATATCGAAATAAATTAGAGTCATTTATAGGCATTACATATATGTACGTGGTGCCTTTGAGCAAAAAAATGTTGACGCATCGTTTTTATGGAATACAAAATAGGGTCCTTCATTTTTTTCCAATACCATGAGTCTTAACTGCTTCAAGGAAATTCTAAGATTTTTGCGTTTTGTTGCGACAAATCCTTACCTGCAAATAAATAGGAGTTAGATAATAATTAGAAAATCTTTGTTACATACCTGTTTCTCAGTCCTCGATCCCCATCCGCCATCCATCCTGTGACCTGAAAAAAAGAAAACAAAAAGAAAACTAAAGTACCTATTGAGTCCCGTGGGTAAACTTACCTGCCAAAAGGGTTCCCTCGATGACCAATGTACAGCCATAATGTGGAGGCAATAGCCACATTGTAGTTTCCCTTTTTTTAAAAAATTTTTTTACGCCGAGCACCGCATGCATCGGGATAATAAAATAATAAACAATATTTTGATTATGACGTGCGCGCAAGCGTAAACAAGACGGACAGATGTTGACATGGTATTTGTTGGAGGAGCACGACAATAGGGTGTGAGTGGAACTTTCCAGGGAATGGAAAGAAGAGGAAAGCTTGAGAGAAAGAGCAAAATGACGAAGACATGATTCGGAACAATTAAAGGCCGAGTTCATATGGGAAGAAAAAAGGGTGACTAGAGAAAACTAAGAAAAAGCGACGAGAGAGTTTTTGCAAGAAGCGCGGGCTTTGTGATAAAAAAAGAAAAAAAAAAGAAGAAAAAGGAGTTTTTTTGAAAAAGGTGCAAAAAGTTTACAAGTGGAAAACAAAAAAAAAAAAAAAAAACAAAAAAAAAAAAAAAACAGAGTGGAGTGCAAAACAATATCAAAATAAAAGAAGGAAGAACCTTTAAACAATAACAAAAGAAGGGAAGACAAAGATCAAAGTGCACACACAAAGTGTAAAAAGTGCATAGCTCCGGGGTGAAAATAACAAAACCCAGCGACAAATAGTGTTTTATTTGATAAACAGTGACTAAAGGTGCCTATATGTATTTACATATATATATATATCTATACGGAAAAAAGTCCCACTGACCTCGCCGCGGTCATTATATAAACATATACATTATACGGAGTGACAAGGTCCGCTCCACTACAGTGTGGTAGAGAAGTGAAGTGCCACTCAATCAACCTCCAAAGTGCTGTGTCTTGACGGAAGTCCGGGAACCAGAACCAGTGCAGTGGAAGCCGAAAACTTCGAAAGAAGCCAGGGCTAGAGAATAGTTTTTTTTTGTGTTGAATATAATTGAATTTTTGGTAGCTTAAGTGTAGTTGATAAGTTTTGTTTTAGTTTTTTTAAGTTAATTAATTTAAATTAATTAGTTGTGAAGTTGTGAACCTGGCTTTAGTTTTCGTTCGTGAGTGTTCGCGAAAAGAGGGCAGAGACCCCACAATTATCGAAATTAATTCCAGGAGGATCCTTCACCGTGCTGCGCGCAGGACGTCGGGGGACAAGAAACAACCTGTGAGTAACCGTCTCGTAGTTGGAGACTTCAGTACATGTGGTGTATTGTCGGTAGTGCTGTAGCCAGGGTTACCACCCAGCCCCTAAGTTGGAATTTCTTTTACATTAAATTTGTTGCTTTATTCTTTTATTTTTACATTTTTATTTTATCTTAAGTTTGTTTGAATTTTTTTCTTCAGTTTTCTTTAGTTTAAGTTGCTTTTTTTTTCTTTTTCTGAATTGTTCTGTTTAGTTTTTTGTTAGGGGCTAAGTTTGAATATATTTCCTTTTTCGGCTAAATAAAAATCTGGAATTGTATATTTTATAATGGGTATGAGTGTTTTCTTTTAAAATGGAGTAGTTTCGTTTTGCCGGAATGTGTGTGTAGAGTGAAGGGAAGTCCGTCCTTCTTAGGGTAGTGGACGGGGTGGAGCGTTAGGCCGTGGCTAACGTCTCCGCTGAGGGGCTATCTCCCGCAAAACCGCCAAGGGAGATAGCATTGGTCATGTCATCGGTGACATGAGGGGTGGGCAGGCGAGTAGTGCCAATGACATCAGGCACCCTTAGGTTCTCAACGAACCTCCACTGGCAAATGACGCTGGAAGGGCGTTATTGGCGAGTAGGGCTTAGGTTAGGTAGTTTTAAGTTAGTATAGATATAGGGTAGGTTTAATTTGAAGGTAGGTAGGTTAGTTTAGGTTTAGTGTAGGTTAGGTAGCTAGACCCGCGGTGCCCCTTCCGGCCTTATTTGTTGGTGAAGGCATAAACACTTTGAACGCCTTTCTCTTCCCTTTCCTTTCCCACTTTCTTCACTATCTTTGATGTCCGTTCGCAGTCTGGTTAGGGTATTAGGCTCTCTTTTCTCTTTCAACCTTTTCGTCCCCTTCCTTCTATTTTCCCTTACCTAGAACAGGCATGATTTCTTTTGTGTGCAATTGGGTGATGTCTGAGGAGTGGACAAGAACCGCCCCCGTCCGTCGAGCTTAGCCGAGCAACGACAAGCATGCCGCCGTCCTCCTCCTCAACATCGAAGCTGCCCCTGTGGCATGACCCACTGCAACAAAATGGCGCCCAACGTATTAGATTCATCGTGGCTTACCACGGTGAAAATAGTTAACCAAATTGGCTCAAGGCCAATCGTGACTTCAGGGGAGTGATCTTCCTTTACGAAGGTCACTGCCGTGGACTTGCGATAGCCGCGTCCGTCCGGTAGTTTTCTTTCAATTCTCCAAACTTTTACCTTTCTTTAAAGTTCAAAGCCGTCAAAGTTTCTCGGACTGCTCATGAGCTGAAGGCGGCTGTCCGATTTTCAGGCTTCGGCTGGAAGATCTAGTGAGGTAGCTGGAGGCTTCTGAGGAGTCAGAGAAAGGAGCGGGTGGAAAGGCTAAATTGTCAGCTGCTGCCCAAGAATCAGGGTTTTAACATCCGATTCTTCGTGAGGCGTGGACACATAGCCTGGAAGCTTAGCTCGTGTTGGAGCAATCAGCATCTGACATCCCAGCCAGCCTTCAGAACGGTCAAGACTGTTCGAAGTTGTGGTTGGAGTGAAAGAGTTGATCTCCATCACTTCGTTGAGATCCTGAGGAGTTAGTCACGGTCGATCGTGAAGTTCCCCGGTCAGTGAAATCTACCCAAGCAAGCGACTGGGAAACCGACCTGGAACTCTACACACACAAAGGCAGCATAATAAATATAAATACATTTAACAAACATCTAATCAACAATAAACAAAAACCAAATTCCTACAAGCAAACACATACTTTAACATAGTTATACTTATATTTATATTTTTTGGATAATCAGAAGTAGTTAGGAGTAAATAAATAGGAGTAGGATAATATAGTTAGGAGTAGAAACACAAAAAAAAATTGTTCTGAATTACATAAACACGAAATAAGTATTGAAAAAAAAACAAAAAAAAAAGAAACACACATAGAAAAGCACAGTATAAAAGAAGATCTACAAATGGTAGGCCAACATCAAGGCCACGTGCAAGGCTTCATTGGCATTGGAGCGGTTCCGAGGACCACGGGCACTGACAACACTGTAGCGGCAGCCAGATACGCGACAAGACGGGCGGTGCAGGAGGGACGATACGTACCCACGGACGTACTTCCGGGGCCACCTGTGGATCAAGGGGTTAATCCTTACCACCGGGAGGTTTCGTTCCACCCAATGGACGACTACAACGCGACAAGACCGGAGGTACACCAGCCCATCGCTCCATCATGGGGAGATGAAGAGCTGGGTGCAGCCCTCCCAAGACGCGAACCTGACACTGGACCAAGACGCACGGACTCTTGGGTGGAAACGGAGACTTCCGGCGGGACGAGGAGAAAACAGAGAGACGACGAATCAGGTGGCGACCGAGACGGGAAGACTAGAGACGGAGCGGGAACGGACGGGACGCTCCTTCATCGCCAACTTCAGGAGATGATCTCTACGGCGGTGAAGAAAACAGAAGACGGCGTTATAAAGGCGGTCGCCAGCAACTTGGCACGGATGATGGGGGACATCCGCATTGTGTCGGATAGCATGGCGACGTTAAAAGAAAAGGTGGAACGCCTCGAAGGGTCAGCCATGCCCCGCTGTAGGGAACCATCTCCTCCACCCGAACCCCCACACGAACCAGAACGACGATGGACAGAAAACAGACACTCGACGCCAACAGGACAGGACAGATGGCGCGGCGAGGCAGAATCAAGAAACTGGTACCAGTTACCGAACTCCCACCCCAGATACCCGAAAGTGGACGTGCACAAGTGGGGGGTGAAGTTCGATGGCACGACTAAGACAATGTCGGTGGACAGTTTCTTCTTCCGAGTGGAGACCTTGTTGGAAACCAATGGACTGTCCACCGAACAGCTCTTCAATAGTTTCCACTATCTTCTGATGGGCCCTGCCGAGCAATGGTACTGGCAAATAAGGGAAGAGCGGCAGGGCGACATAACCTATGATTATTACCGGCTAAAACTGGACTTTATAAAACAGTTCCGGAATCGAAAAAACGATCAGGACATCTGGCAACAGATCACCCAGCGGCTACAAAGACCCCAAGAGACCTTCGACGAGTATTACGCAGACATAAGGACAATGGTCCTCAGCATGAGGAACCGGCCGAGGGAGGACGACCTCATTTACATCGTACGGAGGAATCTCAGCGAGAGGATAGCGACGATGATCTTTCGATGCAATGTGAGGAGCATCGAAGATCTGAGAGATGTTTGCCGGAGCGCCGAAGACCACCTGAACGAGTATAGGGAGAGTAGATACCGGCGCGGAGTCAGCGAGGTAGAGTACGGGCATGGAAGCTATGGCCTGTATTATCATGACGAAGGGCCTGAAGTAGCTGCTCTACAGCCACGACGACCAACGAGACAGACTTACGCGACAAATACGAACTGGACGACCAGAACACAAAACAACCACGAACACAGGCAACAGGACGCAAACGCCCCAGGCTGTAGTGCGTCTGCTGACCCGAATGGTTGTCCGGGTGGGTTTCATGCCCTGACTTGCTTCGTCTGCGGACAGACCAATGCGTCCGTGATCTGCGCAGCTTGTCAGGGAAACAGGAGGGTTGGCGGAGAGACCGGGACGAACCCGTCAACGAAGATGGAAGTCCCGGAATCGAAGCGCCACCTGTGAAAATCCTGAAAAGACTTGACGGCAGGGAGACTCAAGCGGTGAAGGCATTACCTTCTCGAAAGAGTCTTCATCAGAGGCTGCGCGATTACGAGGAAGCACCGGAATTACAAAAAAATTAAACGACTTAGGGAAAAGTCGCGGTGGCTAGGCGACTCCGAAAAAAGATAGCTGAATCGGTGATAACAACTAGTGACGACAATAGGCCCTTCGCTAAAGTCAATATCGACGGCGAAGAGATGTTGGGCTTATTGGATAGCGGAGCATCCGTGACTTGCCTTGGTAAAGGAGCCCACGAATTTGTGAAAAGACATGGAGTTCAGCTAAAGAATCTAAACATAGGAGTGAAGACAGCAGACGGGAGCCACCAGAACATCGAGGGACGCTTTGTGACACAGGTCTCTTGGGGTGGACGAACACAAGAAATGGAAATATACGTCGTGCCGACCCTCCAACAAAATTTATACTTAGGGGTTGACTTTTGGAGCGCTTTTAAGATCGCTCCTAACATAGTCGCAGAGGTAGACACTCCGTCACCAGCGGCAACATGTAACCCTCTACAGGTACTCTCGCCAGAGCAATCCAAGCAGCTTGAGGAAGCCAAGCTACTGTTCCCTTCCTTGGCTGTAATGGGATTGGGAAAGACTAGCCTCGAAGAGCATATTATAGAGGTGGAAGATGAAAAAATGTCCATCAAACAGAGGCACTACCCGATCTCTCCAGCCATACAAAAGCTCCTATACGATGAGCTCGATAGGATGCTCTCGTTGGGAGTTATTGAGGAAAGTAACAGTGCTTGGAGTTCTCCAGTTGTTCTGGTGCGCAAGCCTGGTAAGAACAGGTTGTGTCTGGATTCACGCAAAGTAAATTCAGTAACGAAGAAAGACGCATACCCTCTTCCTCACATTGAGAGTCTCCTCAGCAGGCTACAGGAGATTCGCTACATCTCCGGGATTGATCTAAAGGATGCATTCTGGCAGATTCCGCTGGAACCCAAGTCAAGAGAGAAGACGGCATTCACAGTCCCTGGACGAATGTCTTCATCTATCTAGATGATCTTTTGGTTTGCTCTCCAGATTTTGAGTCTCATGTCAGACTTCTCGGAGAAGTAGCAGCATGCCTAAGGAATGCTGGGCTGACCATCAATGTGGAGAAGAGCAAGTTCTGTAATAAGGAAATAAAGTACCTGGGATACATCGTTGGTGATGGATGTCTACGAACAGATCCTGACAAGGTATCGGCGGTCGAGAACTTCCCAGTCCCGAAGACGCCCAAGCAGCTCCGTCGGTTTCTAGGGATGACTGGCTGGTATAGACGCTTTATCCCAAATTTTGCGTCTATAACAGCTCCCATGACTGACTGTTTAAAGAAAGGCAAGTCATTCGAGATGACAGACGAGGCGCTACACGCGTTTGAAAATCTCAAAAAGACTCTGGTGTCCGCACCAATACTTACGAATCCGGACTTCAAGAAACGCTTTTATATTCAGTGTGACGCATCAACAACAGGCGTCGGAAGCGTTCTTTTCCAAATGGATGCGGAGAACAACGAACGACCGATAGCGTTCATGTCCCAGAAGCTGAATCCCGCTCAGCGGAATTACAGTGTGACGGAACTTGAGTGCTATGCGGCCGTTTTGTCAGTGAAGAAGTTCAGGGCTTACGTGGAAGGATTGCCCTTTACTATAATCACTGATCACGAAAGTTTGAAGTGGTTGATGACGCAGAAGAATCTGTCTGGTCGATTGGCCAGATGGAGCCTGAAGCTCCAAGCCTTCGACTTTGTGATTGAGCATAGGAAGGGAATCCAAAACGTAGTCCCTGACACTCTCTCGCGCGTCCATATGGAAGAGCTCGCTTCTAAACAGGCCCTGGAAGTTGACTTCAGCTCTCCATACTTCGCCACAACGGAGTATGAGGAGTTGAAGAAGACAGTAACTAACAACAAAGACAAATTACCAGACCTGTGCGTTTCGGACGGATTTGTTTACAGACGAACGGGATTACGAACCGGAGATATCATACTGGACGACATGGCATGGAAGCTCTGGATACCAACGGAGTTGCGAGAGAGTCTTCTGGAGACTGCCCACAACGCACCTTCAGCGGGGCATGGTGGTATTCACAAAACGTTGGCCAAATTAAGGCTAAAATATTATTGGCCAGGCATGGTCACGGACGTGCAGGACTGGGTTAAGTCCTGCGAAACATGTAAGATCAATAAAGCCACTAATCAAATCTCTCGGCCACCGATGGGCAAACAGACAGTTACGGAGCGGCCTTTTCAGCGACTCTACATTGACTTCTTAGGACCATACCCACGGACGAAGCTAGGTAACACACATATATTTATGGTCCTAGATCATTTTAGTAAGTTTATATTTGTTAAACCCTTGAGGAAAGCAACGGCAGCTGAGGTAGTTAGGTATCTAGAAGAAGGTATATTCCATATCTTCGGTGTACCTGAATACATTCATTCTGACAATGGTAAGCAATTCGTTTCCGAGTTGTTTGCCAGCTTTCTACGGAAATACGGAGTCAAACATGTTCGCACCGCGTTTTACTCTCCTCAGGCGAATGCGTCGGAACGTGTGAACCGGTCGATATTGGCCAAGTTACGGTCATATATCGACGGGGATCAACGTAACTGGGATCTCCACCTGAGTGACGCGGCATTCTCTCTGAGGAGTGTAACGCACGATGCGACCATGTTTGTACCATACTACGTCGTATTTGGTACACCGATGATCCAGCACGGTCAAGCGTACGAAGTGTTCCGAAGGCTGGACATGTTAAAGGATACCGAGCTAGCGAACATGACTAGGGCGGACAAATTAGACTTGGTTAGGAGAAAAGTGTTCGAAAACCTTAGGCTGGCTCACCAGAAGGGGACAAAAATCTACAATACTAGGAGTAGAGACGTGACGTATAGGGTAGGGCAAATCATCTACAGACGCAACTTTAAACAGAGCAACGTACTGGACAATTACAATGCGAAACTCGGTCCAAAATACCTGAAAGGGGTAATCCTCGCCGTGAAGGGCAAAAGCCTCTATGAAATTGGCAATTTGCGAGCAGAAAAGGTAGGGACCTTCCATGCCAAGGACCTTCACGCGTAGGAGAGAATTAAGACTGATTTGACGCACTCTAGCATGCCGTTTGCTGGATTATGCTAGGTTAAGTATCTATAGATTTATTTATTTATTTATATTTATATATATAACTTTTTTGATTTTTATTTATGGATCTGTGATACTAGGTTAAGTATACGCCCTAGGTGAGAAGATGAAGACAGCAGGTTGCGCTCATCCGGAGGTGTAAAGGCCCAACAGATACAACCTCAACCTAGAGGCAAGTGATAGATAGTCTGTGATATTTATTACGTAGGTTAAGCATAAATGTTGAAGCCCGGATAATGAAGTTGGCAGAGCATGAGACTCTTAATCTCAGGGCGTGGGCCCTTGCCACACGTTGTCCGGTTTTAACACCAAGAATCCAGGTAAGCATTTCCCTTTTTTACGAGGTCGGTTTACTCACGGCCACTCATAAACCGTCCTCGATCCTGTTGCGACAAATCCTTACCTGCAAATAAATAAGAGTTAGATAATAATTAGAAAATCTTTGTTACATACCTGTTTCTCAGTCCTCGATCCCCATCCGCCATCCATCCTGTGACCTGAAAAAAAGAAAACAAAAAGAAAACTAAAGTACCTGTTGAGTCCCGTGAGTAAACTTACCTGCCAAAAGGGTTCCCTCGATGACCAATGTACAGCCATAATGTGGAGGCAATAGTCACATTGTAGTTTCCCTTTTTTTAAAAAATTTTTTTACGCCGAGCACCGCATGCATCGGGATAGTAAAATAATAAACAATATTTTGATTATGACGTGCGCGCAAGCGTAAACAAGACGGACAGATGTTGACATGGTATTTGTTGGAGGAGCACGACAATAGGGTGTGAGTGGAACTTTCCAGGGAATGGAAAGAAGAGGTAAGCTTGAGAGAAAGAGCAAAATGACGAAGACATGATTCGGAACAATTAAAGGCCGAGTTCACATGGGAAGAAAAAAGGTGACTAGAGAAAACAAAGAAAGGTGCCTATATGTATTTACATATATATATATATATATATATATATATATATATATATATACGGAAAAAAGTCCCACTGACCTCGCCGCGGTCATTATATAAACATATACATTATACGGAGTGACAAGGTCCGCTCCACTACAGTGTGGTAGAGAAGTGAAGTGCCACTCAATCAACCTCCAAAGTGCTGTGTCTTGACGGAAGTCCGGGAACCAGAACTAGTGCAGTGGAAGCCGAAAACTTCGAAAGAAGCCAGGACTAGAGAATAGTTTTTTTTTTGTGTTGAATGTAATTGAATTTTTGGTAGCTTAAGTGTAGTTGATAAGTTTTGCTTTAGTTTTTTTAAGTTAATTAATTTAAATTAATTAGTTGTGAAGTTGTGAACCTGGCTTTAGTTTTCGTTCGTGAGTGTTCGCGAAAAGAGGGCAGAGACCCCACAATTATCGAAATTAATTCCAGGAGGATCCTTCACCGTGCTGCGCGCAGGACGTCGGGGGACAAGAAACAACCTGTGAGTAACCGTCTCGTAGTTGGAGACTTCAGTACATGTGGTGTATTGTCCGTAGTGCTGTAGCCAGGGTTACCACCCAGCCCCTAAGTTGGAATTTCTTTTACATTAAATTTGTTGCTTTATTCTTTTTTTTTACATTTTTATTTTATCTTAAGTTTGTTTGAATTTGTTTCTTCAGTTTTCTTTTTTTTTTCATTTTCTGAATTGTTCTGTTTAGTTTTTTGTTAGGGGCTAAGTTTGAATATATTTCCTTTTTCGGCTAAATAAAAATCTGGAATTGTATATTTTATAATGGGTATGAGTGTTTTCTTTTAAAATGGAGTAGTTTCGTTTTGCCGGAATGTGTGTGTAGAGTGAAGGGAAGGCCGTCCTTCTTGGGGTAGTGGACGGGGTGGAGCGTTAGGCCGTGGCTAACGTCTCCGCTGAGGGGTTATCTCCCGCAAAACCGCTAAGGGAGATAGCATTGGTCATGTCATCGGTGACATGAGGGGTGGGCAGGCGAGTAGTGCCAATGACATCAGGCACCCTTAGGTTCTCAACGAACCTCCACTGGCAAATGACGCTGGAAGGGCGTTATTGGCGAGTAGGGCTTAGGTTAGGTAGTTTTAAGTTAGTATAGATATAGGGTAGGTTTAATTTGAAGGTAGGTAGGTTAGTTTAGGTTTAGTGTAGGTTAGGTAGCTAGACCCGCGGTGCCCCTTCCGGCCTTATTTGTTGGTGAAGGCATAAGCACTTTGAACGCCTTTCTCTTCCCTTTCCTTTCCCACTTTCTTCACTATCTTTGATGTCCGTTCGCAGTCTGGTTAGGGTATTAGGCTCTCTTTTCTCTTTCAACCTTTTCGTCCCCTTCCTTCTATTTTCCCTTAGCTAGAACAGGCATGATTTCTTTTGTGTGCAATTGGGTGATGTCTGAGGAGTGGACAAGGACCGTCCCCGTCCGTCGAGCTTAGCCGAGCAACGACAAGCATGCCGCCGTCCTCCTCCTCAACATCGAAGCTGCCCCTGTGGCATGACCCACTGCAACAAAATGGCGCCCAACGTATTAGATTCATCGTGGCTTACCACGGTGAAAATAGTTAACCAAATTGGCTCAAGGCCAATCGCGACTTCAGGGGAGTGATCTTCCCTTACGAAGGTCACTGCCGTGGACTTGCGATAGCCGCGTCCGTCCGGTAGTTTTCTTTCAATTCTCCAAACTTTTACCTTTCTTTAAAGTTCAAAGCCGTCAAAGTTTCTCGGACTGCTCATGAGCTGAAGGCGGCTGTCCGATTTTCAGGCTTCGGCTGGAAGATCTAGTGAGATAGCCGGAGGCTTCTGAGGAGTCAGAGAAAGGAGCGGGTGGAAAGGCTAAAGTGTCAGCTGCTGCCCAAGAATCAGGGTTTTAACATCCGATTCTTCGTGAGGCGTGGACACATAGCCTGGAAGCTTAGCTCGTGTTGGAGCAATCAGCATCTGACATCCCAGCCAGCCTTCAGAACGGTCAAGACTGTTCGAAGTTGTGGTTGGAGTGAAAGAGTTGATCTCCATCACTTCGTTGAGATCCTGAGGAGTTAGTCACGGTCGATCGTGAAGTTCCCCGGTCAGTGAAATCTACCCAAGCAAGCGACTGGAAAACCGACCTGGAACTCTACACACACAAAGGCAGCATAATAAATATAAATACATTTAACAAACATCTAATCAACAATAAACAAAAACCAAATTCCTACAAGCAAACACATACTTTAACATAGTTATACTTACATTTATATTTTTTGGATAACCAGAAGTAGTTAGGAGTAAATAAATAGGAGTAGGATAATATAGTTAGGAGTAGAAACACAAAAAAAAAAATTGTTCTGAATTACATAAACACGAAATAAGCATTGAAAAAAAAAAAAGAAACACACATAGAAAAGCACAGTATAAAAGAAAATCTACAAATGGAAGGCCAACATCAAGGCCACGTGCAAGGCTTCATTGGCACTGGAGCGGTTCCGAGGACCACGGGCACTGACAACACTGTAGCGGCAGCCAGATACGCGACAAGACGGGCGGTGCAGGAGGGACGATACGTACCCACGGACGTACTTCCGGGGCCACCTGTGGATCAAGGGGTTAATCCTTACCACCGGGAGGTTTCGTTCCACCCAATGGACGACTACAACGCGACAAGACCGGAGGTACACCAGCCCATCGCTCCATCATGGGGAGATGAAGAGCTGGGTGCAGCCCTCCCAAGACGCGAACCTGACGCTGGACCAAGACGCACGGACTCTTGGGTGGAAACGGAGACTTCCGGCGGGACGAGGAGAAAACAGAGAGACGACGAATCAGGTGGCGACCGAGACGGGAAGACTAGAGACGGAGCGGGAACGGATGGGACGCTCCTTCATCGCCAACTTCAGGAGATGATCTCTACGGCGGTGAAGAAAACAGAAGACGGCGTTATAAAGGCGGTCGCCAGCAACTTGGCACGGATGATGGGGGACATCCGCATTGTGTCGGATAGCATGGCGACGTTAAAAGAAAAGGTGGAACGCCTCGAAGGGTCAGCCATGCCCCGCCGTAGGGAACCATCTCCTCCACCCGAACCCCCACACGAACCAGAACGACGATGGACAGAAAACAGACACTCGACGCCAACAGGACAGGACAGATGGCGCGGCGAGGCAGAATCAAGAAACTGGTACCAGTTACCGAACCCCCACCCCAGATACCCGAAAGTGGACGTGCACAAGTGGGGGGTGAAATTCGATGGCACGACTAAAACAATGTCGGTGGACAGTTTCTTCTTCCGAGTGGAAACCTTGATGGAAACCAATGGACTGTCCACCGAACAGCTCTTCAATAGTTTCCACTATCTTCTGACGGGCCCTGCCTTATTTGGTACTGGCAAATAAGGGAAGAGCGGCAGGGCGACATAACCTATGATTATTACCGGCTAAAACTGGACTTTATAAAACAGTTCCGGAATCGAAAGAACGATCAGGACATCTGGCAACAGATCACCCAGCGGCTACAAAGACCCCAAGAGACCTTCGACGAGTATTACGCAGACATAAGGACAATGGTCCTCAGCATGAGGAACCGGCCGAGGGAGGACGACCTCATTTACATCGTACGGAGGAATCTCAGCGAGAGGATAGCGACGATGATCTTTCGATGCAATGTGAGGAGCATCGAAGATCTGAGAGATGTTTGCCGGAGCGCCGAATACCACCTGAACGAGTATAGGGAGAGGAGATACCGGCGCGGAGTCAGCAAGGTAGAGTACGGGCATGGAAGCTATGGCCCGGATTATCATGACGAAGGGCCTGAAGTAGCTGCTCTACAGCCACGACGACCAACGAGACAGACTTACGCGACAAATACGAACTGGACGACCAGAACACAAAACAACCACGAACACAGGCAACAGGACGCAAACGCCCCAGGCTGTAGTGCGGCTGCTGACCCGAATGGTTGTCCGGGTAGGTTTCATGCCCTGACTTGCTTCGTCTGCGGGCAGACCAATGCGTCCGTGATCTGCGCAGCTTGTCAGGGAAACAGGAGGGTTGGCGGAGAGACCAGGACGAACCCGTCAACGAAGATGCAAGTCCCGGAATCGAAGCGCCACCTGTGAAAATCCTGAAAAGACTTGACGACAGGGAGACTCAAGCGGTGAAGGCATTACCTTCTCGAAAGAGTCTTCATCAGAGGCTGCGCGATTACGAGGAAGCGAGGCGCCGGATCTTCAACGAAGAAGTGACGAAGGTGCTAGAGAAGCACCGGAATTACAAAAAAATTAAACGACTTAGGGAAAAGTCGCGGTGGCTAGGCGACTCCGACAAAAGATAGCTGAATCGGTGATAACAACTAGTGACGACAATAGGCCCTTCACTAAAGTCAATATCGACGGCGAAGAGATGTTGGGCCTATTGGATAGCGGAGCATCCGTGACTTGCCTTGGTAAAGGAGCCCACGAATTTGTGAAAAGACATGGAGTTCAGCTAAAGAATCTAAACATAGGAGTGAAGACAGCAGACGGGAGCCACCAGAACATCGAGGGACGCTTTGTGACACAGGTCTCTTGGGGTGGACGAACACAAGAAATGGAAATATACGTCGTGCCGACCCTCCAACAAAATTTATACTTAGGGGTTGACTTTTGGAGCGGTTTTAAGATCGCTCCTAACATAGTCGCAGAGGTAGACACTCCGTCACCAGCGGCAACATGTAACCCTCTACAGGTACTCTCGCCAGAGCAATCCAAGCAGCTTGAGGAAGCCAAGCTACTGTTCCCTTCCTTCGCTGTAATGGGATTGGGAAAGACTAGCCTCGAAGAGCATATTATAGAGGTGGAAGATGAAAAAATGTCCATCAAACAGAGGCACTACCCGATCTCTCCAGCGATACAAAAGCTCCTATACGATGAGCTCGATAGGATGCTCTCGTTGGGAGTTATTGAGGAAAGTAACAGTGCTTGGAGTTCTCCAGTTGTTCTGGTGCGCAAGCCTGGTAAGAACGGGTTGTGTCTGGATTCACGTAAAGTAAATTCAGTAACGAAGAAAGACGCCTACCCTCTTCCTCACATTGAGAGTCTCCTCAGCAGGCTACAGGAGACTCGCTACATCTCCGGGATTGATCTAAAGGATGCATTCTGGCAGATTCCGCTGGAACCCAAGTCGAGAGAGAAGACGGCATTCACAGTCCCTGGACGAATGTCTTCATCTATCTAGATGATCTTTTGGTTTGCTCTCCAGATTTTGAGTCTCATGTCAGACTTCTCGGAGAAGTAGCAGCATGCCTAAGGAATGCTGGGCTGACCATCAATGTGGAGAAGAGCAAGTTCTGTAATAAGGAAATAAAGTACCTGGGATACATCGTTGGTGATGGATGTCTACGAACAGATCCTGACAAGGTATCGGCGGTCGAGAACTTCCCAGTCCCGAAGACGCCCAAGCAGCTCCGTCGGTTTCTAGGGATGACTGGCTGGTATAGACGCTTTATCCCAAATTTTGCGTCTATAACAGCTCCCATGACTGACTGTTTAAAGAAAGGCAAGTCATTCGAGATGACAGACGAGGCGCTACACGCGTTTGAAAATCTCAAAAAGACTCTGGTGTCCGCACCAATACTTACGAATCCGGACTTCAAGAAACGCTTTTATATTCAGTGTGACGCATCAACAACAGGCGTCGGAAGCGTTCTTTTCCAAATGGATGCGGAGAACAACGAACGACCGATAGCGTTCATGTCCCAGAAGCTGAATCCCGCTCAGCGGAATTACAGTGTGACGGAACTTGAGTGCTATGCGGCCGTTTTGTCAGTGAAGAAGTTCAGGGCTTACGTGGAAGGATTGCCCTTTACTATAATCACTGATCACGAAAGTTTGAAGTGGTTGATGACGCAGAAGAATCTGTCTGGTCGATTGGCCAGATGGAGCCTGAAGCTCCAAGCCTTCGACTTTGTGATTGAGCATAGGAAGGGAATCCAAAACGTAGTCCCTGACACTCTCTCGCGCGTCCATATGGAAGAGCTCGCTTCTAAACAGGCCCTGGAAGTTGACTTCAGCTCTCCATACTTCGCCACAACGGAGTATGAGGAGTTGAAGAAGACAGTAACTAACAACAAAGACAAATTACCAGACCTGTGCGTTTCGGACGGATTTGTTTACAGACGAACGGGATTACGAACCGGAGATATCATACTGGACGACATGGCATGGAAGCTCTGGATACCAACGGAGTTGCGAGAGAGTCTTCTGGAGACTGCCCACAACGCACCTTCAGCGGGGCATGGTGGTATTCACAAAACGTTGGCCAAATTAAGGCTAAAATATTATTGGCCAGGCATGGTCACGGACGTGCAGGACTGGGTTAAGTCCTGCGAAACATGTAAGATCAATAAAGCCACTAATCAAATCTCTCGGCCACCGATGGGCAAACAGACAGTTACGGAGCGGCCTTTTCAGCGACTCTACATTGACTTCTTAGGACCATACCCACGGACGAAGCTAGGTAACACACATATATTTATGGTCCTAGATCATTTTAGTAAGTTTATATTTGTTAAACCCTTGAGGAAAGCAACGGCAGCTGAGGTAGTTAGGTATCTAGAAGAAGGTATATTCCATATCTTCGGTGTACCTGAATACATTCATTCTGACAATGGTAAGCAATTCGTTTACGAGTTGTTTGCCAGCTTTCTACGGAAATACGGAGTCAAACATGTTCGCACCGCGTTTTACTCTCCTCAGGCCAATGCGTCGGAACGTGTGAACCGGTCGATATTGGCCAAGTTACGGTCATATATCGACGGGGATCAACGTAACTGGGATCTCCACCTGAGTGACGCGGCATTCTCTCTGAGGAGTGTAACGCACGATGCGACCATGTTTGTACCATACTACGTCGTATTTGGTACACCGATGATCCAGCACGGTCAAGCGTACGAAGTGTTCCGAAGGCTGGACATGTTAAAGGATACCGAGCTAGCGAACATGACTAGGGCGGACAAATTAGACTTGGTTAGGAGAAAAGTGTTCGAAAACCTTAGGCTGGCTCACCAGAAGGGGACAAAAATCTACAATACTAGGAGTAGAGACGTGACGTATAGGGTAGGGCAAATCATCTACAGACGCAACTTTAAACAGAGCAACGTACTGGACAATTACAATGCGAAGCTCGGTCCAAAATACCTGAAAGGGGTAATCCTCGCCGTGAAGGGCAAAAGCCTCTATGAGGTTGGCAATTTGCCAGGAGAAAAGGTAGGGACCTTCCATGCCAAGGACCTTTAAGCGTAGGAGAGAATTAAGACTGATTTGACGCACTCTAGCATGCCGTTTGCTGGATTATGCTAGGTTAAGTATCTATAGATTTATTTATTTATTTATATTTATATATTTAACTTTTTTGATTTTTATTTATGGATCTGTGATACTAGGTTAAGTATACGCCCTAGGTGAGAAGATGAAGACAGCAGGTTGCGCTCATCCGGAGGTGTAAAGGCCCAACAGATACAACCTCAACCGAGAGGCAAGTGATAGATAGTCTGTGATATTTATTACGTAGGTTAAGTATAAATGTTGAAGCCCGGATAATGAAGTTGGCAGAGCATGAGACTCTTAATCTCAGGGCGTTGTCCGGTTTTAACACCAAGAATCCAGGTAAGCATTTCCCTTTTTCACGAGGTCGGTTTACTCACGGCCACTCATAAACCGTCGTCGATCCTGTTGAGACAAATCCTTACCTGCAAATAAATAAGAGTTAGATAATAATTAGAAAATCTTTGTTACATACCTGTTTCTCAGTCCTCGATCCCCATCCGCCATCCATCCTGTGACCTGAAAAAAAGAAAACAAAAAGAAAACTAAAGTACCTATTGAGTCCCGTGGGTAAACTTACCTGCCAAAAGGGTTCCCTCGATGACCAATGTACAGCCATAATGTGGAGGCAATAGCCACATTGTAGTTTCCCTTTTTTTTAAAAAATTTTTTTACGCCGAGCACCGCATGCATCGGGATAATAAAATAATAAACAATATTTTGATTATGACGTGCGCGCATGGTACATGGTACATGGTACATGACATGGTATTTGTTGGAGGAGCACGACAATAGGGTGTGAGTGGAACTTTCCAGGGAATGGAAAGAAGAGGAAAGCTTGAGAGAAAGAGCAAAATGACGAAGACATGATTCGGGACAATTAAAGGCCGAGTTCACATGGGTGACTAGAGAAAACAAAGAAAAAGCGACGAGAGAGTTTTTGCAAGAAGCGCGGGCTTTGTGCTAAAAAAAGAAAAAAAAGAAAAAGGAGTTTTTTTGAAAAAGGTGCAAAAAGTTTACAAGTGGAAAACAAAAAAAAAAAAAACAAAAAAAAAAAAAAAACAGAGTGGAGTGCAAAACAATATCAAAATAAAAGAATGAAGAACCTTTAAACAATAAGAAAAGAAGGGAAGACAAAGATCAAAGTGCACACACAAAGTGTAAAAAGTGCATAGCTCCGGGGTGAAAATAACAAAACCCAGCGACAAATAGTGTTTATTTGATAAACAGTGACTAAAGGTGCCTATATGTATTTACATATATATATATATATCTATACGGAAAAAAGTTCCACTGACCTCGCCGCGGTCATTATATAAACATATACATTATACGGAGTGACAAGGTCCGCTCCACTACAGTGTGGTAGAGAAGTGAAGTGCCACTCAATCAACCTCCAAAGTGCTGTGTCTTGACGGAAGTCCGGGAACCAGAACCAGTGCAGTGGAAGCCGAAAACTTCGAAAGAAGCCAGGGCTAGAGAATAGTTTTTTTTTGTGTTGAATATAATTGAATTTTTGGTAGCTTAAGTGTAGTTGATAAGTTTTGTTTTAGTTTTTTTAAGTTAATTAATTTAAATTAATTAGTTGTGAAGTTGTGAACCTGGCTTTAGTTTTCGTTCGTGAGTGTTCGCGAAAAGAGGGCAGAGACCCCACAATTATCGAAATTAATTCCAGGAGGATCCTTCACCGTGCTGCGCGCAGGACGTCGGGGGACAAGAAACAACCTGTGAGTAACCGTCTCGTAGTTGGAGACTTCAGTACATGTGGTGTATTGTCGGTAGTGCTGTAGCCAGGGTTACCACCCAGCCCCTAAGTTGGAATTTCTTTTACATTAAATTTGTTGCTTTATTCTTTTATTTTTACATTTTTATTTTATCTTAAGTTTGTTTGAATTTTTTTCTTCAGTTTTCTTTAGTTTAAGTTGCTTTTTTTTTCTTTTTCTGAATTGTTCTGTTTAGTTTTTTGTTAGGGGCTAAGTTTGAATATATTTCCTTTTTCGGCTAAATAAAAATCTGGAATTGTATATTTTATAATGGGTATGAGTGTTTTCTTTTAAAATGGAGTAGTTTCGTTTTGCCGGAATGTGTGTGTAGAGTGAAGGGAAGTCCGTCCTTCTTAGGGTAGTGGACGGGGTGGAGCGTTAGGCCGTGGCTAACGTCTCCGCTGAGGGGCTATCTCCCGCAAAACCGCCAAGGGAGATAGCATTGGTCATGTCATCGGTGACATGAGGGGTGGGCAGGCGAGTAGTGCCAATGACATCAGGCACCCTTAGGTTCTCAACGAACCTCCACTGGCAAATGACGCTGGAAGGGCGTTATTGGCGAGTAGGGCTTAGGTTAGGTAGTTTTAAGTTAGTATAGATATAGGGTAGGTTTAATTTGAAGGTAGGTAGGTTAGTTTAGGTTTAGTGTAGGTTAGGTAGCTAGACCCGCGGTGCCCCTTCCGGCCTTATTTGTTGGTGAAGGCATAAACACTTTGAACGCCTTTCTCTTCCCTTTCCTTTCCCACTTTCTTCACTATCTTTGATGTCCGTTCGCAGTCTGGTTAGGGTATTAGGCTCTCTTTTCTCTTTCAACCTTTTCGTCCCCTTCCTTCTATTTTCCCTTAGCTAGAACAGGCATGATTTCTTTTGTGTGCAATTGGGTGATGTCTGAGGAGTGGACAAGGACCGTCCCCGTCCGTCGAGCTTAGCCGAGCAACGACAAGCATGCCGCCGTCCTCCTCCTCAACATCGAAGCTGCCCCTGTGGCATGACCCACTGCAACAAAATGGCGCCCAACGTATTAGATTCATCGTGGCTTACCACGGTGAAAATAGTTAACCAAATTGGCTCAAGGCCAATCGCGACTTCAGGGGAGTGATCTTCCCTTACGAAGGTCACTGCCGTGGACTTGCGATAGCCGCGTCCGTCCGGTAGTTTTCTTTCAATTCTCCAAACTTTTACCTTTCTTTAAAGTTCAAAGCCGTCAAAGTTTCTCGGACTGCTCATGAGCTGAAGGCGGCTGTCCGATTTTCAGGCTTCGGCTGGAAGATCTAGTGAGATAGCCGGAGGCTTCTGAGGAGTCAGAGAAAGGAGCGGGTGGAAAGGCTAAAGTGTCAGCTGCTGCCCAAGAATCAGGGTTTTAACATCCGATTCTTCGTGAGGCGTGGACACATAGCCTGGAAGCTTAGCTCGTGTTGGAGCAATCAGCATCTGACATCCCAGCCAGCCTTCAGAACGGTCAAGACTGTTCGAAGTTGTGGTTGGAGTGAAAGAGTTGATCTCCATCACTTCGTTGAGATCCTGAGGAGTTAGTCACGGTCGATCGTGAAGTTCCCCGGTCAGTGAAATCTACCCAAGCAAGCGACTGGAAAACCGACCTGGAACTCTACACACACAAAGGCAGCATAATAAATATAAATACATTTAACAAACATCTAATCAACAATAAACAAAAACCAAATTCCTACAAGCAAACACATACTTTAACATAGTTATACTTACATTTATATTTTTTGGATAACCAGAAGTAGTTAGGAGTAAATAAATAGGAGTAGGATAATATAGTTAGGAGTAGAAACACAAAAAAAAAAATTGTTCTGAATTACATAAACACGAAATAAGCATTGAAAAAAAAAAAAGAAACACACATAGAAAAGCACAGTATAAAAGAAAATCTACAAATGGAAGGCCAACATCAAGGCCACGTGCAAGGCTTCATTGGCACTGGAGCGGTTCCGAGGACCACGGGCACTGACAACACTGTAGCGGCAGCCAGATACGCGACAAGACGGGCGGTGCAGGAGGGACGATACGTACCCACGGACGTACTTCCGGGGCCACCTGTGGATCAAGGGGTTAATCCTTACCACCGGGAGGTTTCGTTCCACCCAATGGACGACTACAACGCGACAAGACCGGAGGTACACCAGCCCATCGCTCCATCATGGGGAGATGAAGAGCTGGGTGCAGCCCTCCCAAGACGCGAACCTGACGCTGGACCAAGACGCACGGACTCTTGGGTGGAAACGGAGACTTCCGGCGGGACGAGGAGAAAACAGAGAGACGACGAATCAGGTGGCGACCGAGACGGGAAGACTAGAGACGGAGCGGGAACGGATGGGACGCTCCTTCATCGCCAACTTCAGGAGATGATCTCTACGGCGGTGAAGAAAACAGAAGACGGCGTTATAAAGGCGGTCGCCAGCAACTTGGCACGGATGATGGGGGACATCCGCATTGTGTCGGATAGCATGGCGACGTTAAAAGAAAAGGTGGAACGCCTCGAAGGGTCAGCCATGCCCCGCCGTAGGGAACCATCTCCTCCACCCGAACCCCCACACGAACCAGAACGACGATGGACAGAAAACAGACACTCGACGCCAACAGGACAGGACAGATGGCGCGGCGAGGCAGAATCAAGAAACTGGTACCAGTTACCGAACCCCCACCCCAGATACCCGAAAGTGGACGTGCACAAGTGGGGGGTGAAATTCGATGGCACGACTAAAACAATGTCGGTGGACAGTTTCTTCTTCCGAGTGGAAACCTTGATGGAAACCAATGGACTGTCCACCGAACAGCTCTTCAATAGTTTCCACTATCTTCTGACGGGCCCTGCCTTATTTGGTACTGGCAAATAAGGGAAGAGCGGCAGGGCGACATAACCTATGATTATTACCGGCTAAAACTGGACTTTATAAAACAGTTCCGGAATCGAAAGAACGATCAGGACATCTGGCAACAGATCACCCAGCGGCTACAAAGACCCCAAGAGACCTTCGACGAGTATTACGCAGACATAAGGACAATGGTCCTCAGCATGAGGAACCGGCCGAGGGAGGACGACCTCATTTACATCGTACGGAGGAATCTCAGCGAGAGGATAGCGACGATGATCTTTCGATGCAATGTGAGGAGCATCGAAGATCTGAGAGATGTTTGCCGGAGCGCCGAATACCACCTGAACGAGTATAGGGAGAGGAGATACCGGCGCGGAGTCAGCAAGGTAGAGTACGGGCATGGAAGCTATGGCCCGGATTATCATGACGAAGGGCCTGAAGTAGCTGCTCTACAGCCACGACGACCAACGAGACAGACTTACGCGACAAATACGAACTGGACGACCAGAACACAAAACAACCACGAACACAGGCAACAGGACGCAAACGCCCCAGGCTGTAGTGCGGCTGCTGACCCGAATGGTTGTCCGGGTAGGTTTCATGCCCTGACTTGCTTCGTCTGCGGGCAGACCAATGCGTCCGTGATCTGCGCAGCTTGTCAGGGAAACAGGAGGGTTGGCGGAGAGACCAGGACGAACCCGTCAACGAAGATGCAAGTCCCGGAATCGAAGCGCCACCTGTGAAAATCCTGAAAAGACTTGACGACAGGGAGACTCAAGCGGTGAAGGCATTACCTTCTCGAAAGAGTCTTCATCAGAGGCTGCGCGATTACGAGGAAGCGAGGCGCCGGATCTTCAACGAAGAAGTGACGAAGGTGCTAGAGAAGCACCGGAATTACAAAAAAATTAAACGACTTAGGGAAAAGTCGCGGTGGCTAGGCGACTCCGACAAAAGATAGCTGAATCGGTGATAACAACTAGTGACGACAATAGGCCCTTCACTAAAGTCAATATCGACGGCGAAGAGATGTTGGGCCTATTGGATAGCGGAGCATCCGTGACTTGCCTTGGTAAAGGAGCCCACGAATTTGTGAAAAGACATGGAGTTCAGCTAAAGAATCTAAACATAGGAGTGAAGACAGCAGACGGGAGCCACCAGAACATCGAGGGACGCTTTGTGACACAGGTCTCTTGGGGTGGACGAACACAAGAAATGGAAATATACGTCGTGCCGACCCTCCAACAAAATTTATACTTAGGGGTTGACTTTTGGAGCGGTTTTAAGATCGCTCCTAACATAGTCGCAGAGGTAGACACTCCGTCACCAGCGGCAACATGTAACCCTCTACAGGTACTCTCGCCAGAGCAATCCAAGCAGCTTGAGGAAGCCAAGCTACTGTTCCCTTCCTTCGCTGTAATGGGATTGGGAAAGACTAGCCTCGAAGAGCATATTATAGAGGTGGAAGATGAAAAAATGTCCATCAAACAGAGGCACTACCCGATCTCTCCAGCGATACAAAAGCTCCTATACGATGAGCTCGATAGGATGCTCTCGTTGGGAGTTATTGAGGAAAGTAACAGTGCTTGGAGTTCTCCAGTTGTTCTGGTGCGCAAGCCTGGTAAGAACGGGTTGTGTCTGGATTCACGTAAAGTAAATTCAGTAACGAAGAAAGACGCCTACCCTCTTCCTCACATTGAGAGTCTCCTCAGCAGGCTACAGGAGACTCGCTACATCTCCGGGATTGATCTAAAGGATGCATTCTGGCAGATTCCGCTGGAACCCAAGTCGAGAGAGAAGACGGCATTCACAGTCCCTGGACGAATGTCTTCATCTATCTAGATGATCTTTTGGTTTGCTCTCCAGATTTTGAGTCTCATGTCAGACTTCTCGGAGAAGTAGCAGCATGCCTAAGGAATGCTGGGCTGACCATCAATGTGGAGAAGAGCAAGTTCTGTAATAAGGAAATAAAGTACCTGGGATACATCGTTGGTGATGGATGTCTACGAACAGATCCTGACAAGGTATCGGCGGTCGAGAACTTCCCAGTCCCGAAGACGCCCAAGCAGCTCCGTCGGTTTCTAGGGATGACTGGCTGGTATAGACGCTTTATCCCAAATTTTGCGTCTATAACAGCTCCCATGACTGACTGTTTAAAGAAAGGCAAGTCATTCGAGATGACAGACGAGGCGCTACACGCGTTTGAAAATCTCAAAAAGACTCTGGTGTCCGCACCAATACTTACGAATCCGGACTTCAAGAAACGCTTTTATATTCAGTGTGACGCATCAACAACAGGCGTCGGAAGCGTTCTTTTCCAAATGGATGCGGAGAACAACGAACGACCGATAGCGTTCATGTCCCAGAAGCTGAATCCCGCTCAGCGGAATTACAGTGTGACGGAACTTGAGTGCTATGCGGCCGTTTTGTCAGTGAAGAAGTTCAGGGCTTACGTGGAAGGATTGCCCTTTACTATAATCACTGATCACGAAAGTTTGAAGTGGTTGATGACGCAGAAGAATCTGTCTGGTCGATTGGCCAGATGGAGCCTGAAGCTCCAAGCCTTCGACTTTGTGATTGAGCATAGGAAGGGAATCCAAAACGTAGTCCCTGACACTCTCTCGCGCGTCCATATGGAAGAGCTCGCTTCTAAACAGGCCCTGGAAGTTGACTTCAGCTCTCCATACTTCGCCACAACGGAGTATGAGGAGTTGAAGAAGACAGTAACTAACAACAAAGACAAATTACCAGACCTGTGCGTTTCGGACGGATTTGTTTACAGACGAACGGGATTACGAACCGGAGATATCATACTGGACGACATGGCATGGAAGCTCTGGATACCAACGGAGTTGCGAGAGAGTCTTCTGGAGACTGCCCACAACGCACCTTCAGCGGGGCATGGTGGTATTCACAAAACGTTGGCCAAATTAAGGCTAAAATATTATTGGCCAGGCATGGTCACGGACGTGCAGGACTGGGTTAAGTCCTGCGAAACATGTAAGATCAATAAAGCCACTAATCAAATCTCTCGGCCACCGATGGGCAAACAGACAGTTACGGAGCGGCCTTTTCAGCGACTCTACATTGACTTCTTAGGACCATACCCACGGACGAAGCTAGGTAACACACATATATTTATGGTCCTAGATCATTTTAGTAAGTTTATATTTGTTAAACCCTTGAGGAAAGCAACGGCAGCTGAGGTAGTTAGGTATCTAGAAGAAGGTATATTCCATATCTTCGGTGTACCTGAATACATTCATTCTGACAATGGTAAGCAATTCGTTTACGAGTTGTTTGCCAGCTTTCTACGGAAATACGGAGTCAAACATGTTCGCACCGCGTTTTACTCTCCTCAGGCCAATGCGTCGGAACGTGTGAACCGGTCGATATTGGCCAAGTTACGGTCATATATCGACGGGGATCAACGTAACTGGGATCTCCACCTGAGTGACGCGGCATTCTCTCTGAGGAGTGTAACGCACGATGCGACCATGTTTGTACCATACTACGTCGTATTTGGTACACCGATGATCCAGCACGGTCAAGCGTACGAAGTGTTCCGAAGGCTGGACATGTTAAAGGATACCGAGCTAGCGAACATGACTAGGGCGGACAAATTAGACTTGGTTAGGAGAAAAGTGTTCGAAAACCTTAGGCTGGCTCACCAGAAGGGGACAAAAATCTACAATACTAGGAGTAGAGACGTGACGTATAGGGTAGGGCAAATCATCTACAGACGCAACTTTAAACAGAGCAACGTACTGGACAATTACAATGCGAAGCTCGGTCCAAAATACCTGAAAGGGGTAATCCTCGCCGTGAAGGGCAAAAGCCTCTATGAGGTTGGCAATTTGCCAGGAGAAAAGGTAGGGACCTTCCATGCCAAGGACCTTTAAGCGTAGGAGAGAATTAAGACTGATTTGACGCACTCTAGCATGCCGTTTGCTGGATTATGCTAGGTTAAGTATCTATAGATTTATTTATTTATTTATATTTATATATTTAACTTTTTTGATTTTTATTTATGGATCTGTGATACTAGGTTAAGTATACGCCCTAGGTGAGAAGATGAAGACAGCAGGTTGCGCTCATCCGGAGGTGTAAAGGCCCAACAGATACAACCTCAACCGAGAGGCAAGTGATAGATAGTCTGTGATATTTATTACGTAGGTTAAGTATAAATGTTGAAGCCCGGATAATGAAGTTGGCAGAGCATGAGACTCTTAATCTCAGGGCGTTGTCCGGTTTTAACACCAAGAATCCAGGTAAGCATTTCCCTTTTTCACGAGGTCGGTTTACTCACGGCCACTCATAAACCGTCGTCGATCCTGTTGAGACAAATCCTTACCTGCAAATAAATAAGAGTTAGATAATAATTAGAAAATCTTTGTTACATACCTGTTTCTCAGTCCTCGATCCCCATCCGCCATCCATCCTGTGACCTGAAAAAAAGAAAACAAAAAGAAAACTAAAGTACCTATTGAGTCCCGTGGGTAAACTTACCTGCCAAAAGGGTTCCCTCGATGACCAATGTACAGCCATAATGTGGAGGCAATAGCCACATTGTAGTTTCCCTTTTTTTTAAAAAATTTTTTTACGCCGAGCACCGCATGCATCGGGATAATAAAATAATAAACAATATTTTGATTATGACGTGCGCGCATGGTACATGGTACATGGTACATGACATGGTATTTGTTGGAGGAGCACGACAATAGGGTGTGAGTGGAACTTTCCAGGGAATGGAAAGAAGAGGAAAGCTTGAGAGAAAGAGCAAAATGACGAAGACATGATTCGGGACAATTAAAGGCCGAGTTCACATGGGTGACTAGAGAAAACAAAGAAAAAGCGACGAGAGAGTTTTTGCAAGAAGCGCGGGCTTTGTGCTAAAAAAAGAAAAAAAAGAAAAAGGAGTTTTTTTTGAAAAAGGTGCAAAAAGTTTACAAGTGGAAAACAAAAAAAAAAAAAACAAAAAAAAAAAAAAAACAGAGTGGAGTGCAAAACAATATCAAAATAAAAGAATGAAGAACCTTTAAACAATAAGAAAAGAAGGGAAGACAAAGATCAAAGTGCACACACAAAGTGTAAAAAGTGCATAGCTCCGGGGTGAAAATAACAAAACCCAGCGACAAATAGTGTTTATTTGATAAACAGTGACTAAAGGTGCCTATATGTATTTACATATATATATATATATCTATACGGAAAAAAGTTCCACTGACCTCGCCGCGGTCATTATATAAACATATACATTATACGGAGTGACAAGGTCCGCTCCACTACAGTGTGGTAGAGAAGTGAAGTGCCACTCAATCAACCTCCAAAGTGCTGTGTCTTGACGGAAGTCCGGGAACCAGAACCAGTGCAGTGGAAGCCGAAAACTTCGAAAGAAGCCAGGACTAGAGAATAGTTTTTTTTTTGTGTTGAATATAATTGAATTTTTGGTAGCTTAAGTGTAGTTGATAAGTTTTGTTTTAGTTTTTTTAAGTTAATTAATTTAAATTAATTAGTTGTGAAGTTGTGAACCTGGCTTTAGTTTTCGTTCGTGAGTGTTCGCGAAAAGAGGGCAGAGACCCCACAATTATCGAAATTAATTCCAGGAGGATCCTTCACCGTGCTGAGCGCAGGACGTCGGGGGACAAGAAACAACCTGTGAGTAACCGTCTCGTAGTTGGAGACTTCAGTACATGTGGTGTATTGTCGGTAGTGCTGTAGCCAGGGTTACCACCCAGCCCCTAAGTTGGAATTTCTTTTACATTAAATTTGTTGCTTTATTCTTTTATTTTTACATTTTTATTTTATCTTAAGTTTGTTTGAATTTTTTTCTTCAGTTTTCTTTAGTTTAAGTTGCTTTTTTTTTTCTTTTTCTGAATTGTTCTGTTTAGTTTTTTGTTAGGGGCTAAGTTTGAATATATTTCCTTTTTCGGCTAAATAAAAATCTGGAATTGTATATTTTATAATGGGTATGAGTGTTTTCTTTTAAAATGGAGTAGTTTCGTTTTGCCGGAATGTGTGTGTAGAGTGAAGGGAAGTCCGTCCTTCTTAGGGTAGTGGACGGGGTGGAGCGTTAGGCCGTGGCTAACGTCTCCGCTGAGGGGCTATCTCCCGCAAAACCGCCAAGGGAGATAGCATTGGTCATGTCATCGGTGACATGAGGGGTGGGCAGGCAAGTAGTGCCAATGACATCAGGCACCCTTAGGTTCTCAACGAACCTCCACTGGCAAATGACGCTGGAAGGGCGTTATTGGCGAGTAGGGCTTAGGTTAGGTAGTTTTAAGTTAGTATAGATATAGGGTAGGTTTAATTTGAAGGTAGGTAGGTTAGTTTAGGTTTAGTGTAGGTTAGGTAGCTAGACCCGCGGTGCCCCTTCCGGCCTTATTTGTTGGTGAAGGCATAAACACTTTGAACGCCTTTCTCTTCCCTTTCCTTTCCCACTTTCTTCACTATCTTTGATGTCCGTTCGCAGTCTGGTTAGGGTATTAGGCTCTCTTTTCTCTTTCAACCTTTTCGTTCCCTTCCTTCTATTTTCCCTTAGCTAGAACAGGCATGATTTCTTTTGTGTGCAATTGGGTGATGTCTGAGGAGTGGACAAGAACCGCCCCCGTCCGTCGAGCTTAGCCGAGCAACGACAAGCATGCCGCCGTCCTCCTCCTCAACATCGAAGCTGCCCTTGTGGCATGACCCACTGCAACAGTTTTGAAAATAAAAATGAGGGAAGCCAACGGTTAGGAGTGGATAAATTTACTTTGGCATCTAATATATGGTACGTATTTATCGAAGACAGTCAAAACTGTTATAATCGGGACAAATATGTTACAGTTAACGAGCAATTGTTCCCAACCTAATTAGATGTCGGTTCACCCAATACATGCCTAACAAGTCGCATAAATATGGTATAAAGTTTTGGTTGGCATCTGATGTCAAAAGCAAATATGTTATAAATGGATTTCCTTACTTGGGAAAAGATGAAACAAGGTAGCCATCTGTTCCATTGGGTGAGTACCTGGTTTTAAAGCTTATTGAACCATTTACAGGCAGCGGCAGAAGTGTTACTACCGACAATTTCTTCATAAGCAGTACTCCGGCAACAAAGCTTTTACAGGAGAGAGTTGCCAAGATCTGTAAAAATAAAAAAGGACAAAATGGAACGCTTTTCAGTGCAAATTTACGCAACAAATAACTTGGCCCTAACCGTTTATAAAAGTAAGTCAAACAAAAAAGTACTTTTATTAAGTTCATTGCATAAATAAAAGTCAAAACCAACAATAAGCGGCTTCCTGAAACAATAAAATTTTACAACAGCACAAGCACAAGTTTTCAATATCCTTGATTTGATCGGTATAATCGCATGGATAATTTACAAAGAAACGACGGAGAGATTTCTTATTCCAGCTAGGAGAGGAACTATCAACTGCATACAAAGAATGCAATGAGAGAACAATTAATATTGTTCTGGTAATAGAGCCACTCCAATTTATTCTCAGTGTAAAAAATACTCGTGTGGTAAGTACTTAAAAGACCAACTAATCATCTGCAAAAAGTGTTGTATTGAATAAGGAAATTTTTTTTATTAATTTTTTTTTTTTTTTATTAATTTTCCATACCCGAATACTGGACGAAATTTAAGCTAATAAATAAGAATAAATATTATTCTCGATTAAATATAATAAAAAGAGTAACTTTTTAAAGTTTTTCGTTGGTAATTGGCTAAGGTGTCAAAAGACACCTTTTCGTTAAAATAGGTATACACAAAATCTTGGTCGAAATAATGGTAATAAAACGCGTTAAATTCTTCTATGATCAAAAGTTGAGGCAAAAAGTTCTGCGATGTCCCAAGGGCAGCAAAAGCTGTTGATCATTTGTAAAAAACATATAGAATTCCGCCTCGTCTTCAATTCCAACGCTCATTTGCAATGACATTCCAGCTGTCAGCTCTTTGGACAAAGCAAGAGCTGTTAGCTGCACATTTTGCAGCCAGCTCAACGCTTCCAGATTGCGCGTTATCTGCGCCTGTACTCGAGAGCGTTAATTTTGCCATAGGACAAGTCCATTTTCACAAGTCCATTTGTCCATTGCAATAGATCTAAGCCTGCACAAATCCGCTGGCCCGGATGGTATCCCCCCGTAGTTCTGAAGAGGTGTTCTTCTACGCTGCGTAAACTTTTCCATTTGTCCTACTCTTTAGGGCTCTTTCCGAGTAAGTGGAAAACAGCATTTGGCCAGCCAGTCCCTAAAAAGGGCGAACCATCATCACCTCCTATAGACCCATAGCACTTACGTTCCTACTTTCCAAGGTCATGGAAACACTTATAAATCGTCAACTCATGAAATATCTTGAAACCCGGAAGCTTCTTAATGACCGGCAATTCGGCTTCCGCAGCGACAGGTTCACTGGTGATTTGATGGCTTATCTCACCGAAAAATGGAACTAATCTTTGCACAATGTAGGAGAAAGCATGATCGTTGCACTTGATATTTCAAAAGCATTTGACAGAGCCTGGCATCAGGCTCTCTTGTCGAAGATGCGTGGAATGGATTAGAAATTTCCTCTCGAAACGTTCAATAAAAGTTGTATTCAGCTGGTGCATTTTAAGACCAAAATGCAACCGAATGCATTCATTTAAGCCTGGTGGAGTTATAAATGCAGTTCTTGCATTACAATTTGATGATACCCTTTTGCTAAATCTTACGTTAAAAAATAAATTGCTTTTATTAACTTGCCGAAGAGGTTTTCCATATTTGGTACAAATGCCTTGCTTCGCATAAAATTAATCATATTTAAAATTAATTTTTAAAAAAGTCAATGTTAATATACTAATGTTTTTATTTTGTTTATTGAAGTGCTGTTGGATATACAAAATTTTTTTTCTCTGTAAATTGCAAAACGTTAAGCGTTCATTTTTTAGCTTAGTTTCTGCACATGTCGCAATAACACAGATGATTTTAAACATGCAATAATCTTGTTAGCCGGTGTTGAACGCGAAATGACTTGTTAATTTTGTCGAAAGTTCCCAGACAACAAAAGTCATTTCCTTTAAGGTCCTCAAGTGTACGGTTCAATGCCTACCTTTGTGCGCCATTTTACAGTTACCCCATATAGCTATTTGACACCTTTGGAGAACTTTACCCATTGTATAATTTTTATATTACATGTTGGTGCTTCAATAGCCTCTAATGAAATAACAAATTAATCGTTTTGCGCACTAACTTACTAACTCGTTTACTCACACTCGAAATTCTAATGTAAAATGAAAGTCGTTAAGTAGAAGTAGATCTATAGCTTGTCCTTTGATCTTCGTTTGCTGAATTATCCTCCATGTGGCCAAAGCGGCCGTTGTCTTTAGCACGCCTATACCGTAGTATTCCGCGTTGAGTTATTCTTACCATACAACTAACTTCGAAAATATGCGAATGCTAGAAGATGGTTTAACCACACAAAACAATTTCTTCACCTGCTTTTGCAACATTCTGGAATGGGAAATTCACGTGTTTGTGTTCATATTTCCTAATTTTTCATCGAATGCATTCTTATTTTTCAGTAGGTTAACTAAATGCATTGGTTTAATTTTTCATTCCGGACATTGTCACATTTATGAGTCAGCACAAAAGTGATGATGTGATGAACCAACTGCATCTTGGTGCAACCTATCTGTTATGTACTATGTACTATGTGTATTATGTATCGTTGTGTAACGTTGCCATTTTTACCAACAACTTCCTATTTGTATCCATATTATAGATAATATACAGCTGTGTTTTATATATGTTCAGTCTGATTCTTTATGCTTTTATTTGCACAAAAGAAGTTTCTAGCAAAGCAGAGTGCTTAGGTAATAAATTAACTTTTGAAATGATTTTGAGTTGTCATTGTAGTGTTGTTAAGTAATGGCTGGGTGATGTGGGAACAGGATAGGCACTAATTGGTATCAACCTGGCGATGCCCAGCTGCTGTAACTGTCTTCCACACACCAATTGTGCTTATTCTACCTCCACGTTGGTAGCCATCGGGTACTGGTTGTTGTTCACGCGAACTCAACCTGCTAAACATACAAGTGCGACATCCGCCCAAGAGGTCTAAAAAAGGGCCTGATCCTCCAGGTTGGGGGTGTGCGTCGGGGTAACTGCCCGGCCACATTAAAAATAACCAGTTACGAAACAAATGAATGCCTCGGATATGGATGGATTCACAAACGAAAAAAGGATAATGCTCTACGGATATGCACGTGGAATGTGAGGTTCCTAAACAGACCACGTGCAGCCGATGAACTTGCGGAGGTCCTGGACTGCTATAAAGCAGACATTACCGTAATTCAGGAAATGCGGTGGGATCGGCCGGGCAAGAGTGAGAAACTGCGATATATACCACGGCGACTGCTACAGGGAGAGAGGGAAACGCTTATTTGGATGCGATTTTGTTGTTCGAGGCAGACTTAGGCAAAAAGTCTTAAGCTTCCAATACATAAGCGAACGCCTCATAAGAATCCGCATCAAGGCTAAATTCGGGAATATACGCCTCAGATGCGCCCACGCCCCGGCAGAGGAAAAAGATGACAGCAGTAAAGAGGACTTCTATCGCCTCCTAGAAAGAACATATGATCGATGCCCCAGCTACGACACCAAGATAGTTCTAGGAGATTTCAACGCTCAGCTGGCAAGAGAAGAAGTCTTTGCTAAAGTCATCGGAAGACACAGCCTGCACGCCAACACCTCCGGAAATGGACTCAGGCTATTTGACTTCGCCTCGGGGCGAAATCTCTCTGTGGCCAGCACGCGGTTCCCACACCTCAACATTAATCAAGGTACCTGGCGATCACCTGATCAATCAACCGTCAACGAGATGGATCACGTTGCGATCGACGTCAGACTCTCCTCCAATATTCTCGATGTCCGAACCTTCCGAGGTGCAAACATCGACACGGATCATCACTTTGTTGTAGCCAAGGTAAGAACCCGGATATCGAGAGAGCAACGGAGTCGAGATAAGCCAAGACGGTTTGATGTCGGAAAGCTACAATCGCAACCGATGGCTAGAGCCTTTGCCGATCGATTCTCCCTGAAACTATCTCAAAGTTCGACGCTTCCTGCACAAACAATAGAAGACAAATAGAAACGTTGTCAAGAAGCCATCAAAGAGGCCGCCACTGATGTGCTGGGTTTTACGCCACCACATAAGAGGAACCCATGGTTTGACGACGAGTGTAGGCAGGCGCATGCAGCCAAACAAGAAGCATACAAGGCAACGCTGCATCGAACGACGAGAGCTGTTTGTGAGCTCTACAAACAGAGAAGAAGGGAAGAGAACCGGCTTCTCAGAAGAAAAAAGAAAGAGCTCCATTTCCTCTACCGCGCACAGAAGCGCGCGGTAGAGGAAATGGAGAAGTGCTATGCAAGGAATGACGTCCGAAATTTTTACCACAAGATAAAACAGTTATCCGGTGGTTATAAACCTCGGACAGAGGCCCGCCGGGACCAAAATGGACAACTAGAGGTAGAGTCGCAGTCGGTGCTGAGAATCTGGAAGGATCATTTCTGCAGACTCCTAAACGGCGATGATGACACAAATCCCGCTGTTAGGCAGAATGTTCCACTAAATTTGGACGATGATAGACAAGCATTCCGTCCCCCCGACTTAGACGAGTTGAAGATAGCAATATAGAAGCTAAGGTCGAACAAAGCTGCTGGAGCGGACGGACTGTCCGCAGAACTATTTAAAGCAGCTGGAGATCACCTGGTTGGGCGCATGCACCAGCTCATCTGTAAGATATGGTCGGAGGAAAGCATGCCCGATGAGTGGAATCTCAGCGTCGTTTGCCCGGTCCACAAGAAAGGAGACCCCTTTGACTGCACCAAGGGATTAGTCTCCTGAACATCGCATACAAGATCCTCTCTGCCGTATTGTGTGAGCGTCTGAAACCATTTGTCCATGACCTGATAAGTCCCTATCAGTGTGGTTTCAGGCCAGGGAAGTCCACAATAGACCACATCTTCACATTACGGCAGATCCTGGAAAAGACCCAAGAAATGCAAATTGACACTCACCACCTATTCGCCGATTTCAAGGCTGCATATGACAGTGTGCATAGAGATGAGCTATACAGTGCCATGTGTAGTTTTGACATTCCTACCAAACTCGTCAGATAACGTAGGATGACGATGGAGAACTCTCGCTGCTCCGTCAAGGTTGGTAACGAACTCACCGAGACCGTCAATGTCAAAAAAGTTTTTAGACAAGGCGACGCATCATCCTCGAGAAGATTGTGCGTAACTCACAAGTCAACATCAGAGGAACGATCTTCCAGAAGTCGGTTCAATTGCTAGCTTAGTCCTTCGAGAGAGGGCCTTAAGATCGACGAATAGTTGGAAAGTGTCGATTTGCACTTCTTGGGTCTTTTCCAGGATCTACTGTAATGTGAAGATCTGGTATATTGTGGACTTCCCTAGTCTGAAACCACACTGATATGGACCTATCAGGTCACCGACAAACAGTTTCAGACGCTCACACAATACGGCAGAGAGGCTCTTGTATGCGAATTTTAAGGAGACTGATCCCTCTATAATTGGCGCAGTCAAAGGGGTCTCCTTTCTTGAGGACCGGGCAAACGACGCTGAGATTCCACTCATCGGGCATGCTTTCCTCCGATCATATCTTACAGATGAGCTGGTGCATGCGCCAAACCAACTCATCTCTGGCTGCTTTAAATAGCTCTGCGGGCAGCCCATCTGCTCCAGCAGCTTTTTTCGACTTCA
The DNA here is from genome assembly GCA_955652365.1 of Eristalinus aeneus. NCBI lineage: Eukaryota > Metazoa > Arthropoda > Insecta > Diptera > Syrphidae > Eristalinus > Eristalinus aeneus. Next base: position 14,039,185 of record OY019132.1, on the reverse strand, counting down.
GCTTGGATATTGCTATCTTCACATCGTTTAAATCGGGGGGACGGAATTCTTGTCTATCATTATTTATTATTATTATTTCAGTGCATTTTTATTTTTCTTAATTCATTTTCTTACATGCTAGACAAAAATACTTAAACTAGCTTACAAGTATAATCAAATGATCTTAACTCTAACTTACTGACTCTTCATGAGTACTCTAAGCTAATCTAGATTTTTTGCCTTATGCCTTTCGGCTTCTTATATTTTTAAAGTTTAGCGTTAAAACGTATATATATTTTTAATTTTTATCCAAGAAAATTGAAAAAAAAAAACTTGGAATTCAGAAATGTATTATTCCTAACGTAACTAACCCTTATATCCTAACTATGCGACCTTTAAAATTAACAAAAACTTAACTTAAATATATACAATAATAACTTAAAACTTAAATCTATTTAACTATTTACAGTTATCTTAACTATAATCTTAACTATGTCCGTATAACGTTACGGACGCATACCCCAGGGCGTATATGTTATTTATATGCTGAACATATATATCTAATACGCCGTGGAGCACCTTTTTTTTAAAGTTTTTTATTGTTTTTTGTATATTTTGGTTTTTTGTATTTTTTTTTTATTTTTTTTTTTGTATTTTTTATTTTTTTTGTTTATTTTCTTATTTTTAATTTTTTTTATTTTTTTTTGTCTATAAAATGCCTTAGATCTAACTTAACCTATACGAGTTGGCCCTGCTGACTCAACTACCCCGTCTTTTATTTTAAGAACTTAGCGGCTCCGAAGACTGGTTCTGGTGCAAACACCAATAAAATAGCCGTTCCTTTGCAGAGACTGCTCTGTCGCGGGCAGAAATCGCTCTACTGAACCGTAGGAGTTCCTCGTGGCTGCGAGCGACGTCCGGCTCGTATTGAAGTCGCCTTTCCACTGTTCGGCGTACGACATGGAAGATGATAGGGCAGCCTTCCTTATCTTGAATCAGGCCTTTACTGTCCAAGTAGGGCCAGGTGATGTGACTGGATTTATGAATCACATGATTCAAAATCACATCCGTATCACTATTTATAGTGACAACGGAAACACTGATGGAGGAAAGACCATCTGTGGCGGGATGGCGGCTAACAGACCCAGGCTTAGAGGGAACCTGACTGATAGTGACAGCTTAACCAGAGGCTATATTCTGGTGCCACGGGAGGTCAGGGGCCCCTGGAACTTCGGTTCCAGCCTGACCATTGCGGTAGGCCCCCTTGTGGGAGTTTCGTGGTGGCTGTGGTTTACCACCTAACATCGCGGGTAGAGTCGAGGATAGTGTACTGTGCTGACTTGTCTAGCCCATTGTTTAAGCATAACTAGGCAAGTCGGTTAGGGGACTATCCCTTCTCAGTGTGGAGTTGCATTCTCAACCGGGCGCTGCGACCCAAAGAGCGTAAGAGGTTTTAGGAAGGCTTCGCATCAAACCAAGGTGGGGTGATTGCCCCTCAAGCATGATCCCAGTTTGGTACTTGGGTAACTAAGGCGTTTAGTCTTGCGTTATCTACGACTCTTGGGAAAAAGGTTCCCCGTGATATAAGCCGTTAAGGCAGGTGATCACGTAAAACCAAATCCCACATCTGTCCAAGTAGGGGAAAGCTTCAGGTGGAATGAAGCCCTTAAGACGCACCCGTTCATGATACATTTCATTTGGGTAGTAAGCCCCAAAGATCAGGCTGTTGGTTGAAGCCATGGCTCGAGCAGTGTGACTACGAATCAACTTAATAATAAAATTATCTATCCTTATAAGGTTTGCCTCGTTGTACAGAACCTCATTGGGGTAGAATTTCTTGTACTGCAATTCTGGTGTTCGATATAAACGAAGACAGGCCCGAAGGCACCGCCTCTTGAATACCCTCATCTTTTCCATTTGGGAAGGACTCACGTTGAACCACACAGGACAACCATATACCATGATCGGCCGGATAAGGGCCATGTAGCAGATTACCTTCACTCTGGTGTCAAGTTGGCTGCTGTAAAACAGCCCTCTTGCCATAGCGAAGGCATTCTTAGCTCTGGTCAGAGCTGTATTCACATGGATACCACCATATAGATACTGGTCCAACCAGATGCCCTGGTATCTTACTACATTCTTCACGGCCAAGGGCTGTCCCAGTGGGTCAACTATGCTGAACTTGCGCCAGTTTATTTTCGTGTCCCTTGAGGCTCTGGACAGCGGGGTTCTGAAAAGGATAGTTTCACACTTCTGGTAGTTGATTTTCAACTTCCAGTCGTCGCAAAATCGTTGAATTGCATCGAAGTCACTCTGCAACAAACCATTTATTTCTTCTACCTTTGGCCCTGATCTGTACGCGATTAGATCATCGGCAAACGCTATTAAGTTGGGCATAGAACCTATAAGATCACTAGTGAATATAGTGAACAAGATCGGCGAACCAACCGCCCCTTGTTGCAACCCATTTTTTATATGGAACACAGTGATGGAAATTTCGTTGCCATTTTTCACAACGAACTTCCTACCTGTTACCATGTCATAGATCATATATAGCAATGTTTTATGGATGCCGAGCCTGACTAACTTAAGAAAAAGACCTTCTAGCCATACGGTGTCGAATGCTTTTTCCATGTCAATCAGGCAGGCTCCTGTGCACTGTGTTTTGTTTCTATTCCACTGAATCTTGTCTATCATTGTCCAAATCGAGTGGAACATTCTGCGGATTTGAGCCGTCATCGCCGTTAAGGAGTCTGCAGAAATGATCCTTCCAGATTCTCAGCACAGACTGCGACTCTACTACGAGTTGTCCGTTTTGGTCCCGGCAGGTCTTGGTCCGAACCTTTTATCCTCCGGATAGTTGTTTTACCTTTCGATAAAACTTTGGAACTTCATTCCTGCCATAACACCTTTCGATTTCCTTGACCACGCGCTTCTCATGCTCCTTCTGTTTCCTTCTGAGAAGCTGGTGCTCTTGCCTTCTTCTCTGTTCGTAGAGCCACGAACAGCCTTATAGGCGCCTTGTTTAGCTGCATGCGCTTGCCTGCACCCGTCGTCAAGCCATGGGTTCATTCTTGTCGAAAATCGACGAAATTTTGTACGTCCCGTGAAAGTGTTTGTCCGCCCAGTAGCGAGGTAAAAGAAAATCTCCAATCTCTCGCCAATATCCGAAACCCCTGTTGCCTGAGTCTGCACGAGAGTTTACGCGCTGGTAGGAATCGCGACACGAGAGGTACTTATCCGTTGAGAGAAAAAAAGGACGGGGAAAATATTGCAAACAAGAGAGTTTGTAATATTTCAACTAAAATCCCTCGGAAAGAGAGAGAGAGAGAGAGAGAGAGATAGAAAAAAAAAAGAGATTAAAAGAAAAAAAAACAATTTCTGGAAGAGCCAAGCAGATGTTGAGAATTAACTTTCCCAGAATCTTCTCCTTCCGAACATCTCTTCCAAGGCGGATCACCAAACGCCTGGAATTATGCAACCGGACGTGCCAACAACACTCCTATGTAATGAATGCAGTTTGTAATGGGAAGTTGGCAATGGCAAGTCATTGCAGAGGGAAAGGGATGTGTCTATGTTTAGGCGAGACTCGGTGTAAATGAATGAAGTGTGGAAGACGGCGCCGGGGAAGCAGAATTTTGGGAGTGTTTTTGGTGCGGGATGCAAATGAAAAGAGAGCCGTGCGCCGGCGCGATGGGCTTTTTCCCACCACCGGGCGGTCAGTTCAAGTTTGCCTTTATCTGCAAGGGGAGGAGTTGGGAATAATCCTCAAGAAGAGGAGTTTCCAGTGAAAAAAAAGGAAGAAAAAAATTTAAAATAGAAGTAATCAGAGTGCAAGCAAGAAAACAGAGTGGGAACTAAAAAGAAGAAAAAAAAATAATCGGAAGACCAAAGGGAGGAACAGGACAGGAAGGAAAGGTTCCGGGAGAGGCGGCAACAAGCGGAACGTCAGAGCAACGAGGGAATCGAAAACGGTTAAGTACCGCCTTCGTGGGAAGAAGTTTACATTATATTTTGGTGAATTATTAGTGTTTGGGGGATCCCTTCTGGGTCCATAGAGAAAGAAAATCAATTTTTTTTGGGCGTAGCACCTAGTGTTGTAAGGCAAAAGGTACCGCGTAAGGTCCCGGTTCCGGCCGTTATTCGTGTAACAGTTTTCGCAGCACAAAGGCTGCAACTCGAGCGCGTTTGTTTGTGTCCCGTAATTTTCCGATACCGGTAATGGTATCACGTGGATTGTTGGCGAGGGATCGAGGGTCATCTTAGACCCGCTATCATTTTCGTGTGTGTGTGTGTGTGCGCGCCGAGCCTAGCGGCGGGAGCTAGGTGAATTAGATCGGCTGTGCCGACGTGTGGGCTGCGGCCGGGAAACTCGGCCTCCCTAAAATGGGGACATAATTTTGCTTTGTCTTAGGGTTTCGTCGTTCCCGGGAAAGACGACGTGGCGTCCATCTCCCAGGAGGGGAGAGAGTACAGTACTAACAGTTGGCGGACTCTCCCCCTGCTAAGTCTAGTAGAGCAAGAGGTTCGAAAGAAACCCCATTATCGAATTTTGTGCGACATTCTAAGTGGTGACGTGAAACCCAGCACATCAGTGGCAGCTTCTTTGATGGCTTCTTGACAACAGTTTATGTTAGTTTATTTTATTTACATCCTCGCAAGACCCTTCGCTGTTTTCGATATTTTTATACTATTACTTTACCGGTTGATTCCCATACAAATCTCCAGTTGCATTTTCTGGCCTTGTTTTTTGCTAACCAAAGAAGGTCTTTGTTAGTAGCTGTGACGTGGTTGTTGATGTATATTTTTACTTCAATTTCGAGTGGTGCGTTTGAAGCAAAGCCATTAGATGTATTTTTTTTAATTTTCTTCAGAGGAATATTACAGAAGGTTCTTGCCTTCTATTAATTACTTTTGGTTTAGACGCGTGGCCTGCGAAAGAAATTATTACTGTTGTTTTGTTTGGATTTTTTATGTTTGTTCTTTAAACGTCGGTGATATCTGAGTGTAATAAATCGTGATCTATTGTCTTTCCTAGTGCTTGACGATATCTCTTAAGTCGGCGGAATGTTTTTTATTTCAATGTCGATTCTTAGCAATTGTTGTTCGAGAAAGTTGATTTTGTGTCCATTGAATGTATTTGCTCATATTTTTTCCTGTTGCTTTCTTTAAGTTCCTTTATTTCCTTTGAAAATTGTTGTAGTGTTTAATAGTAGAGTTGTTGAAAAAAAAACTAATGCAATTTCTCCAAATGATTTCCGCCCGATTAGTTTACTACCATGTCTCTCAAAGGTTTTCAAAGAGTTTTGGCTCAGCAAATCTAATTAATAGGAATTCGTTGTTGAATCCCTGCCAATCGGGTTTTAGGCAAAAACATAGGTGTGCTTCAGCTATGGTGAAAGTCTTAGATGATATACGACAGGGATATGATGATGGTACGCTAACTATTCTTTGTTTCCTTGATTTTTCCAAGGCATTTTACAAAGTCAACCATATAATTTGTTTCGAAGTTTAATGTTAAGGTTAATTCTTGCTAACTAATTATTACTGTTAAAGTACAAAAAACTCTAACTAGTGTTTAATATAAATTTCATCATCCCATATAAACGCCGTTTATGTAAAAGAACACCTGTGCCCTTCAGGCAGCCGACAAACTGTTGCAACGGCAATTAGTTCGAACATAAGAAAAACACGAGACATCACACCACATAAATGCCGTTTATGTATTTATGTATAACATATGTGTGCCCTTCAGGAAGCTGGCGAACTTTTGCAGTGGCAATTTTTCATTTCTTATATTCACTCTCTGTTTAACTAGCAATGTGATAAGTTGTCTGCGATTGTATAAATTTAAATACAGTCAATTAAAATTGGGAAATTGTTTGTCTTCACTAAAACATAATTTTTTACTGAAGGCTTGGACACTATTTTGCTCTTATCAATACAGCTATTAAGTTGATAAAAAGTTTTTTGACTGGCGAATGACATAGAGTTACTATTGAAACCATTAACTCCAGTCCTAGATCTGTTAGTAATGGTGTTCCGCAGGGTTCCATTTTGAGTCCAATACTTTTCTGATTGTATGTTAACGACCTGCCATCTGTATGTAAAAATGTAGGTTTCCACCTCTACGCTTATGATGTTCAACTCTATATATCGTCAATGTACTCTGTTCGGGTTGTGAACTACCGGTGTTCCTTTTGTTGGACAAAGAAAAACTTGTTGAACAAAGGAATTTTGTATAACAAAGAAATTAAAACACATCTGTAGAATTTTACTGCAAATTTGAAATAAAACCACTGCCTATCAACGTTATAATTGCACATAGAATTTTATTTTGTGTCTTCCCTTTATATTTGAAATTATTTTGTTTACATTTGCCCCTGGTACATGTATGTGTGTGTATATGTGTGTGTTTCGAAGTTTGTTGGGTATGGGTGGTTCCATGCACCCATGAAGCGATTGCTGACGTCACTGCGATCGCAACATTCTCCCCGCCGGTGAACAACGTTCTCAACGTCCTCTCTCTGCTTCTTGGTGCACTTATGATGCTGCTTCGGTGGTTGCTCATCCGCTGCAAGTTTAACTCATCCTTCTGCTGCAATTAATTGTTGATTGTAGGACTACTCATCCGCTGCCAGTTGAATTCTTCTATACCTCTTTCACGACCCTGGACAATCATGCTTGGCTCATGCAATGATAAGAAGATGGATTAGTGAACGGAACACATGCATAATGAAACCAAACAAGCCAATGAAACGACACATGAGTGACGACCCGCTTGTTTATATGCAACGATGGACTGGAACTAGAGGTGAGGGGTGACAGACGTTCTTATGGTTATCCAGCATGTGGACTGGGACTTGAAGTGAGGAGGGCAGCATGCCCTTTTGATTGCCAGCATATGGACTGGAAATCCGTATGAGGTGTGGGGTGTACTACACATTTTTTTTATTTCTATTTTTTTTTTCTGTGCAACATCTGCAGGAAATGTGTGGATTGATTACTTTAAGGTGCATTAATGTAGTGTGATAAGTGTTTAAATTGTAATATTATTGATTTTATTGATTGTTGTTATTGCATGCAAGTAATTAAATGATTTAGTTAGAGTTCGGGTTGAATTCATTTGAATGGGATTAAGTATTTGTGTATGTTTCCGCCTAGTTGAGACATTGAGTAGATTTGGGGTTTAGTTTGTATTCGAAAATTGTTTCCGTGAATGCATTGAGTGCTTGAGTGTTATGAGTGCATAAAGATTTAGTGGTTTCTATTAACCAGGCAATAAGTGGACTGTACGTTTGATATGCTTGTGAAAAGTATACGAATGAATATGTGTGTATGTTTGGTATGCAGAGTGTGCGGTACGATGATTGTTACTTCATTTGTTAAATCATACCTGGTGAGTGTTTTCTTGTGTTTGGGTTTGTTGTGGATCTTCTGACCTGTTGACTGGCAATGGACATAGTTTGGTAACAGGCCTTCGGAATTCTCCGTGCTGAGTTCTTACTGTTACTACCCTCGTTAGCTGGTCTGTACCAGGGTGAGTGGCGATGATTCGACCGAGGCTCCAGCGTGCTGGGGGAGTTGTTCATCCTTTATCAACACAAGGTCATCAATCTGTGGCTGTGGATGCTGTTTCAACCACTTCGGCCGTTGTTGGAGTCGAGCCAAATATTCGCCTTGTCATTGTTTCCAGAAGTCCTGAAGGCGAGTTTGAATCATTTTCCAACGATCCTGTAGGGTGTGTTTGCATTCGGCCCAATCTGGTTCCGGTACTGCGAACATCGTATTTCCAATGATAAAGTGTGCTGGCGTTAGTGCTTGAAAGTCATCGGGATCATTTGACATAGGGCATAGTGGTCTTGAATTCAAACATGCTTCTATCTGTGATAGAAGCGTGGTGAGTTCTTCGAATGTTAGAGTGTCACTTCCTATGACTCTTTTAAGATGGTATTTGACACTCTTGACTCCTGCTTCCCACAGTCCTCCGAAGTGGGGAGAAGCAGGGGGAATAAAATTTCACCTTATGTTGTTTTTCGATGATTCTTCAGCGATGTTCTTCCAGTCCGTTGTGCTTGTTCTTAGAAGACGACCTAGTTCGGCTTCTGCTCCTACGAAATTTGTCCCACAATCGCTGTAGACTTGACTGCAAAGGCCTCTTCTGGCTGTGAAGCGTCGAAATGCCGCCAAAAATGCTTGGGTAGTCAGATCACTTACCGCTTCTAAATGCATTGCCTAGACAGACAAAAACTGCGATATACCCCTTGAGACATTTGGCTCCTCGTCCTTTCCAAGTTTTGACTGAAATTGGTTCCGCGTAATTTACACCCACGCGTGTAAAAGGTCTGGAAATCCTGACTCTCGGTGCTGGAAGCTCTCCCATCATCTGTTGTGCTGCCTTACTGCGAAACCGGTGACAGATAACGCAGTTGTGTATGTGGCTTTTGACGGCGCGTTTAACTTGAAGAATCCAATACCTTTCCCTTAGCCAGCAGACCATTAATTGTAACCCACCATGTAGTGTTCGTTCGTGTGCGAGTTTTATTATTAATTTGGCCAAGTGGTGTCCGGGGCTTAGGATGATGGGGTGTCTTTGATCGTACGAAAGCTGTGAGTATTTGAGCCTCCCACCGACTCTAAGAATTCCATCCTTGTCCTTGAATGGGTTGAGGGCTCCCATGCCTCTGGCCCTACGAATCTCCACGGGAAACGAATGTTGTTGTGCACATCGGATAAGCGTGTTGTGCGTTTCGCTGGTTTCCTCTGAACATAAGGGACCAGAGATCCTGGAACCATGGGGCCTCCGCGCATTCTGGATAAACCTCTTACAATAACCTATGGTGCGTGTAAGCCGATTTAAGTCCGAGAACCGCTCGATTATGGCTGACAGGTCCGTCACGTTGATGTGATTCACTTTCATTGTTGTTGTTGTTTCCAATGTGTTATGTATTGTTGGTTGAATAGGTATGTCGAAATCTCACTTTGTTTGTAATAACTGTGGGCCGTGCCACCATAAGTCGTCGGAGATGAGATGAGATGGCAGTATACTTCGAGATGCTAAATCGGCGGGGTTATCTTTAGTGGAGATATGGTTCCAAATACGAACCTCTGTCAATCGCTGAATTTCACCTACCCGGTTTCTCACGAAAGTCTCCCATCGTGACGCTGGTGCCTGGATCCATGCGAGCGTGATAGCCGAGTCCATCCATGCTTACATCTTGATGTGTTTCGGCTCGAGAGTTTGAGCAACATGATGTAGCAGTTTGGCCATCATCACCGCTCCACATAGCTCCAAACGCGGCAGACTAACTGGTTGTATCGGTGCAACCTTGAACTTGGACATCAGGAGGTGCATCTGTACCTTACCTTGACCGTCTTCTGTTCGAAGATAAACCACTGCTCCGTATGCTTTCTCAGACGCGTCGCTGAATCCATGGAGTTCTTTTCTAACATTTTTGCCTGATGTGTGGACCCATCTTGGAACGCGGATTTTGCTGATGGCAAGTAAGTCTTCATAGAAATTGTTCCATTCTTGTAAAAGTTCTCCTTTTAGGTTGTCATCCCAAGCGAGTTTGTTTTTCCATATGGACTGCATGATTAATTTCGCTCTTAGGATGCATGGTGCAATCCAACCCATTGGATCGAATAATCTTGCTGTTGTTGAAAGAATGGAGCGTTTAGTCGGCTGCAGGTTGTCTGGTGGAGTGAAACGGAAGCAGAAGTAGTCTTCACTAGGGATCCAATAAATGCCTAGAGTTGTAACTGTGTATGGCTAAGGATGATTCTCGCTCTTTTCTTGGTATTCCTCTGAGAATCTCTTCTGCGTTAGCTGTCCATTTTCGTAAGTAGAAGCCTGCTGCCTTTAACACTGCTTGAACTTCCTTTCTTTTCACATCAGCTTCAGCAATGGTATCTGCGCCAGATAGTAAGCCGTCAACATACATCTCAGTCTGGATCATCTTTGAAGCCCTTGGATGTGTCATTTCTTCAACTTTCGCAATTTCCATCAGGGTTCTAATCGCTAAATAGGGGGCTGCTGCAGTTCCGAAAGTCACCGTTTTCAGTCGAAAGACCTTTAATTTGTCGGTAGAGCTCTTGCGCCAATATATTAGTTGGTAATGGGAGTCCAACTCTGACACCCAAATTTGTCGGTACATTTTTTCTATATCGGCTGAAAACGAGAACTTATATAGCCTCCATCGCAAGATGATGTCCATGATGTTGTGTTGTAAGGAAGGCCCCGTTCTCAGATGGTCATTTAGCGACGTTCCATCCGATGTCTTGTAAGATGCGTCGAAAACTACCCTCACCTTTGTCGTCGAGCTACTGTGTTTAATGACTGCGTGATGTGGTAAATAGTAATGTCGTCTATTGCCAATCGCTCCTTCATCCACCTCGCACATGTGACCAAGTTGAATGTATTCCTCCATGCAGGAAACGTATTGTTCCTTTAGTTTGGAATCATTGGCCAGCCGTCTTTCCAGTGCCTTGAAACGACGAAGAGCTCCTTCGCTAGAACAGCCAAGAACTGGGTGTGTGTCTTCCTTGAATGGAAGAGCTACTTGATAGCGTCCGTCTTCTTGTCGCTTTACGTTCCTAGCAAAATGGTCTTCACAAGTTGCATCTTCTGGATCTATCTTCTTTTCAAAAGGAGCTTCTTCGATCTCCCAAAACTTTCTCATTAGTGTGTCGATGTCGGAGTGTTGAAAAAAGTTTCTTACTGTTTCTGGTACTACAGCTGATTTGCCAAACAATACCCATCCAAACTTGGTCTTTTGTGCGAGAGGAATGCTTCTATTCTCATGTTGTATAAGCTCTGGCAGCAGGACTTCAGCTAACACATCACTGCCTAACAGCATGTCGATTTTGGCTGGTTTGTAGAAGTTAGGATCGGCGAGCTGTAAGTTGCTTAGATGTGTCCAATTATCCACACATAAAGAACGTGATGGTAGATGGCCAGATAGAGATTTGTAAACGAGGGCCTGGATGGAAGTCTCGAATGGTGAATGGTATGAACCGATGTGGACTTCAACGCTTCTTTTACAGACACCGTTGCTCACAGATCCTAAACCAGACACTTCGACATGGGTATAGCTTCCCTTCAGTCTTAAAAGTTGTACGGCAGCCTCGGTGATAAATGATGCCTCAGAACCAGAGTCTAGCAAGGCACGCAGTGGTATTGTAGCTCCTGATGACGTCATTACTTTTACTATTGCCGTATTGACGGTTTGTGAGTTGTGTGTTAAATGATGAGTTCTTACTGCTGAGCTGGTGGATGGCTGTTCATCCTCGTGTAGCTGAAAACTTTGAGCTTGAGTGTTGAGATTGGATGAGATGTGTGTATGTGATCGTTGAGTGTGTGTTTTGCTAGGGTATGACTGAAATGAGTGGTTATTGTTGTTGTATTGAATGGTATTAAAAGAATGATTATGGTTTTGTGAAGGGGTGTTTATTTGTGCGTGATTGAGTGAACAATTATGTAACAGTGAGTGGTGTGGTTGTTGACAATAGTAACATCTGCTTGAACTTATACAATTCTGTACAGTATGCTGTATTCAAGGCAATTACAACGAATGTTAAACTTATTTACACATTTCAACTTATCGGGAATGCCCATTTTAAGAAATTTGTTACATTTCCTAATGGCATGTTGACCCTTATTACAAATTCTACAAATAAATTGATGTTCCTTTGGTTGAGCAAGGAACGACGAACGGTTTGTTGCTTTCTTAGGATGATCCACTACCGGTTTGCACTGTTGATAGCTCAACCGCCTCCAGTGTGCGAAATCGTGATTCTAGGAATTGGATGAATTCTGCAAACGTCGGTTGCTCCTTTGTGTTCTCTTTCGCTCCCAGTTTCTCCTCCCAAAGCTGCTGTGTCTTCGTTGGTAATTTCTGCAATAAGACGTACACCAAAACTGCATCCCAGTGCTGAACCGGTACATTTAGACTTTTGAGACTGTGCACAATTTCGCTGGAGGTGTCCATCAATTCCTTGATCGCTTCTGATCGTTCTTGTGTAATCGCTGGTTGGTTAAAAAGACACTTCAACTGCGTATTCACAAGGAACCGTTGGTGATCGTAACGATCTTGTCAAATGGCCCATGCCTTCGCATAATTACCATTTATAATAAGTAAATGTGCTAAGATCCTCTCAGCTTCACCTGATACACTCGTTTTCAAATAATGTAGCTTTTGTACTTCGGTTAATGCTACATTGTGATGTACTAACGATACGAATAAATCACGAAACGATCACCAGCTCTCATATGAGCCAGCAAATACTGGAACCGGAATTTGTTGTAAACGAATTTCTGAACCTTGCGTAGCGGTTGTAGATTTGACGTCGGTTTCAACATCATTTGTGGTCGATGCCTTCGCTATGTCCATCTAAATCTGCTCGATAATCAAGGTATAATTCACGGATCATTTCGAAAACATCTTCCACCTTTGAACACTCGTCATCTGCAACCGCATTTACACACTTATCAAACGCACTTTCCGCTGACTGTATCGATTTTTCTAATAACAGCAAACGCCCCGAGAGATAATTGACCGTTCTTGTACTAGCTCCTCTTTTGCCGAAATTAGAGATATCTTTTTCTAGCTGGGAAAGCATTCAACATCTTGGTTGTCATTTTATGTTTCTACTCAACCCTCTAACTACAACTCTAACAACTCTAACACAAATCTACTCACGATACTTCTTTACGTAGTCTTCTTCAATTTGGGTTGCGAATTCCAGCAGTCCGTGAAATCCGATGAACGCAGTTGAGCCATCAATTTTTTAGCAGCAGCGCGAGATCCGGCAAGCAAACTTCAGCAAATATCGAAGGATGATGACGCAGAATCGCAGCACAATTTTCCAGATTTTTTTTTGTCTAAAAATGTTGCTATACACTTATTTAAAAGTGAGGTATATACGTATTTAAAAAGTATGTTAAATCCGGTACGAAGTGACCAAAATGTTCGGGTTGTGAACTACCGGTGTTTCTTTTGTTGGACAAAGAAAAACTTGTTGAACAAAGGAATTTTGTATAACAAAGAAATTAAAACACAACTGTAGAATTTTACTGCAAATTTGAAATAAAACCACTGCCTATCAACGTTATAATTGCACATATAATTTTATTTTGTGTCTTCCCTTTATATTTGAAATTATTTTGTTTACATTTGCCCATGGTAAATGTATGTGTATGTATATGAGTGTGTTTCGAAGTTGTTTCGAAGTTTGTTGGGTTGCTGACGTCACTGCGATCGCAACATACTCACTTGTCGTTTAAACGAAGGTCTATTGGCGATATGTGAATGGGCCTCCAGATATGGAATTTTACTTAATCTGTCTTAGTGTCAGGCTATTCCTGTCGCTAATAGATCCTTTGGGTTTGAACATATTCCTGATATCTTCATCTCTGGGACAAAACTTAAGCTGGTTGAATCAACAACAGCAGCCTTGGTTTTGTCATTTATCGAAACTTATCGTGTCAGAGTTATATGAATGTCATAATCAGCCATTTTTCTGGCTGCCTCCGGAAGTTATGGATATCTGCAAGATACTTCCTTTGACGCACGATGAAAACTTGTTCAAACGCTTATTATGTCTGTCTCGTTTTTTGCTCTTCATTTAATGCTTCATAAAAATTGTTACAGTGATCGAATTTAGTTCAAATATGCGCCGATTTGTTCGATAATCTGTTTCCATCTAGAGGGCAACTTCATAATACCCACCTCGTAGAAGCCCCCTTGTTATGTGCGAGGAACTCGGACAGCCACTTTCCACAAGCCTATTTGAGTTCAACTTCACACCACCAAGAGCGTTCGCCATGGACAGGAACAGGTGGTGATCACTTGGCGCTATGTCCGGGCTATATGGAAGTTTAAACCTCAAATTCGAGCTCCCGTAGCTTCTGTTGTTCTGGTGGAACTCTGCACCCTTCCTGTTGGCCAATTCTGGACGCTTCTGGTGGATCGCCTGCTTCAAGCTGTCTAGTCGCAGTAGTTGGTAGAATTAAGCGTCTGGCCATATGGGAGCAGCTCATAGTGGATGATTCCCTTCCAATCCCACCAAACACACAGCAAAATCTTCATTACCGTCAATCCCGGCTTGGCCACTGTTAAGGACGATTCACTGGCCTTCAACCACGACCGTTTTCGCTTGATATCGTCGTATGTGATCCATTTTCATTTTTAATGTTTGGGTGACTAACTCCCATCTCCTGGGCGATGTCACGAGATGCCACATGCGGTCTAACTCAATGATTTCCATGATTCGATCGGTATTTATCGTCACAGGTCTTCCGCCGGCTGGGTTATCCATGGTGTCTCTTTCACCGGCTCTGAATCGTCGAAACCATTCCTCCGTGGTTCGAAGTGAGTACCATCACCCAAAACATCATTAATCTCACGGAACGTTTCTCTAGCGGACTTGCCTTTAACGAAGGAAAACTTTAAATTAGCGCGAATGTCGGCGTTAGTGAACTCCATGTTTACACGTCTATAACTGTTGAACCCAATATCCAAACAAATCATGCGTGGTTTTGTAGGTTATGTCAAGACCTTTCAAATGATGTATAGTATTGCCATAGTATACGAGCTCTGTAGCTTCGCCGTAGGCTAAATTGGTGCTAATTCAACGGGAGTCCTGGGTGCGGTGGGCACAGCAAGATCTTTTGGGCTGTATTCACGTAACTTTTCAGGCGACTATCCGTAGGATCCATCTAAATAATATCATAGATAATTTGCATCACGTTACCCAACCATTATCGCCCCTTCTATCGTCTGTTCATAGACAAGTATATACAGATTTCTCACCGCCATAGAAAAGACTGACATATTACAGACAAGTATGTATACTCAGATGTCTCACACAAAACAAAATACTGGTTGTCGTTTTGAAAAACTAGTCAAAAAACGCTGTCAATAATAGAAAGAGAATCAGCCAGACGTAAGGAAATAATAATGCGGAGAGAAAATTCAAAGAGAACATCGAAGAGTGATAACTTTACCGATTGCTTTTATTTATGAACCATGGTAAACAAAGGGTTTGTTTGGGTCATGGTCTTTGTGTAGAATCCATCTAAGCGACATAATTATCTGTGTGTAAGGTAGCATGATTTATCTCATTATGTTGACACAAACTCCGGCGGTCATCATCGGTTTTATCCAATGAAAGCATACCCATGCGTTAAATTTTGATCCGCCGTACTTTACAATCTGGATAGTACACTCCGATTGAATCCCTTGGCCTTTTCGTTTGCGAACAAATGTCCTGGTCTCAGGAGTACCAAACATTTTTGAATTTGTCTGTCCATAATATTTTGTTCCATTTAGAAAGTTCACCGTTCGGGTGTTCTTTCGCAAATTTGGTTAGTTTTTGTAAGTAATCAACTTACAGACAGTAGAGGTACTTTTCAGGGATTTCCGGCAGGTAAATTCTTCTTTACCAGCAGTTGATGGCGACATAAACAATAAGAATAAGGCTGATAAACATGCTACAGTTAACTAATCTTACTATTTGTCTCTCATCGGCGAGGGCTAGTTTCGTTTTTTCTTTTCGTTTCGTCTTTTCATTTTCATTTTATTTGAACACCCAACAATATCACTTTGCAAGTTTTACCCTCAAAAAGCATTTTTTTTCTTAAGGCATGTTTCTCGGGAGTACAATGACCAGTACCCACTTTACTTTACTAACAACGTTGCACTTTTGAAATATTATCTTTAAGTAACTACATAAATATGTGTAGTTATAGTTTAAAGCAGCTCTCCATTATTTTGCACAATTTAAATTCGGTTGCATTTCCTTACCAGAAACATGACTTTTTTGTACTGATAGGATGGATTTTTTTATTACCTTGTTATGGGTTTTATGATTGATGTAATAAATATATTGCGGAATAAATACAAAGCGCCTGCCTGATCACACGGATAAGGTGTATCGCTTTGATGGCCTTGTCCTTTCTATTGCAAGCATTCTGTGCATCAACAATGAAGTATTTAATATTCACCAAACAATTAAATATTTAAATTTAAATATATATAACCGAGATTCACTTGCAAATCTGTTTGGCAGAATAAGAGCGCGAAATGGCAATAAAAACAATCCAACTTTGGCAGAAATTGAATGCTTGTTAGACAAAGTTTAACTCCGTTTACCAGAATGGTTTATTAGCACAAATAAATGCTATAAACATAGAATAGAGAACACCAATTTTTTAGCACTTGTTCTATTGTTCAAAAATTGTAAATGGACCATGGACAGGAGAATGTAATTTATGAGCTGCAAATCAAAAAAAAAAAAAATTAAATTTGCACGAACAAATAACATTACTGATTGGAAAAAATAACGATAAGTAAAAAGTGTTTTTTACACATATGTATATGCGTTTTTTTCGCTTGCAACAAACAAACAAAGGCTCATTCTTTATCCCACTAAAAGCATCTCTGTTAATTATGATTGCGTTTGTACCATACACATCCATCTAGGCTTCGTATGTATTCTGATATTCTGTTGCTTTGTAGTAGTTACTGAAAGCGTTTTGCTTTCTCAAAATTAAGAGAACATTTGCCAGTATTTAAAATCAAAGTTGTTTGTTAAAATTGACCAAATCAATTATTATTGTGCAAGAGAAACTGTCTTTCCTTCGTCGGCTTTTTTGGTCACTGTTGATTTTCGATGAAACTAGGTAATTTCATTGTTATTATCCCAACGTTTCGGCAGGGATTGCTGCCTTCATCAGGGGATCTTTTTTATTGAAACAATAAAACATATTATGTTACATACATACATAGTAACAATGCAATTTAACAAGTGGATAATAAACTTACATTGATTGTGTTGTTGTTACAAATGGATGTGGATGTTAGTCTAAATGTTCTTTAAAATTATTACAAAAACCAAAATTCACAATGAAACAAAATATTGAGCACTTCCGTGTGTGAAGATCAGTCATGAATGATTTGAAATTTAAAATTTGATTTAAATACAATATGTCTAAGCCGTTACAAGTGCTGAATATACGGCAGATATATTCTGTATGTCCTGTTTCCTATTCATACTGTTGTTCGTCTGGATTATGTGCAGGGTTTCCAGAGTGTACCTTTTGCTAGTATGTTTTTCCGTTTGCAGGATTTTGACGTCATCAAGGTCGGGTAGATGGTTTGTCTGGACGCAGTGATTAGCTAATGCTGTTTTGACTGAGTTCTTGTTGTTGATGTCTGATTTATTTTAATAAAAAAGATCCCCTGATGAAGGCAGCAATCCCTGCCGAAACGTTGGGATAATAACAATGAAATAACCTAGTTTCATTGAAAGTCAACAGTGACCAAAATGGCCGACGAAGGAAATACAGTTTCCCCTGCATAGTATTTAAAATCGGTATACTAATCGATCTTTTCAGTTTCATATGTCAGTCCTTTCTACGGCGGTGAGACATCTGGGTATACTTGTCATACTGTCACTTGACATATCACAGACAAGTCTAATAATAATAATTGTTGGCGCGACAGTCCACAGGGGGATCAGGGCCTAGCTTGCTCATCAACTACTCGTGTTGTGCGCACTACTGTTCTCTCACGAGTAGAAGGGACCTACAGTTTTCTGACGACTCCCAACAGCGAAGCTGTCTTAGACAGTTATTACTCATTGAGTGTTGTCAGCAGCTCGAAAGAGGTTGTGCCATGAAAAATTCGAGTTGTTCAGCCGTGAATTAAAACTAGACCCTTCGGCGTGTAAGCGTCGCGCTATACCCACTACGCCACGGCGGCCACAGACAAGTATACCCAGAACAAAATACTGGTTGTCATTTCGAAAAACCAGCCGACAAACGCTTTTAATAATAGAAGGAGAAGCAGCCAACCGACAAGAAATAATAATGCGGAGAGAAAAATTCAAAGAGAACATCGAAGAGTGATCGCTATACCGATTGGTTGTATTTATGATATTGAACTATGGTAATCAAAGGTTTTGGTCATTGTCCTTGTGTAGAATCCATCTAAGCCATTCATCTGTGTGTAAGGTAGCATGTTTTAGCTCATTATGCTGACACAAACTCCGGCCGTCATCATCGGTTTTATCCAATGAATGGGACCAGTACCATAATAGGAAAAGCATACCCATACGTTAATTTTTTGTGCTTAACAATTTTTCTCTACATTCCGACAGCGTCAATCCATAATACGAATATATTTAGAAGGTTCCTAGTTCAGGTGTTCCCTCAAAGAAGCTGCCACTGATGTGCTGAGTTTCACGTTACCACCCAGAAGGAACCCATGGTTTGACGACGAGTGCAGGCAAGCGTTTGCAGCTAAACAAGACGCCTATAAGGCGACGCTGCATCGAACAACGATCGGTGTTCGCAAGCTCTACGAACAGAGAAGAAGGGAAGAGCACCGGCTTCTCAGAAGGAACAAGAAGGAGCATGGGAAGCGCGGTTCCGAGGAAATATAAATGTGTTATGGCAGGAATGAAATCCGAAAGTTTACTCAAAAGGTAAAACAGCTTCTCTTAGGATACAAGGCTCGGACCAAGCTCGTTCGCAGTCTGTTCTGAGAATCAGGAAGAATCATTTCTGCAGACTCCTTAACGGCGATGACAGCAAACATTTCGCTGTTGGGCAGAATTTTGTACTCGCTTTGGATGATGATAGACAAGAATTCCGTACCCCCAACTTAGATGAGGTGAAGTTGCAATATCGAAACTGAAGTCGAACAAAGCTGCTGGAGCGTACGGACTGTCCGTAGAACTATTAAAAGCAGCCAGAGATGAGTTGGTTGGGCGCATACACCAGCTCA
The DNA here is from genome assembly GCA_955652365.1 of Eristalinus aeneus. Classification (NCBI taxonomy): domain Eukaryota; kingdom Metazoa; phylum Arthropoda; class Insecta; order Diptera; family Syrphidae; genus Eristalinus; species Eristalinus aeneus. The sequence continues at coordinate 14,020,415 of OY019132.1, read as the reverse complement.
TCTGTAAGATATGGTCAGAGTAAAGCATGCTCTATGAGTGGAATATCAGCATTGTTTGCCCGGTTCACAAGAAACAAAACTCATTTGACTGCGCCAACTACCGAGGAATAAGTCTCCTTAACGTCTCATACAATATACTCTTTGTGTGAGCGTCTGAAACCGTTTGTCCATAACCTGATAGGTCCCTATCAGTGTGGTTTTAGATCAGATCTCATCCTAATGGCAGATCCTGGAAAAGGCTCAAGAAGTGCAAATCGACACTCACCACCTATTCGTCGATTTCAAGGCCACATATGACAGTGTGCATAGAGACGAGCTATACAGTGCCATGTGTAGTTTTGACATTCCTACCAAACTCGTCAGATTGCGTAGGATGACGATGGAGAACTCTCGCTGCTCTATCAAGGTTGGAAACGAACTCACCGAGACCGTCAATGTCGAAAAAGGTTTAAGACAAGGCGACGCACTGTCACGTGACTTCTTTGACATCAGTCTCGAGAAGATTGTGCGTAACTCACAAGTCAACACCAGAGGCATGATCTTCCAGAAGTCAGTTCAATTGCTAGCTTACGCTGATGACATTGATGTGATTGGACGAACACAGCGAGCCGTCAATGAGGCGTTTGCTGGCATTGAAGCAGAAGCGGCTCAAATTGGTCTGGCGGTAAATGAGGGCAAAACGAAGTACATGCTGTCATCAAGAAAGAACATACAACATCCACATCTCGGACAGAGCGTCACACTAGGCAGTAGAAAGTTTGAGGTAGTCGAGGACTTTTTCTACCTCGGCTCCGCGATAAATAGGGACAATATCAGTACCGAAATCAAACGCAGAATCACTCTTGCCAATCGCTGTTCTTCGGGCTCAAAAGGCAATTGAATAATAAAGCCCTCTCTCGAAGGACTGAGCTCGATTTATTTAACAGCCTGATCATCACGGTCCTATTTTATGGCGCGGAAACTTGGACGTTAGCAAAGGCGGATGAGGAAGCCCTTAGTCTTTTCGAGAGAAAAGTTTTGCGTACGATTTTTGGTCTTGTTCGCGTTGATGGCATCTGAGGGTCCACAAAAGTGGAGAATAACAGTTACAGTACCGAATTCCCCCACAGCTAAAACCAACATAATTTAGGTATAAACATAATTTCGCTGACACAGGTGCTCGAACGCTTCAAGAATTCCACGAACAAATGCAAACCCAATGAAGAACGAATGTGCATTATCAGCGTCTGGCGAATATCCGGCACACTTGCCACACAACAATTCGGAGAATTGTCATCGCTCACCTGTGTGAACTACTGCATGCGAACACTTTGCATTCATTCTGCAGAGTAAGTTATTTAGGTCAGTTTGTAACAGTCTTTAACAGACCTCCCCAGAGAGTGGTTCAATTCACGCGAGTGCATTAAATAAAACAAAACCCCTGAAATAAAGACATATAGTGTTGTGATCCACTGATCCCCAAGAGTCGTTTGGTTCGGTGCATAGAACAAATGCTCGGGACGCGACGGTCGTAGGTTCGATCCCCAGTACGGGAAACATTTTTCTTTTTTCTTTCTTTAAAATCATTTCAAATCTGAACTTAATAAGTGAAGTGAGTGACAATTATGGAAACGCGCGAGCGCGCGTCGCTCTCAAAAAACATTGATAAACCGGTGGCGGAATCAGGCCACTGGCCTACGGTGCAAGAAGGCACGGTTAAGAGAAGGAGGAAAAAAAACAATTCCACCAGCAGCACAAAGTCGGAGGAAACCAAACGCCGCAACACAAAGGCATCCCCCAAAGGTCTGAAGGGGGAAGGGCACGATGAAGCGGCGGGATCTTTAAATGCAGCCGAGGTTTCCACTGTCGACGAAACCATCGACTATGTGTCCGATGGTGGAGAAGGGCTTTTCGCTGTGAGCAGCAACAGCTTTGCGTCACTAGCGACAACAGACACGGAAGATGAGGCAGAAAAAATTATTTTCGATAAGGAACTCGAGGTCTCTAGGTTGAGAGAGAAGACTAAAGCTCTCCTCATAGAACTCAGAGAACTCAGAGAAGCAAATAACAAAAAAAAACAAAACGCGGAAATACAACGAGGACAGAGCACACCAAAAGTGCAACACACCAAAAAGAACAAAAAACAAAAACTGCAACAACCCCAGCAACAAAATAAAGCTGCCAGTACAGCAACAGCAGCAAATGTCCCAGCAACAGCAGGAAACGTTCCAGCAATAGCAGACAAAAACACAGGAACGTCAGCAGCAGCACAACAACAGCAGCGGCCCCCAAAAAAGGACAGAGTACCACCGATAAACGTATTTAGGACGGATATTACTAAAACGGCTAAGGTATGTAAGTCGGCCATAGGTATAGGCAATTTTGTAATTAAAAAAGGCAATGGTTCTGAGAAATTTTCGATCTACTGCAAAACAGTAGATCACTATAACAAAATCAAAAAGTGTTTGGAGATTTCGACGACGGAGTTTTTCTCATTCACGCCAAAAGGCGAAAAGCTTCGCGCCGTTTTGTTGAAACTCCCTCAGCCGCTGGAAGCGGAGGAGGTTCTCCAAATGCTCAAAGAACAAGTGTGTGATGGTCTTGAGTTCGTAGGGGTCAAGCCTTTCACCACAGCAAGGGCCAAGAGAGAGGGGCGGAAATTACCCTTCTATATTGTACAGGTTGCACCCAACAGCAAGCTCGACAATCTAAACAAAATTCGATTTTTAGATTGCTGGCATTGCACATGGGAAAGTATAAGAAGGAGCGAGGGCACTCCACAGTGCTACCGCTGCCAAAGGTTCGGACACACGGCGTCGAACTGCCAAATGCAGCCTCGATGCGTGAAGTGCAGTGGTGACCACAATGCAGATAAATGTTCTTTGGGGCAAGGCGAAGCAGTTGACAAAAATCAACTCAAATGCGTACTCTGCGGGAATGCGGGGCACACCGCAAATTATCGAGGTTGCCCTAAATTCCAAGAGCGTAAAGCAAAGCTGGCTCTGCAGAAGCAGCCCCCAGTGAAACATCCACTCGGGGCAGCCATACCCGTCACCCCTCAAATGACGTTCGCCAATATGGTGTCTGGTCGGAGGGCGACGGTAAATCAACAACAACAGTTGAAAACTTTGGTGTCAAATGCTCCCGAGTTATCGCCCGAATGGAAAGTCACCATGGAAAGGCGCATGACTCGGCTAGAGGAGCAGGTTGGTCAAATTCTGGCACTCCTGCAGAGCCAAGCACGTCTCCAGTCATAATGGGTACGCCTATGGGGGCAACTTACGAGATCCTTGCAGTGAATGTGAACTCACTAGTAGGAAGCGAAAGAAGATTAGAGCTTTTTAAACTGTTGGACGACCAGAGCCCAGACTTTCTACTGGTTAGCGAAACTAAGCTAACTCAGAGGAACAAAATGGTGCACAGTAAATATAATATTATTAGAAGAGATCGGCCCAACTCCCAAAGTGGGGGCGGCGTCGCGATTTTCGTTAAGAACAAAATAAAACATAAAGTAGTGTACAGTAGCGAAGTACGTCGGTTTCAGGGGTTAGAGGCCTGCATTGCGTGCATCTCTCTATGTAGCGGGAGGAATTTGTACGTAGTGTCGGTCTATGCCTCCGGATCCCCTCACGCCAGATCGACTATTTCAGAGCTCGATTCACTCTTTAATTGCCTTAGGCTTGATTCGGAAGAAAACTATTACATTTTGGCCGGAGACTTAAATGCCCGACATGTATATTGGGGTAATACACTTTCCAACCCTCGAGGGGACCAGCTTTACAGCTGGTTCTGTTTGCACAGTGTCGAGTATAGGCTCGATTTGAAAGCTACCGAGATCGCGTCTTTCCCACGAAGTGGTTCGTTTCTGGATCTCATGCTGTTAGACGCAAGACTGCTTCTGACCGACAATATTGGACATACTGTCAATTGCCTGAACACCTTTGTGTATCTCAGCGACCATTGCGGACTAAGTGCCGAAATCAAGGTTCCCAACGACATTGCGGAATTAGGAGAGTTTGTCCAAACGTATCCCTACAACTACTGTAGGGCGCGTTGGCCACGCTTCTCCAGACATTTGTTAAGAACAATCTCCTCAAACGTTCTCCACATACCATCTAACAGAAACTTGTCGAATGAGGAGATCGACAGGTATCTGCTACAGTTGGATGACTCAATAAAACAAACAATGGACTGCACTCTACCACGGTATAGACAAACTGAAATTGAGAACTGCTACCGCAATGCGACAATCGACGCACTTCACCGACATAAAAGCAGACTCCTTACAAGGTTGAAAACCTTATACAGGCGCTTTACAGACCGACAGAACGAGGAGATTAGGACACTGAAGGCGCTAATTAAGAACATTCAATCTTTAATACGTCAAAATTACAGACTTTCTGTAAATTCATATTGGAACAACAAGGTTCGGGCTGTGAAGTCTAACAACCCGAGCATGTTCCCACAAATAAATAAGTTCTTCAGGAGTAACAGGCAAAGCGATCTTCCGTGTCTTAAGCTCCCCAGAACAATAGACAACGAACGCATACTGACAACAGCAGGAGTTAATCTAGATAACGCTATTCTAGACGATAATCTATTCGTGATCGAAGAACCGCAAGAAAAAGCGGAAGTTCTAGGCGCCACTTTTCAAGAAGTGTATAAGGTGAATGAAAGCATTCGCCCTAACTACAATCTTGAAAACCGTGTTCTGGTCAATAACTCCCGTCTCCGGTATGATCTGCAACAATGGCGATCTGAGAACACTGGCTTTGTCGTGTTCAGTGATGACAACATGGCAGATAATGCCATCGCCATTGAAGGGGTACAGCCCCCATTCATAACAGTGACGGAGCTTCAAGCGATCTTCGAATCACTGAAAAAGAAAAAGTCTGTGGGAATTGATGGGATCTCAAACATTGTGCTGAGACATCTCCCTCAAGAAGTGGTAAAGATGTACACGATCCTGTTTAACAATGCCTTGAATAATGCACATTATCCGGAGCATTGGAAGACAGCGATAGTGCACCCCATATCCAAAAGAGGAAAGGATTCGTCTGATCCGTGCAACCTTCGGTCGATAAGTCTCCTTCCGAATATCAGCAAGGTTTTCGAAAAAGTGATTAACGGAGCTCTGCTTGACTGGGTAGAGAACAAAAATATCATACCAGATAACCAGTTCGGTTTCAAGGCGGGGCATGATACCATACATGCCGCGTCGAAACTAGTTTCTGACATTCAATGGAACAAGTGCAAGAAACAGTGCACAGGTGCGGTGCTGATTGATCTGGAGAAGGCCTTCGACACCGTTTGGTTGGAAGGACTTTTTTACAAGCTCAGTCGACTCGGCATGCATAAATCGCTTCTATACCTACTGTTTAGTATGCTTCCCGGCAGACGTTTCGTAGTCAAATATGGCAACGTAACTTCGGTGGGCATATTCCATGTTAAAAATGGTCTCCAACAGGGTGCCGTAAACTCGCCAATCCTATTTAACATTTATTTGAGCGATCTTTTAAGTTCTCTTCATAATGCAATTGCGTACGCAGATGACTTGATAGTGTACAGATCAGGTTCAAAGATTGAGGAGATTGCCATTCTCTTGCAGGGTGACTTTGACTCCTTCAGACGAGATTGCGACAGCTGGAAGTTAAAAATTAACTTCGAGAAGTCCGAAACCATCCTGTTTAGGACGCCATTGCATAAGGCTTCGGCGGACACCAAAAAGAATTGGCGCAAGCTCGTAATCATTGGACAACACGGGCAACCACTGGCGCAGAGGACGGTAGTCAGATACCTCGGGATCTGGTTGGATCAGTATTTGTATTTCAACAAACATATAGATGCTGCTCTGACCAGGGCTCGAGGCGCCTTTGCTCTTGCAAAGAGACTGTTTTACAACAGCCAACTCGATGCGAGGGTGAAGGTAATCTGCTACATGGCCCTAATCAGGCCAATGCTTACCTATGGCTGTCCCGTGTGGTTCAATGTGGGAGCCAGTCTGATGGAAAGGATGCGGTTGTTCGAGAGGTCATGCCTTCGGGCCTGTCTTCGACTTTATCGAACTCCTTGGTCCGAGTACAAGAAATTCTACTCTAATGAAGTCTTATACAACAGGGCTAAACTGATCAGAGTGGATAACTTCATCCTGAAGCTGATTCGGAGACATACTGCTAGAGCAATGGACTCCGATAACAACCTAATTTCGGGAGCTTACTATCCCAACACACAATACCATGAAAGAGTGCGCCATAATGGTTTCGTTCCTCCAGAGGCATTCGTCTATTTTGATAAGCTAGGTCTGTTACAAGACAAGAAAGCGGTACCGCTCATCTTTCATTTCGCCCGTTCTGCTGTGGATGGGCGGCTCAACTACGACCGTTCCGTTGCACGACGAGCTGAGGACAATTTCCTCCGCTTCAGTACAGCGGTATCGAAATGGGATATGCGGGATGTTGCGAAGCAACATAAATGGTTCTGGTGGCTACGAGGCGAATCAAACTCCCTCGACGAACCTCCAAGCACTGGGTAGGGAATTCAACGAGGGCGGTCGGCTACTGTTTTGCAACGGACCAAATACCAGCTGCAATCTTTGGCCGACTTACATATCTTTAACTTTAGATTTTAGATTTTAGGATAGAGTTAGATTTTAAGACAGCAAAAATAAAATACAAAAAAAATACAAAAAATTTAAAAAAAAAAAAAAAAAAAAAATACAAAAAACCCAAAAAAAATATTAAATAAAAAAAAAACAAAAAAAAATAGTATATGTGAGTGTATATTAGATTATACACACATATATAGGTGTACATAGACGCACCTGTGCATGTATACATGAACATATACCGATAAGCTATATGAAAGTATACATGCACATGTGCGTACGTAGTTTAAGTTAGTAATAGAATAGTTTTAGTATTAGTATTAGTTTTAGTTCTTAGCTTTAGTTGTAGTCGTAGCATTAGTTTAGTTTATTTTTTAGTAAAATGGTTAAGTTTTTAAGTTTTTGTTTTCCGTTTCTTAATACATAATGCGTCTTAGTATGAATCAATGTTCTAATAGTAAATAATAAAGTCGTTGAAAAACAAATAAAATTAGGTTAGTCTTAGAGAGCCTGCGAAGGGCCAGTAAGATTATGATTATACAATGTTAAGTGAACTAGCTTTAAGCATTTTTGTCTAGAATTTAAGTGTCCCCTTTATGAAATAATAAAATGCAAGAAAAAAAAAAAAAAAAGGTCAGTTTGTAAGTTATTGAAATAGTTAAAGTCAGTCTTAAGATAGATTCAATAAAGAAAACACGTCTTGTGAAGAAAAACAATAAAGTTTGTTCTTTTTTCTCCGTTCTTAACTAGCGTGTTAAAAGTGGCGCAGTCGGTAGGATACCAAGTTTAAAGTAGAAGTTAAAGCTTGCGTATTAACGTAATAATAATTGGTAGTACGAACCAAACAACGCGTCCAAACGCCGTGAAAATAAAAATTAATCAAAGTAATAACAATTAAAATATTAAGAGTTTTTTCGCGAAATAATCCCCAAGTGACAAACAAAAAAATGTAAAGCCAAGAAGTGACAAACAAAAATAACCAACGAAATACATAAGAAGTGTAAAATAATCAGCAAAGTTGTAAAGCAAGTGAGGAAAAAGAGAAAACAAGTTTAAATGATAACCAACAAGTGACAAAATAACAAGTGATACTAGAATAATCAACGAACTAAGGCAATAAAACAAGAAACAAAAATCAAGAAGTCGTCTCGCAAGCCCAAGAAATTTAGCCGCAAACATCGGAACCAGGTCTGGAATATACTTAAGAAGAATACCTTTGTTTTTATTATTTAAATTCTGTTTTAAACTAAGATTATTTTACATCATATCATATCATATTACATGTGTAATTATACGTTTGCACCCATATTTTCTTTAACTATATAACTCTATATATTTGTACTAATAGCTCTCATGTCACTAGAAGAACAAGTTAAAATCGTACAAGAACAATCTAGGCCATTAAGTGAAATAGTTAATAACTTTTTTGAAGAGAAAAATCCACTACCCTCGAACATGCTAACTCTAAACATAGACCCTATGAAATATCTTTCGGAGCTACCAGAATTCGATGGCAACTTCAGGGAATTACAAAATTTCGTCGACTTAGTCGACAAAATACATCCACTTATGACAAAGTATGACCCCTTATCACAAAGCATCTTCTCGGATGTTCTAAAGTCTAAACTAAAAGGAAAAGCTAGGGAAGCAATAGAAATAAACTCACATATTACAACTTGGGAAGATATAAAGAACACTCTAATAAATAATTTCGGAGACAGGCTTAGCTTAGAGGAACTATTTGACGAACAGCGTAGAGTCTTATAACGAAATTAAAGACATTTTACGACGGCTTAATATAAAAACAAAGTTAACTACCAGAGCCTATGCGCTCATTACTCTATTGCCGAAACAAAACAAGCTTTGAGAACGCAATAAATATTCTTTATGAAAGTGGATATGCGGTTTACAACCCATCTCAATCTAAAACCCAAAGCAACCTTGCGACTAACAACAAATCTAAGGTTAACAGCCATTTTCATCAAACACGGATACAAACAAATCAAAATAATTTTATTAGGGCTCCATTCGAACATATTCGTCGAAATAACTCACACTTACAGCCACACCTCGCGATTAACAATAATAATTTTCAGAACCGACATAACTTTAATAATAACTCTCTTAGTAACAATTCAAACACTCATAATTGGAATAACAGATTCAACAATAACCCATTTGGTAATAACGTAAATCCAAACAATTCCCACCATAAAATCAATAATAATGGTACGAACTATGCACCCACACCAGAGCCTATGGAAGTTGATCTACTGCAACGAAGAAAGAATAAATCACATACAGAGGCCTCAAATGCAACCTACCCTATATAATAATCGCATCAAAAACAAGACCACTAAAATTTATAATAGACACAGGTGCTACACAGTCCATTATAAACCCAAATATATGTCATCCCAAATGGAGTATACAATTACATAAAACAATCCCTTAAAAAAAAACCCTTAATCACTTAATCAACGAAAAAGTACAAATACCATTGTTTAAAGAATTAGGTGACACCAGTAAGAAAGTGGAATTTCTAGTTTGCCCATTTCATACCGAATTCGACGGTTCAATAGACAACAATATATTAATAGAACTACGAGTTAACATCGATTATAAGAATCAATACTTAGTCACGGATCGTGGAAACACAAAATTACATTTTAATCAAAATAATACATTCTGTCAAACGATAGAAATGGATCTTCCCGTCCTGCAAGAAGAAGGGTTGGGTTACGTTAAAGAACAAAAAATGAATGATGGACTTATAATAGAAGAAGGAATATATGACGTTAATAATTACCAAATAAATGCTAAAGTAAAAATAACTGAACATGCAGAAGAAATTCTCCCAAACCAGGAGGCGATAGAAATTGAAAAAGTGGACACACAAAATTTCAATATAATAGAGAAGAGCGAGAAAAGACCACTAACAGAGCAACTGAGAATAGGTAATTTGAACTTGGAAAAACGTAATGCATTATTAAACCTAGTATAGAAATATAAGGACATTTTCTATGAAGAAGGCACCAAACTAACCTTTACGAATGCAATTTAACATATAACATAACATCCAAACGACTAATGATATCCCTATTCAAAGCAAAAGTTATCGGTATCCATTAATCCACAAAAAAGAAGTCGAGAAACAAATACAGGAAATGTGGGATAATAATATTATACGGCATAGTAACTCTCCGTATTCAGCACCCATTTGGATCGTGTCGAAGAAGGCAGATGCCAGTGGCAAGACTAAGTGGAGACTTGTAGTCGATTATCGTAAGCTTAACGAAGTGACTATCGACGACAAGTATCCAATACCGAACATCGACGAGATCCTTGGCAAGCTTGGAAGATGCCAATATTTGATGCTTGATTTGACAAAATGATTTCATCAGACTGAAATCCACGAAGAAGACATACCAAAGACCACCTTTAGTGTCGAGAATGGTCATTACGAATTCCTTCGGATGCCATTCGGATTAAAAACAGCTACCGCGACGTTTCAACGTCTTATGAATGCTGTTTTGGAATCATTAAACAACGACATATGTCTAGTATACATGGACGATGTTATTATTTTTTCAACGTCCCTCCAAGAACATATCGATTCCCTACAAAAAGTCTTTAAGAGACTGAGAGAAATTTATTAGGGATTATTTAAAGATTGCTAAGCCCATGGCCAAATACCTAAAAAAGGATACCAAAATAAATACTTTCGACCCTGAATACATCCAGTCTTTCCAAACTTTAAAAACACTCTTAATTAACGAACCTATTTAATTTATCCCGACTTCAAGAAAACTTTCACCCTAACTACAGATGCAAGCCAGTATGCTATTGGTGCTGTGCTTTCGCAAGAAGACCATCCAGTCTGTTACGCAAGTCGTACTCTGAACGAGCACGAAATTAATAGCAGTACGATCGAAAAGGAGTTACTAGCGATCGTCTGGGCAACGAAATATTTCCGACTCTATATATTTAGTCGAAGATTCCTAATAGAAACTGATCATAAACCATTAAGATGGTTATTTTCTATTAAGGAACCAAACTCTAAACTAATCAGGTGGAGATTGAAATTGTCTGAATTTGACTACCAAAGTAAATATAAGAAAGGTACGAAAAATAGAAATGCAGATGCACTTTCTAGAATTCCAAATATAGAGGTAAACCTGAATCAGGAAGAGGACAATATTCCAACAAGTAAATCATGCTTAAACGTTTTTAAGAATCAGATCAATATTTCAAAAACTCACTCAGGATCTTTAAGAATAAGAAAAATAAATGTGTTTGATCGACTACGAACAACAATACATACGAAGAACACAGATGAACACACTGCCATTTCTTTATTAAAAAATCATTTTAACCCGAATGGTTTAAGCGCTGTCCTAATAGAAGATGAAGATTTCTTTAACATGGTACAAAAACATATAGAAAATATTTTGCAAATGGCAACTACTTTAAATTAATCCTGTGTGTTAAGCTATTAGAAGATATCACTGATGAAACAAGATTGGCAGAAATTATAGAAAAAGAACATTTGAAAAATAATCATAGAAGTATATCAGAAGTTTTTCAAGAATTAATCTTTCTCTTTTACCATCCGAAACTTAAAGTGAGAATTACCCAGTTTATCAATAACTGCGATGTTTGCAATACAGAAAAATATGTGCGAAACCCACGTAAACCATTATTCTCTCGAAATTATTCACGTTGATGTTTTTTATACCCTACAAAATACACTCTTTTTAACTATCATAGATAAATTTGCCAAGCATGCTTGTGCAATCCGAATTACCAGTAAAACATGGATTGAGTTCAAACGAGAAATTTCGTTTTATTTTAGCCAATTTGGAACAGTACAAAAAATCATAGTTGATAATGAACTAGGCTTTAAAGCCCTACCCCTAACACAATTCTTATCAGAACTTAATGTAGAGATTCATTATACTTCAAACAGCAATCATACATCCAATGCAGACGTTGAGAGATTGCACAACACTTTAAATGAACACATACGATTGTTAAAACAGGACAAAGTAAATAACGAAGGGACTGTGGAGGATAAACTTTCAAGAATAGTAACATTTTATAACCATACAATACATTCAACTACCAACAGAAAACCTATTGATTTCGTAACAGGAAAAATTCACGAACGCGAATACCAGGAAATCCGTGAACGTATCGTAGAAAAGAAACAGAAAACAATCGAAAAGCTTAATAAAACCCGTAAGGATTATACGCTATCAGAAGGACAGAACTTCATTAAAGAGATCAGAGGAGGTAAAAATTCCTCAAGGTTTAGAAAACTAGAAACACGGAAAATAGACAAAGACCATTTAATAGATATAAGCAACGCAAATATATATTACAAGGCTCATATTAAGGAAACTAAGAAGTTCCAAGACATCAATACTCCTACAATTAAATCAAAAGGCAAACCACTAAAAACGAAACGACAAAATTAAAAATTCTTCTTTACAGAAATCGACAACAAACATGATATACTACACATTATCCCAGTACTCAAGAAATCTACACAATATCTACACAAGAAATACTTCTTCATGATTTCAACAACAATAAGGGATACGTAACGCTGAAATTGGATAAAGTTAAAATTATCAAAAATTATACAAAAGTCCTACATATTATTAATATAACTGATTTAGAAACAACCAAAAACCAGATAAAGGAGAACCTTTTCGCCTTCGAGAACAAATCAAAGTTAATAGAACCAATGTACCACACGATTACTCAAAATTTAATACTACTAGAAGCCAAGCTGGAAAACCTTAGACCCCACTCTAGAACGAAAAGAGCATTAATGAACATATTGGGAACAGGAATCAAACTCATCGCAGGAACAATGGACCATGAAGATGAAGTCTACATAAGAAATAAAATAGATCAAATCTCCGACCAAGAACAAAAACTAATAGAAGAAAGTAATAAGCAGGTAATAATTAACGAACAAATACTCAAACAAATTCAAAATATTACAACTCATGTTAGAAAGCAACAGAAAGTTGTAGAAAGATATTTATATAATCAAAATCTAGTAGGAAGAGTAGAAACTTTAGAAGAGGAAGTTAAGATTATGCAATATATGTACCAAATTAACCAAGACATAGTGCTACTTAGAAATCACGTAGATGACATAGAACAAGTACTTTTTTCAAGCAAACTTGGAGTACTAACAAAAAACATTTTGGGTAAACAGGAATTAGCCATGATCGACGATTTGATGAGCTTCAAAGAAATCAAAATTACAGTCACAAGTTACAAAAACCAGCGCCAGTCTGATTATAGGAAAAGTAATTATCATAATAGTGACCAAGTCGAACATGCTGCAATGATTTCAAAATGTTACGTATATATGTATGTAATTAAATGTAGGGTTCATGTATTTGAGTCAAATTAGAATTTATCAGTGCAGAATTAGTGCAAAGAATTTGTAACTATTTGTAATCGTTACCTTTAGATTTTTATGTGGGTAACATACTGATAGCGAAGTAAGTGCAGAATTAGGAGTTTATCGAGAGGAAGCGATTAGAGCTGATATGACGGCAAATATGCGGAAGTAGTTACAAAAATTTGCCTATTATTGTATTAATAACTTAATGCAAGAAATAAAAACAGGAACATATTTAAGGCCATATATTTATTTATAGAGAATACTTGGTATGTAGCATATCGTTTAATCCTCTCTTATGGTTAAGTTAACTTTTACAACTTTTTAAAAATGCTCTTAACAAATATGGAAAACATCTCATATGTAGAGCCCTTTTGGATTCTGGGAGCCAGTTACATTCCGTGACTGAGTCCTGTGTTATACAGCTTGGACTTATGCACCGATCTCCGTATTAGCGCTATTAGAAACTCTATTTCCACAATACTATACTCAATTAATACGTCCATATACTCACGGTTCAGTAACCCAACCACTCTGATAGCTTCATCAACATCGAAGTGTAAAACACCTTAATCCACACTTCAATCGTCCCAGCAAAATTTATATTCTTATAGAAGCGTAATTCGTTTTACCATCAGAAAACACGAATTGTGTCGCTTGGCTCCCGAGCTTCCTATCTTGCAGAATACTGAACTGGCATGCATAGTCGCTGGCAAAATGCATGCAAAAAGAAAGAAAGGACGCTTTAAAGATGTTAGGACCTTAAGGACCATAAAGCTCCATCACAGGCTCTAACCCAAGAGGCAGAAGAATGAGAGAAACACTTTCAGCAGACATTCTCACGAACAAGCTCTGGTCGCTTCATCGTTCAGCTTCCATTTCGATGTAATCTGTCACCACTCGAAAATTCACTCAATAGTGCCACTAAAAGGTTCAGAACACTCGAACACAAGCTCTGCTTCAATACGAGAATAAAGCAGCCTTACAGAGCATTCGTTAAGGAGTATAGAGATCTGAATCACATGCAAGATAAGTAAAAACTATATCAACCTTCAAATACACCTTGCCGCACGGCTGCGTAATCAAGCCAGATAGCTCAACCACAAAGCTGCAAGTAGTTTTGTTACGTGTGCCGTGTGGAAAAGTAAAATTAAGACTGTTTAATTATTAAAAGCTGTTTAATACTTGACGGATAGGATGCGACTCCCTGATTTAGAAATCGTCATCCGCGAAGAGAGCCGTGCTGTGCACACACATGACGTGGGAGGTCGAGATATCATGATCATCGATGCTCCACTTGCATTGTTTTATTTACGAAATACGATCCCAATGTTTACGAATGGGATACTTCAGTGGAAGCTATGTATCCATATGCCGTGTTCTCGTAACTGCGAGCACGTCATATGGATACATAACACCTCCCTTTAAACAGGAAACAAAATCGCTTACATTAATTCATAACATAGACAAATATAGTTGGAAGCTTGGTGATCTCTGCCATCATTTGCACCTTTATTCGGGCATCCTCAAGAACAAGTTTTTCGACTTCTTCGATGCTTTCTCCCATACAAACAGTAGCCGGGCCGCCGGACCGGGCGTCGTCTTCAATGCACAGTTCACTTTTGCACAGTTGCTAATGAAGGTAAACAGCCACCATCTCTTCATGAATAGTTTTTTTAATTTTTTCCCTGCTTACTGAGAAATTTTACTACAGCGCGATGCTCAATTTTCACCACCATCATGACAAATATGATTTTACTTCAGATTCTTCCATTTACTTCTATTTATTTATTTTATTGCCCTACATAACTTTCACTGCGTTTATCGGACCTTTCATTTTCTACAAGTATGTAATCATTTGTTTTATATTCTTTTATTTTCGAACCTAGTTTTGCATCACACCTCGTTTTCGCTCATTGTTTCATGTTTAGTAAATTTCTTTGGACTTCAGATTCCAATCTTACTAATTTTAGCTGTGGTTCCTGTACATAATCTGCATTTTTAAACTACTTACTTCGCAAGGTGTATTTGCCTTTCTACCAAAAAGTATTTCATGTGGTGTAAATCCTGTACTATAATGTATCGTGGTATTGTGACAAAATGCAGCGTATATGAATAGTTTTGAATATTCAGGTTTAGATTTATCTTTATTCATCAGTCTTGGTTGTCAAATATCTCCCTTCCGCCTTTTTGTCTTTTGAATTTTCTGGCTATGTACAAAGCGCTACAGCTCGTTTCTGGCAATACTATACATTGAAAGGGCTTGACATAACCTACAAAACGACGCTATGCATGATTAGTTTGGATATTGGGTTCAACAGTTATAGACGTGTTAACTTGGAGTTCACTAACGCCGACATTCGCGCTAATTTAAAGTTTTCCTTCGTTAAAGGCAAGTCCGCTAGAGAAACGTTCCGTGAGATTAATGATGTTTTGGGTGATGGTACTCACTTCGAACCACGGAGGAATGGTTTCGACGATTCAGAGCCGGTGAAAGAGACACCATGGATAACCCAGCCGGCGGAAGACCTGTGACGATAAATACCGATCGAATCATGGAAATCATTGAGTTAGACCGCATGTGGCATCTCGTGACATCGCCCAGGAGATGGGACTTAGTCACCCAAACATTAAAAATGAAAATGGATCACATACGACGATATCAAGCGAAAACGGTCGTGGTTGAAGGCCAGTGAATCGTCCTTAACAGTGGCCAAGCCGGGATTGACGGTAATGAAGATTTTGCTGTGTGTTTGGTGGGATTGGAAGGGAATCATCCACTATGAGCTGCTCCCATATGGCCAGACGCTTAATTCTACCAACTACTGCGACTAGACAGCTTGAAGCAGGCGATCCACCAGAAGCGTCCAGAATTGGCCAACAGGAAGGGTGCAGAGTTCCACCAGAACAACAGAAGCTACGGGAGCTCGAATTTGAGGTTTAAACTTCCATATAGCCCGGACATAGCGCCAAGTGATCACCACCTGTTCCTGTCCATGGCGAACGCTCTTGGTGGTGTGAAGTTGAACTCAAATAGGCTTGTGGAAAGTGGCTGTCCCAGTTCTTCGCAAATAATAAGTAGGCTTCTACGAGGGGGTATTATGAATTTGCCGTCTAGATGGATACAGATTGTCGAACAAAACGGCGCATATTTGAACTAAATCCGATCATTGCAACACTTTTTATGAAGCATTGAATGAAGAGCAAAAAAGCCAACCTTATGTATAAATTTTATATATATATATATGTATATATATATATATATATATATATATATATATATTTATTTATATGCTTTTGTACGTCTGGATCATAAATCGCTTTCATTCTTTCTATTGGATAAACGTTTCTTCACAATCCAGATTGGATTTGACCAAGGAGAAGTTGAATAATTTTATCGCCGATGATTCGTATCGTGATATGTGTTCTTCTGATGGTACCTATTCGTGTGACCTTTTCGCCCGCAATTATAACATTTTACATCTTTAACGTAGTATATATTAATTAAAACGAAAGCGTTCAATATGTCACGCTGTCACGGTCATCAGGATTCTCAGTATACTCGTATAAGACCAGAATACGTCGTCGTGCAAATGTCTCGCATCTTTGTGTTAATTGTATTACCGATTCATTTAATTCTTGCTTTAACCTCGTCATTTCAAAGTGAAGTTTATGATTCGAGTAAGTTTCTTTGTAAAGATATTTAACTCATGCTTTTATTGTAGCCATGTGTGAATGTTTTTATTCATCAGAATTATTTCTGCGTTTTCTGAACGTTTAAATAATGCTAGTAACAATGGTTTCTGCTCAGCAGAAGCTGAGTTCAAAGCAGTGTCGTTGTTTTGTATAAAATTATGTGCTTTTCGAGCACTACTGTCAAAATATGGAATCAGTTTTGTTAAATCGTTAAAATTAGCTGCGCATTCTATTGATGCTGGTACATTCGCATGCATTGGAATGTGAATACTAAGATTAGAAATTGCATCTACTTTATATCAGTTAGTTCTGGGATTATCTAGATCTGTATTTTCTAAGGACCTTATCACTTTCTCTACTTCTTTTGGGTAAACATCCTTTTTTGAATGTTCCTCTTTCATGCGTGCTAAGAACATTCTCCTAGTAAACACATCTCCTTTTAAAAATACTAAAAATTCTTCCTCTATTTCCTGTTTGCTAACCTTAGAATTGTCATGAATATTTCTTAGGGATAATTCGACATAGACATTGCCTCTTTTTCAATTTTATATTCACTCATCTTTCACAACAATTTTTTTTTTCCCAGTAAGACAAAAAATATTAATTTTTTTATATACAACTATTTATGAAAACTATTATACGTCGATGTCGACCACGAGGGAGGGTCACCAAAAGAGGAATGGATGCTGAAAAACCCGGAAAAGGACGCCATCGTTATGCATGTCCTCTGGGTGTCGAAATCGTTAAAGGCTCCCTCTAGTAGACACAACAGTTCCTCCACACTTATTGAGGATATTCCTTGATTCGTTTGCCTTTTAGCCGCTCAGAACGCCTCACTCCAGTTGCATTCGGGTCAACACTGAATTAGACTTGACTAGATGTCTTATGTCGTTGGGATGACTGCTCCGTCTCGGTAGGTTTGGGGAACGCTGGGCTAGGAAATGGGCCAAGTGAAGTAAAATTCTTTTTTGAAACTGAATTCTTCGCGGGACTTGTGGTCGTTGGGAGTGGCACTTCATCGGAGGGATTAATATTTTCTTCATCGTGCGTTAGCTTTAAGTCATCTGCATCGGGGTAAAGAACTGGATTAGTAACGTTCGATTGTTTACTTGCCTGACTCTGCAACGGGTTTTGTTTATTCGGGCGCATTTTGTTCTGATGACGTCGTCATATAACTCCATTTTCTGTTTCGACTACAAACATCCTTTTTCCCAATAGTTTAAGAACAACTGCTTTAGTCCATTTGATTTTACGGAGATACTGTCGGACGAACACAGATTGGCCCTTGACAAATTTCGAAGTCCTTCTTGTGTCATCCCTCTCGTTGGTGTCGAGATTCGGGCACATAGCAGACAAAATGGTTCGATAGCAACCCCCATGAAGCTTCTCCGCTGGAGACTTTCCATCGATACCCGGTGTGGATCGGTAAGTAGGCAAAAACACTTGTAAAGCTTCATCGCGTTGCGTGCTATCGTCCAATATTTTCGTTAGTGACGTCTTAAACGTTCTCACCATCCGTTCAGCAGCTCCATTGGACTCTTGATTAAAAGGAGCGGATGTCAGATGCTGAACGGAGAATTTATTGCAAAATGTCTGGAACTCCGCTGGTTTAAATTGTGTGTCGTTGTCAGATACTATTGCCTTAGGAAGACCCTCCAAAGCAAAAATTGAACGCAGCGCGCTTATTATTGACTTGGAGCTCGTGAAAGACATTTTGACAATAAAGGGGAACTCGAGAAAGAGTCCATTACTATTAACCACATATGATTTTCGAAAGGATCTGCAAAATCCACGTGGATGAGCTCCCAGGCTTCCGTCGGACGAGGCCAACTTTTGTATTCCTTCAAAGAATTGCTCGCGTTCCACTGACAGGGTGAACACTGGCACACTGAGCCTCACCCCAATGGCCTTCGTGTAGTAATGAGAGTACTCGCAACTGAAGACGACTTGGAATTACTACTCTTGTGTGGTTCGTCTGTAAAAGAATAATGTTAGTACATACACATAAGCTAAGCCTGCGTCGATAAAATGGAATTAAGTCAGTTTCGTTTCTTGGTAACTGACTAGGCCCACCCTTCTGTATGTAAAGAAGTACCCGAGAGAGAACGAGATCTTTTTTGAAAAAATCCAGCACTGAGGGGTTAATCGGAAATTCATCCACTACTTTACCGTACAAGGTGTCTACGACATGGCATTCTTCCGCTTTATCAAACTGTTCATCTTGTCCGGCTGGTAAGCGTGAAAGACCGTCGGCATTGCCGTGTCGCCTGGTTGGACGAAATCGTATGGATTGTCTGAATGGATGGATTGTCATCTGAGGCAAGTTTTTATTCGGATTGAAGATCGTAACAAGAGGCTCGTGGTCAGTGATTATCTCGAACTGACGGCCGTACAAATATTGGTTCAATTTCTTTACGCCATAGATAATTGAGAGCGCCTCCTTCTCAATCTGGCTGTAGTTTTTCTGAGCGTCTGTCAATGTTTTTGAAGCGAAGGCGATGGGCTTTTCCGTTCCGTTCGGATACTTATGTGATATAACGGCGCCAATACCGTGGGATGGTGCTGCCGTTGCCAACGATATAGGCAAATCCTCTCGGTAGTCATGTTTCTTTGGCATTGGGTGACGGTCGACTTCTAGTTGAGGGTTGATGGTAATTTTGTAATCGCCACAAAGGCGGATGGATCCATTTGCCTTACCTACCACAACGATTGGTGTAGCCCACTGGCTTGTTTTCACAGGGCGTAGAGTCTCTAGTTTCACCATTCGGTCTATTTCTGTTCTTACAACTGTCTTCTGTGCATATGGGACAGGACAAAACGGCACATATACGGGGCGAGCGTCAGCTTTTAATTTTAGGTGCGCTTTGTATTGCGCACCCAAGGCCTGGCTTAAAAAGTTTCGCAAAGTTTTTTTTTGCTTTGATTTCAAGTTCCTCTCTCCCGCCATTTATTTGACAAACTAACTCGTCCGTGGAATTTCTAATAGAAATTTCAAACGCGTTAAGCCAATCGAGGCTCATTATATTGGAACGCTGTTCACTTTCCACGACAAGTAGCGGCAAAGAAATCGTTTTCCGCCTCCAAGTGACACTAACCCGGACGATGCCGTTGACAGGTATGTCCAAATTCCCATAAGCTCTTAATTTTTTATTAGTCGGTTAACAAATTGGCTTACCTAGATCTCGGTACCCTTGTAAACGAATTAATGAACATGAAGCGCCCGTGTCTAATTGGAAATTCAATTTAAAGTCATTGACCGAAATCGATGCTGTCAACTTTTTTTGTCGGTTGCACTAGAAACCGAGGATACCCACACTTGCCTTAATTGATAAATCGCATGTGCGAGAGATATCTCTTTGCCGGTGTCTATAGCGTTGATTACTATCAGAACTGCTAGATTTCCTCTAACTTGTCATGCATACGCTCTGTATATGGCCCTTTCACTGATATTTATCGCAAATGGAGTTCTGATGCCTACACTTGTTTCGCTCATAGCTGACGTGACACTCCGGACATGATTTTCGGTGTAAAAACTGTTGGTTGGGCTTACTTGTGTATGTGTAGATGGCGTTGACGTCTCCTGTGGTGGGTGAAATGTTGCCGTTCTCCTTTAAAATTGATGAAGCAAGCTGCGATGTTTCAAATCCAGCGATAATCTCCTGCATTTTCTCCAAGGACGGGCCTTTGCTTTGTGTGGCTATTAGCCGGATTTGCTCATTGTGGAGTATAAAACGCGATCATGTCTCTAGTCATGTTTCTGCATACGATTGACTGCATCCCTCTCTCCTACATACGAAAGCACAGTTTTTCGCAATTCCAGTCACAGAAATGTTGGCCTGGTGACATTTTGTGACGTAGGAATTTGCATCTCTACGCGAGTGTGTGTTGATTTGATTGAAAATCTTTGAGGTTAGCTTGCTATATGTGTATGTACTTACATCAGTTGTCTCGCACAGCTTCTTTGACATACCGGTATGACCTTTTTTTTTTTTTTTTTAAATAAAACACTAATTATTAACGAGAAAGTACCATAAAAACATGTTATTCAAAGTATTGGCCATTGTTTTCTACATTTTTTGACCACCTTTCTGGCAATTTGTGAATACCATGCCAATAAAATTGTTGGTCTTTTAAAGCAAACCAATCAGACACCCAATTTTCGACCTCCTCGTAGGAATCAAAGTGCTGCTCAGCCAATGCGTGTCCCATCGATGAAAATAAATGGTAGTCGGAAGCAGCCAAGTCTGGTGAATACGGCGGGTGGGGTAGCTGCTCCCAGCCAAGTGTTTTGATTGTATCCTGAACCGGTTTTGCTTTGTGTGCAGGTGCATTGTCATGGAGCAAAATAACCATGCCGTGTCTTCTGGCCCATTCTGGTCGTTTCTCGATCAATGCATGGTTCAAATTGTTCATGTTGATGGTTGTCCCAGATTAACCAATAATTTTTTCCGTTTAGTATTCTTAAAATAAATCCATTTTTCATCGGCTGTAACAATCCGATCCAAAACCGATTTTCTTTCGTGTCTTTGAAGCTAAATTTCACAAGTGTTTTTTCGGTTTTCCATCTGTCTTTTATTCAATTCATGTGTCTGTACCTACCACAACGATTGGTGTAGCCCACTGGCTTGTTTCCACAGGGCGTAGAGTCTCTAGTTTCACCATTCGGTCTATTTCTGTTCTTACAACTGTCTTCTGTGCATATGGGACAGGACAAAACGGCACATATACGGGGCGAGCGTCAGCTTTTAATTTTAGGTGCGCTTTGTATTGCGCACCCAAGGCCTGGCTTAAAAAGTTTCGCAAAGTTTTTTTTTGCTTTGATTTCAAGTTCCTCTCTCCCGCCATTTATTTGACAAACTAACTCGTCCGTGGAATTTCTAATAGAAATTTCAAACGCGTTAAGCCAATCGAGGCTCATTATATTGGAACGCTGTTCACTTTCCACGACAAGTAGCGGCAAAGAAATCGTTTTCCGCCTCCAAGTGACACTAACCCGGACGATGCCGTTGACAGGTATGTCCAAATTCCCATAAGCTCTTAATTTTTTATTAGTCGGTTAACAAATTGGCTTACCTAGATCTCGGTACCCTTGTAAACGAATTAATGAACATGAAGCGCCCGTGTCTAATTGGAAATTCAATTTAAAGTCATTGACCGAAATCGATGCTGTCAACTTTTTTTGTCGGTTGCACTAGAAACCGAGGATACCCACACTTGCCTTAATTGATAAATCGCATGTGCGAGAGATATCTCTTTGCCGGTGTCTATAGCGTTGATTACTATCAGAACTGCTAGATTTCCTCTAACTTGTCATGCATACGCTCTGTATATGGCCCTTTCACTGATATTTATCGCAAATGGAGTTCTGATGCCTACACTTGTTTCGCTCATAGCTGACGTGACACTCCGGACATGATTTTCGGTGTAAAAACTGTTGGTTGGGCTTACTTGTGTATGTGTAGATGGCGTTGACGTCTCCTGTGGTGGGTGAAATGTTGCCGTTCTCCTTTAAAATTGATGAAGCAAGCTGCGATGTTTCAAATCCAGCGATAATCTCCTGCATTTTCTCCAAGGACGGGCCTTTGCTTTGTGTGGCTATTAGCCGGATTTGCTCATTGTGGAGTATAAAACGCGATCATGTCTCTAGTCATGTTTCTGCATACGATTGACTGCATCCCTCTCTCCTACATACGAAAGCACAGTTTTTCGCAATTCCAGTCACAGAAATGTTGGCCTGGTGACATTTTGTGACGTAGGAATTTGCATCTCGACGCGAGTGTGTGTTGATTTGATTGAAAATCTTTGAGGTTGGCTTGCTATATGTGTATGTACTTACATCAGTTGTCTCGCACAGCTTCTTTGACATACCGGTATGACCTTTTTTTGTTTTTTTTTTTTAAATAAAACACTAATTATTAACGAGAAAGTACCATAAAAACATGTTATTCAAAGTATTGGCCATTGTTTTCTACATTTTTTGACCACCTTTCTGGCAATTTGTGAATACCATGCCAATAAAATTGTTGGTCTTTTAAAGCAAACCAATCAGACACCCAATTTTCGACCTCCTCGTAGGAATCAAAGTGCTGCTCAGCCAATGCGTGTCCCATCGATGAAAATAAATGGTAGTCGGAAGCAGCCAAGTCTGGTGAATACGGCGGGTGGGGTAGCTGCTCCCAGCCAAGTGTTTTGATTGTATCCTGAACCGGTTTTGCTTTGTGTGCAGGTGCATTGTCATGGAGCAAAATAACCATGCCGTGTCTTCTGGCCCATTCTGGTCGTTTCTCTCTTCATGTTGATGGTTGTCCCAGATTAACCAATAACTTTTTCCGTTTAGGATTCTTAAAATAAATCCATTTTTCATCGGCTGTAACAATCCGATCCAAAACCGATTTTCTTTCGTGTCTTTGAAGCAAAATTTCACAAGTGTTTTTTCGGTTTTCCATCTGTCTTTTATTCAATTCATGTGGCACCCATTTTCCCATACTTTTGGTTCTTCTCCATAACTTTTAAACGGTCAGAAACTGTTTGTTGTGCAACATTTAACGTTGCTGCCATTTGCTTTTGACTTTGACTTTTGAGTGCCATCTCCATCCAATATCGTTTGCAAATCGGCGTCTTCAAACTTTTTTGGTGGTCTTCCACGTTCTTCATTTTTCACATCAAAATCATTATTTCTGAACCATCTTTGCATTGAAACCATCTTTTGCATGTTGCTTCTGATAGAGCATGATCACCATATGCCTCGACAAGCATTCGATGCGACTCTGCAGAACTTTTCTTCAAATGAAAACAAAAAATTAATGCTTTGCGCAAATCATCACTTTCTGGTCCAAAATTCAACATTTTTAACACGATGAAACGAAAAATATGATGTTGTCTAAATATATATATATATATATATTTTTATATATATATTGTATACTAAATATTTTTCACAGATGTCATAGCAAACAAACAAAAAAAATAAGGGCTCGTTCACAACAAATGATCCCTATCGAGACATTTGTATCTTGACGCTTACTTCATACGGGTATATCGGTAGAAGATTTAACAGGTAATCCTCACAGGATGACAAAAAAAATTACTTTTTTGTGTTGTCGTCTTCTACTGCATGTGCTTCGAAGTGCTGCTGAAGTTGGAACTAATAGTTCTCCCAATTCGTTTTCACAGGATCAAAATGCTCGAATCTTGGAATACTAGTTGCTGTGGCGTTTGTACCAGTAAACGTTTTTATTAGCTCTTGCATGCTTTCCATGTTCCTCTTCAACACGTTTTCAAACCACTCCTGTTGTTTTTTTATTAGCTTTTGAGCCCCCATCCTCATCGCCAATTATTAAAAACGTGGGTTAACAACAATTCACTTCATTTATTATTTATTATTAATTATATACAACTGTTTATGAAAATTATTATACGTCGATGTCGACCACGAGGAAGGGTCACCCAAAGAGGAATGGATGCTGAAAAACCCGGAAGAGGAGGCCATCGTTGTCCATGTCCTCTGGGTGTCGAAATCTTTTAAGGCTCCCTCTAGTAGACACAACAGGGATGTTCTAGGATGTCGTCACTGATACCGCTTTTTGATTTCAACAGGTTTTTAGTTGTAGCTTCCGATCAGGATTGATTTGTTTTTTGTTTAATCACTTTAATCACTCTCAAATCAATTGCCGTCACGTTTTAATTGCCAATACACTATGCCGTCGTTTTTTTTTTAATAAATAATTTGGCGTCACTAGATCCCGATCGGAATAGATTCACGTTTAAATCAATTGCCGTCACTAGATTTATTATTGATATGGATTCACTTTTAACAACACTATTCGAACTTTTTCTGAGTTTCTGAATTAATTCGACCAATTTGAATTAATTCGCAGTGTTAGAAAAATCTTACCGCTGCCACCAAAACTTGTTATGTGTGCCGTGCGGAAAAATAAAATAAAGACTGTTTGATTTTTGTTTGACTTGATGGATAGAATACGACTTAATATCGGTTGCGTTGTTTTATTTACGAAATCCGATACCAAGGTTACCGAATGGGATACTTCCGTGGAAGCAACCACCGAACAAGTATTTGCCATGTAGGTAAAATTCTTATCTTCTCTCATAACCGCAGGCACGGTATGTGGGTGCATAATAGTTATTGATGACTCGACGAAGACTTCATCCAATCTTTCACTGAATGATCTGTTTATGGTTAGCCCCACCGCACAACCTAACTTATTTACAATCCTGATCAATTTTCGCACAATCGCTTTTGTATTCATGGCAGATATTCGCCAAATGTTTCAACGATTCTGTGCTAACCAAGAGCAGCTTTTCGAAGATATGCCAGAAGAAAATAGAGAGCCCTTCATAATCATAAATAATTCAGAAACAGTCAAAACCTTGGGAATGTTTTGACAAACACACAAAGATGTCTTCCAGTTCAGTTATGTGTCAGAATTCCATGATAAAGCTACTTAAAGGACAGTTTTCTCCGATCTAAGCAAGAACTTCGACCATCTTGGTTTAGTAGGTCTGGTCATTGTAAAGTGTAAGTTGTAAGTAAAATCGGACTCACCAATACCAGAGGAGCTAAGTCTTCAGTAGAATCGCTATATCCAGCAACTTAATGAAGTGAAAATTTTGTCCTACCGACGGAGTATCCTGGGCCAATAAGAATATGTAGAAATTTAAATTCATGCATTCTCCGACAGCAGTGAAGTTGCATAAGGCACATGTTGATAACTTCGTACACTCAATCGTGAAGGCGAAATTAACTGTCAAATCATGTGCTCCAAGTCGCGAATCGACTAGTCTACCTAGACTAGAACTCCAAGCAGCCGTCATGATGGCCAAGTTGGTGAATATACTAACAACGGTACTTCAAGCAAACGTACTTTCTAGCATACAGATTCCCAAATCATTTTGGCCTGGATTTCCTAACCATCATACACATGGGTCACTTTTGTCGCGAAAAGAGTAGGCATGATTCAAGAGCTCTCACAACCATAACAATGGAAACATGTTTCAGGAAAAATCAACCCGGCCGATATGATCTCAAAATGTTCTACAGCTAAAGATCAAAGATCATCATCTCTTGTTACAGGGACCACGTTTCCTCAGTTCAGTACACTAAGACTGGAGAGAAGTTGCAGAAACCAGCTCATTGAAAGACATTTCGGAGCGAAGGTCACTCGTCGTAACATACCCGCATACTTACTGCATAATAAAATACGTCAAATATAACAACTCACTCCCAAAGCTAGAAAGAATCTTCGCCTACATCTACTACTTCTACAATCAGACACGAAAACAACTAATTACCACAGTGCTTTCAGCTATACAGTGGAAGAAAGTAATCTCGGTCACAACATTTTAATTCTCAACATGCAGATTCTAGAATTCAAAAATTAATTCAACCGACTTCCAAATTCTGAACTGAATGGATGAAGTTGACCAAGTGAAATTTGCTTATTTAGAGTACAAAGGCGTTTAGAAAACGCTCCTATCACTTATGAGTCTAAACATCAAATAATTTTACTTAAAAGAAATTTACTTACTACTCTCTCTTTCTCCTTTAATCAGAAAAACCCGGTCCACGCAGTTCCCCAGGCACTCTTAGGTATAGTTCAACAAAGGTACTGGCCACTTGCTGGAATTAGTGGAACAATTTATGACCAATTTTCCATCGGAATGCGTATCACCAGAGGGTCCTTTTCTAACCACCGGCATCGACTTTTGTGACCCTTTTTACGCCATCAGCTAAGGTCACGTGTATTACTAAAATGATACATTGTTGTATTCGTTTGCTTTACCACTAAGGCTGTGCACTTGAAGGCAGTCGGCGACCGCTTCCACCGCTTCATTCATTGCTCAGACGGTTCATCGCCCGACGCGGTCTTGTTCGCACAATATTCTGCGACAAAGAAACCAACTTTGTTGGCGCCCGAAACGAGCTTAACGTATTGTCCAGAATATTTGACGGAGAAAACCTAATGCGGACTCAGGAACTTTATCGAAGGGACAGAATCGAATGGCTTTTTACTCCTCCTAGATCACCTCGCTTTGGGGGCCTCTGGGAGGCAGTCGACAAATCTGCAAAGTATTTAATTCAAGTAGCAGCAAATGCAGTCCTTAGCTATGAAGAACTCAGTACTTTCACTACTCAAATCGAAGCAATTTTGAACTCGCGCCTAATCACACCGCTCACATCACCACCACATGATCTGAAACCTCTCACCCCAGGCCACTTCCTTTCCTTTCGTGAGCTTGCAATGCGATTTTCCTTTCCGGAAATAAAAAAGCAAAATATTCATTTCATTCCTTTTTTCAACAGACGTCAAACAAAAACTATACAACCGATCAAACAAATTCTTTTACTAAAGAAGTACACAATATCAAATAACGAAGTGTTTTTAACATTTGAATTACGTCAGCAACCCTACCGTACGTTATTTCGTCTTTGATTGGATCTGGTTTGTATTTTATTTCAAATATGTTGTCATCATGTCATTATTATTGTCTTGTTCTTTAAATACTCTCAATATATGATGTGTAACATTTATTTTTTATTTTTTATTTATTTATTTTTTCTAAAGTAACTTTTTTGTTAGTTGATTATTATAATTTTGTAAGACATTTTTTATCTTACTTACTAAAATTTTATAGTCGTGGTGGTCCGGACTTCTCGCAATCCGTTTCCACGTAGTTTCTAATAAATCTATTGATCGTTTAATCTTGTTAACTATTAATCTATTTAGAATATCTCTAATCTAACGATCTTAAGACGATTAACCTTGTTAACGATCTACCTATTTCGATTATCTCTAATGTAATGAATAATAGGGAATATAGGATACCCGGTTAAAAGAGATTGGATACATTTTTCTTCTATTGTGTTGATCAGATCTTCATATGCATTTAAGGTATAGAGGGAAAGGAAGTACCGGCACACAAGGGGTTTAAATGCCTGTAGATTGCAATGAGGAAAAGTTGAGCTGAATTGAGCTGCTAAGAAACCAGTTTTTAAACTTAACAGTACGTCCGAAGGTTGGCTAAAGGATGAACGGAAGGCGAATATTGCGGGAAAATAATTGAAGGGGTGAAATGAAGCCGGCTAACTCATTAAAGAATTTTTGGTTGAAAGAGAAAAAAGAGTGATAATGACGCAACATTACGTCGATGTTCTTGCGAGTTTACTGACGTCCCTACTTATTATTACCAATCAATTTTATCTATCTCGCAGACGCAGGACGGTCTTAGGAGCTTGGGACCAGATAGGGTGGACATACGCTTTATATATTGTAGCCTGATCAAAAAAGGGGTAAAGTATTTCATGCCTCACTTTAAGAAGTCAGCACATTTTGCTGCAGTTTTGGCGATCTCAAATGTGGGATCGTTCCAACACAATTCTTGTTGAAAAACATATTGAGGATGGAAAGTTGTTTGATCTCAACAACACAGAAGCCATTCATGGATAAGCGTTTACTATTTTGGGACCGCTTGTGCGACAATAAACACAGCTCTGTTTTGGAAGTATTCAATTTTACTCTATTCTTTTTATTCCTATCAAGTATACTGTCAAAACTGGAAGTCTATAGCCGAGGAGGATAGTCGAGGAACAGGAAACGAAAATGGAAAGCTGAGGTAATTGAATAAGAGGTGACAGATAGCAGATCATTTATGAAAAAAAAAAAAAAGGCGAACTCATCTGATACAACTTGGACTCAACGGTTCGGAAGGTAACCGTTGTGCCACGTCACTATCAATGAAGCATAAAAGTTGTTTAAACCACTCCAGTTGGCTTCTTCGTAGAGCCATACTGCTCTTTTAAGGATTTGCTCTCTTATCGTTAAAGGCGGGTACGAGAAATTAGCTGATACTACAGTAGTCGAGATCTGACGACCCTAGAGGCGACAGTATGTCAACTCAATATTTTTCAGGATGAAACGTGAGAAACAGGTCCAAGGTGTTGACGGAATTTCCTGCAATTTCAGATATTCTTGTTTGCTTATTAACAAACTGGGTTAAAGCTGGGCTTATTAAAAATCTCAACATACCTTCCTTCGGGTGTTTTCTGGCGTGAATGTCAAAGCCACGTAGTATTGTGTACATTGAAATCGCCCGAAATAACGATTTCAGTGCTATGATAAAGGGATACAATTCTTAAAATAGAATTGGACAGCGCATCAAACTCATTGCAAATTGAATTGCTGGCCAGGTGTGGTCGTCTTAAGTTCCGGATTGCAACAGTGAACGTATTGTTGATAAGCAACATCACTACGTGGCGTAGGAAAAACAAAGGCACTCAGCTATATCCAGGCCGTCGAAAATCCGATAAGTCGGTATTCTAATCATATCTCGCCAAGAGGGCTGGTTAATAGTGAAAAAGGTGTTTTATACAGCAAAAAGATTTGCTTGAAGCCCAAAGAAGTTGCTCACATTCGCCCAGAATTCCCAACTCCTACTTTGCAGTTGCTGAAAAGCAGGACTTAGAAGGGTTAATTTAAATACATTTTCAGAAACACATGACAATGTTAAGCAAACTCAATCATCCGAATAGCCCGTCAGAGAGCAAACGGAAGTTCCGAGTTTCATATGCATTGAGCATTCATATGCATTGAACAAAAGTTTATAAACCTATGTTTCAGGTTTCATACTAAAGTATAGATTTTATTGAAAGTTGTATTTCAAAGTAATTTCACATTTTGGATTGTTCTTAAATCATTAGCTGAAATATACTTAGGAGCTAACAAAAGTGTCAAAAACAAAAAATACAGCTATGGCAACAAAAAAAACACTTTCACCGAAAACATTCAAACACTTATTAGTTCAACATATGAATAGCAGTATTAATAAAATTGTGTTAATACATTAGTTTATATTAACGAAAATAAGCCCTGAAAAAATAAGAACAATCCATTTGCTATTGGTTAAGGTATAGATCCAACACCTAAACGACTCTTAAATCCCATTATTATCCATCCCATTATATTCCGACCCATTATTATTTTTTTGCAATGTGTAAAATCCAATTTTAAGAAAATTTGATAGTAAGCTAAGTTTAATTTTTCTTGTCACTTGTCTTCTTTAGATCCTTTTCTCTGATCAGGAAAATAGCATGATTTTTACTTAAAACTAAAGCGTTTCTATTTTTATGACCAGGGTCGACTACGATTTCTGTAGAATTAAAGATCATTAAAAGTGATCACGATTTTTTTTTTTAAATACTGTGAGCGTTAAAAGTGAGTAAACAAATATCTGATTACTGTATAAAGATGAAAATTGGGTCAAAACAACAACAAAACTGAAAATCCATTGATACACAAAAACAGCTTTATTCAATTATTTAAAAAAATAAAGTTCGGTAAAAACAAAAACAAATACATTTTTTTAATGATATTTATAACTACCTCATATATTACGAGTCAAAAATGAGTAAACAGTATATATTTCTATCAACAAATGTACTTATTTATTGCTTAAAAAATTAAATTTAGTACTTTGTTGGTCCTCCTTTAGACTTTATTACTTCCTTAAGTCTACGTGGCATAGACATTACCAGTTTATTGGTAACATCGGGGGAAATTTTTCACCATTCTTCTGTTATAGCTTTTTTCAGGTCTTCCTTGTTGTTAATAATATTCTGTCGAATTCTTCTATCCAAATGCTCCCATAAGTGTTCTATTGGGTTAAGGTCCGGTTATTGCGGGGGATGATCAAGCTGTTTTGGGGTCCTATAAAGCAACCATTCCATAACAAGACGTAAGGTATGCTTAGGATCATTGTCTTGCTGAAAGATCCATTTCCTAGCTAAACCTAATTTGTCTACGCTCGGTTGTTGGTCCTGAGAATATTTAGATAATCTTCCTTCCTCATTGTAGTATGAATGAAGACAAGATTACTGACCCCAGATGCTGTTATACACCCCCACACCATCACTGAACCTCCTCCATGTATCACGACCGGCCTAATATTTTTTTTCAGTAAATTCTTCGTTTTTTGCTCTCCAAATATTTTTTATTCATATGTCTCTTAAAACTAAACAAGACGCCTATAAGGCGACGCTGCATCGAACAACGCGAGCTGTTCGTGAACTCTACGAACAGAGAAGAAGGGAAGAGCACCGGCTTCTCAGAAGGAAAAAGAAGGAGTATGAGAAGCGCGCGGTCGAGGAAATGGAAAGGTGCTTTGGCAGGAATGAAGTCCGAAAGTTTTACCGAAAGGTAAAACAGCTATCCGGAGGATACAAGGTTCGGACCAAGGCCTGTCGGGACGAAAATGGACAACTAGTAGTAGAGTCGCAGTCTGTGCTGAGAATCTGGAAGGATCATTTCTGCAGACTCCTAAACGGCGATGACGACCCAAATCCCGCTGTTAGGCAGAATGTTCCACTCAATTTGGACGATGATAGACAAGCATTCCGTCCCCCCGACTTAGACGAGGTGAAGATAGCAATATCCAAGCTAAAGTCGAACAAAGCTGCTGGAGCGGACGGACTGCAGAACTATTTAAAGCAGCTGGAGATGACCTGGTTGGGCGCATGCACCAGCTCATCTGTAAGATATGGTCGGAGGAAAGCATGCCCGATGAGTGGAATCTCAGCGTCGTTTGCCCGGTCCACAAAAAAGGAGACCCCTTTGACTGCGCCAACTACAGAGGGATTAGTCTCCTGAACATCGCATACAAGATCCTCTCTGCCGTATTGTGTGAGCGTCTGAAACCATTTGTCCATGACCTGATAGGTCCCTATCAGTGTGGTTTCAGACCAGGGAAGTCCACAATAGACCAGATCTTCACATTACGGCAGATCCTGGAAAAGACCCAAGAAATGCAAATTGACAC
Organism: Eristalinus aeneus; assembly: GCA_955652365.1. Taxonomy (NCBI): domain Eukaryota; kingdom Metazoa; phylum Arthropoda; class Insecta; order Diptera; family Syrphidae; genus Eristalinus; species Eristalinus aeneus. Next base: position 13,988,880 of record OY019132.1, on the reverse strand, counting down.
CCACCACCTATTCGTCGATTTCAAGGCTGCATATGACAGTGTGCATAGAGACGAGCTATACAGTGCCATGTCTAGTTTTGGCATTCCTACCAAACTCGTCAGATTGTGTAGGATGACGATGGAGAACTCTCGCTGCTCCGTCAAGGTCGGTACCGAACTCACCGAGACCTTCAATGTCAAAAAAGGTTTTAGACAAGGCGACGCACTGTCATGTGACTTCTTTAACATCATCCTCGAGAAGATCGTGCGTAACTCACAAGTCAACACCAGAGGCACGATCTTCCAGAAGTCAGTTCAATTGTTAGCTTACGCTGATGACATTGACGTGATTGGACGAACACAGCGAGCCGTCAATGAGGCATTTGCTGGCATTGAAGCGGAAGCGGCCAAAATGGGTCTTGCGGTAAATGAGGGCAAAACGAAGTACATGCTGTCATCAAGGAAGGACACACAACATCGACGTCTCGGACGGAGCGTCACACTAGGCAGCAGAAACTTCGAGGTAGTTAAGGACTTCGTCTACCTCGGCTCCGCGGTAAACAGGGACAACAACATCAGTACCGAAATCAAACGCAGAATCACTCTTGCCAACCGCTGTTTCTTTGGGCTCAAGAGGCAATTGAGTAATAAAGCCCTCTCTCGAAGGACTAAGCTGGCTTTATATAACAGCTTGATCATCCCCGTCCTACTATATGGCGCAGAATCTTGGACGTTAGCAAAGGCGGATGAGCAAGCCCTTAGTCTTTTTGAGAGAAAAGTTTTGCGTGCGATTTTTGGTCCTGTTTGCGTTGATGGCATCTGGAGGAGAAGATTTAATGACGAACTCTATAGGCTGTACAGCGACATGCGCCTGGTTAAGCGTCTACGGATACAACGCTTAAGATGGCTAGGCCATGTAGAGCGTATGGACACCACTGCTCCGGCCCGAAAAGTCTTTGAATCCGAGCCATTGGGACAACGCAACAGAGGACGGCCTAGACTGAAGTGGCGCACACAAGTGGAGAAGGACCTCAACCAACTTGGAGTGCGCAACTGGAGACAGCTGGCGAAAGATCGTGCTGGCTGGAGAGGCATGTTGGTTGAGGCCCAGGTCCACCCCGGACTGTAGCGCCCCAAGAAGAAGAATGTCTCTTCAAAATTTCGAATTTGCTTTCATCACTAAATAAAATGTTTTTCCAAGACGAAATGTCATTGTTTCTCTTTGTGCTAATTTTTTTGGTCTCCCTTTTGACCTAATTTTCATCTATATGCAGTAATCAGATATTTGTTTACTCACTTTTGACGCTCCAAGTATAAGCACTCATATTTTTGGCGGGAATATCATGGGAATTACTGTAATGATCCAAAAAATTTGTTTCATAGAATTATTTTGTTCCTGCCTACATTTTTTTTGTTCTATTTTTTTGGGCCATAGCTGTATATTAAATATATTCACTCGTCAAAAAAAAACTTACAAAGTTAAAAAAGTAATAATTAAACTTTCAAATCAATACTTAGTTTACTTTCCTTTGGCTTTTACAACAACTTTAAAACAGACTTCAATGTGTCTGTATTGGTTATTACCCGTTTCTTAATTCTTTTGTTGAAATGTTCACACAAATGTTTGATAGGATTGTATTCTGAGGACTGCGGGGGTTGGTTCAGCTGTACTTTAGTATGAAAGGTTTGTAAACTCTTTTTTTTTTTTTAAAGAGACCAGCTAATTGTTATATTTCTAATTCTAATTGAAGTAAGTTTGATTTTGTTTGTATATGGTCAATTTTGATAATATATGGTTCGAAAAAAAAAAAGAAATTTCAGTTTTTTTTTCAATTTAGTACGGTTCAAAGTAACAGCACAATCAAAATAAAACAAAAAAAACACAAACTTGTTTCTCTTTCTTTTTTTTTGATATGAGTGCAGAAGCCTATTTACTGACCACAGCTATTATAAATACACAAACTAAAAAATCCTTATTTTTTCACTTATTTTAATATGTCTTAGGGATAAAGAACCGTTTAATAAATTTTTTCATACGATCAATGTCATTTTATACACGTTTTTTTACAAGATTTTTTCTAGCACCACCTACCGTGTAAAATCAGAATAAAATGTATTTGATTTTGCTTGATATCTGGTTTAAGAACGTATGTATTGACTTCCTTAAAAATATCATTGATTTTATTTATCATTATATTCCAATTCTTGACAATTCCTATAATTTGTTAATTGAAATGGCTTTATTTCTTGAAACTTCTAAATCACATTGAAATAATATTCATCATCTTCGTCGTCCATTTGCCCGAAAAGAAATTTTAAACCAGATCCAATGACATTTATTAAATCTATTCCATTCAATTTGATATAATTATGTTTACAAAAATTATTCTTATCATATGATGAATTTTTGCCTTTTCTCTCCGAGCTGCTCTTGACATCCTTTACCTACTTTTATGCAAATCTTGTCCACTGTATGATTTTTCTAAGTCCAGTAAGATTAACGTTCCTTACTTGCACATTTGTTGTTGGCCTTATCATTCATTTTTTACAATAACATAACGCTTATATATATTTCTCTGATTATAAATATTCTTCTATAACTAACACCATTTGAATTACTTTATAACCTGTACGTTTTCTTTTCCTTCCATCGCATATATATATATATATATATATATATTAAGTAGTTTCAATTCTTAGGGACTTTAAGGTGTTGTTTTGTACATTCATTCGGCATTCGTTTCTCGCAAATCCTTAAATTGACTAAGTTCCTACCTGTATGTACGAAAGATAGTTTCATTTCGTTTAAAAAATAATTATTGCAACACATTAGCACACATTTACCATTTAGAGAAATTTGATATATTCTATCCCACAGGAAGTTGTGATTAAGTTGGACACACATTTAGAAGGAAGGTACGAAAAAAAATCCTTCTATTGAATAAAAAGTAACAAAATAATGATATAAGTACATAAGCATCTGCATGTGTAAAATAATTTACAATAAAATTACAAAAGAGTTACATTAAAATAAATAAAGAAATTAATAGATAATAAATAACTAAATAAACTGATAATTTAATAAATAATAACATAAATAAATAATATATTATCTATATATATATATATATAAATCAATGTGTGTTTGTTTGTCCTTTATAGACTCTAAAATGGTAGGAGATACAACATTGTTGTCTCTTCCAACTTTGTTCACAGAGGTTTTTGGTAACTATTTTTATTTATTTGGAATGGTTCCAATTGATGTGGGGGCTGACTTTCAAAGTACGGATGAACCTGTCAAAGGATATATCAATCAAAACGTCTCTGAAAATGAGATTAAGCTTTTGGAGTTTTTCGGTGAAAAGTACCTTTGGGAAAATATGTAGCTCAAAATTCGGAGCAAATTAGTGCATAAAAACTGGAAAAACTATGACAAATTCTCCTTTATGAATACTTTCAACCAAAATTGTTGCAAGAAATATGTGTTAAATACACTTGGAGTTTAGTCAAAAACGTTATCGTGTGTCGCCTATAGGAAGTATGCATGCAAACGAGTACGTGCATGGTATGTCTGTACATAGATTCAGCACTGGTTAGAGCCCGAATGGATACGAATACATACATATGTATTTGAATGGTCACTACTGTGTTCATATTTCATATGATGTTTTCATATCGAATTGTAACTGTGGAGGCTGGGTGCTGTGGGAATCGGGTTGGCACTGACTGGCATCAACCTGACGAACCCAGTGTTGTAACATTTTCACCACACCTGTTGCGTATAGCAAATAAAAAAAATAAAAATAGTAACTTATTGCGAATTTCATAATGCAGAAATTTCCTATAAACTATTTGAATTTCGCGCCCAAACGACCATATTTATTTTTTTAAGACTTACTCTGCACTAAAAACTAAGCGATCCCAGTAAACGACCAATTAAACTTCTTATAACCGAACAGTCAATCGATATGCACGCATTTTTATTTCGCTCCACCGATAAGAGTTTTAATGATACGAAAAGTAAGTACGCCAGTGTTACAATTCTTATAATCTGCAAAAACGCTTGTCCTCGACTCTACCCGCGATGTTAGGTGATAAACCACAGACACCACGATACTCCCACAAGGGGGCCTACCGCACGGTCAGGCTGGAACTGAAGTTCCAGGGCCCCTAACCTCCCGTGGCACCAGAATATAGCCTCTGGTCAAGCTGTCACTACCAGTCAGGTTCCCTCAAAGCCTGGATCTGTTAACCGCCATCCGTAGATGGTCTTTTCTCCATCAGTGATTCCGTTGACACTATAAATATTGATACGGATGTGATGTTGAATCATGTGATTCATAAATCCAGTCACATCATCTGGAAGCCAGCAGCACAGCAACAGCCAGCAGCACCGCAGCAGGCCATAGGTAGTGGTAATTTTATTATAAAAAAATATAAAGGTTATGAAAAATTCTCAATCCACTGCAAGATGGTGGACCAATATAATAAAATTATAGGATATTTAAAGATTTCGTCGTTGGAGTTCTTTTCCTACGCTCCAAAAAATGAAAAAAGCCAGTCAAGTCTTCCAAATGCTCAATGAGCAAGTGTGTGACGGTGTCGAGATCGTCGGGGTCAAGTCCTTCACTACAGCTAAGGGAAGGAGAGAAAGGCGGAAACTACCAATGTATAATGTTCAGCTGTCACCCACAAGCAAGACAGATAATCTAAAGAAAATCGAGTTCTAAGGTTATCTGAAATGCGTCTGGGAAAGTATTAGAAGGCGCGACGGCATTATCCAATGCGTTCGCTGCCAAAGGTTTGGCCACGCCACGTAAAACTGCCATATGCTCAAGTGCGTACTTTGCGGGAACGCGGGACACACCGCTAATTATCGGTGTTGCCCTAAGTTCCAGGAGCTAAAAGCAAAAACAGTTCTGCAGAAGCAGCCCAAAGTGAAAAATCCACTCAGGGCAGCCGTAACCGTCACCCCTCAAGTGACCTTCGCCCAAATGGCGTCTGGTCAGAGGGGCAAGGAAAAGGAGCTACCAAAGGTAGTGCCGAAACCTTCCGTGCCAAGAGCACACGATCCAACGCCCGATTGGAAATCCTCCATTGAAAGACGTATGGATCGGTTAGAAGGAAGGTAAGGTAAGCAGGTAAGCCAAATTCTGGCGCTCTTGCAGAACCAAGCACCTCCCCAGTCCTAATGGCTGCGCAGACAGAGAGTACTTACAAGATCCTTGCAGTGAATGCAAATTCATTAATAGTAATCCCGCGAAAAAACGAGCTCTATAGATTGTTGGATGATCAAAGCCCAGACCTATTTCTGATTAGCGAGACCAAGCTAACCCAGAGAGGCATATTGGAGCACAGTAATCATAATGTTATTAGAAGAGACCGGCCCAACTCCAATGGTGGAGGCGGTGTTGCGATCATTCATTAAAAAAAACATTAAACATAAAGTAGTGTATAGTAGTGAAGTAAGACGATTTCAGGAGCTGGAGGCCTGCCTCGTGTGCATTTCTCTCCGCAGTGGAAGGAAGTTGTATGCGGCGTCGGTCTACCCCTCCGGCCCCCCTACTTCCAGAACGACTATATCAGAGCTCGATTCACTCTTCGATGTCTAAGAGTGGACTCGGAGGAGAACTATATCATTTTGGCCGGGGACTTTAATGCTCGTCACGGATATTGGGGAAACATAGTTTGCAATAGTAGAGGAGACCAGCTTTACAGCTGGTATTGTTTGCTCAGTGTCGAATATAGACTCGATTTGAAAGCAACAGAGAGCTCGTCCTTCCCCAGAAGCGGTTCTTATCTGGATCTTCTGCTGTTCGACGCAAGACTAAAGCTGACAGACACAAACTCACAAACGATAAACTGTTTGAACACCTTCGTGTATCTCTGTGACCATTGCGGACTTAGTACCGAAATCAAGATCCTCAACGATATTGCGGAATTAGGAGAGTTTGTTCAATCGTATCCCTACAATTACAGTAGGACACGCTGGACACGCTTCTCCAGACAAATGACGAGAGCAGTCTCCTCGAATGCGCTCCACATACCGTCCAATAGAAACTTGTCAAATGAGGAGATTGACATGTATATACAATTGGACGAGACAATAAAATGAACGATGGACAGTACGATACCACGGTTTGCACGGACAAACAACGAAAACCCGTACCGCAATGCGACAATTGACGCACTACACCAACGAAAAAGTAGACTTCTGTCAAGATTAAAAACCTTGTACAGGCGGTTTACTGACAGACAAGATGAGGAAATTAGGACACTGAAATCGCTCATCAAAAACATTCAAACATTAATAGTTCAGAACGACAGACTTTCTGTTAACATGTATTGGAACAGTAAGATTCGGTCTTTAAGATCCAACAACCCGAGCATGTTCCCGCTGATAAATAAATTCTTTCGTAGTCAGCATAGCGATCTTCCGTGTCTTAAGCTCCACAGAACGACGGACAACGAACAAATACTGACTACAGCAGGTATTGATCCAGATAACGCAATACTCAACGATAACTTCTTTGTGATTACAGACCCGCAAGAAAAAATGGAGGTACTAGGCGCGGTCTTTCAGGAATCGTATAAGGTGAATGTGAGTATTCGCCCGAACCACGACCTGGACAATCATGTGCAATCTAGCAACTCACAACTTCGAGAAGATATGCAACAATGGCGATCTGAGAACATCAGCTTTGTCGTGTTCAATGACGTTAACATGGCAGATAATGTCATCGCCGTTGAAGGGGTTCATCCCCCGTTCATATCGAAGACAGAGCTCCATGCGGTCTTTGAATCACTAAAGAAGAAAAAGTCAGTAGGAATCGACGGGATCTCAAACATTGTGCTAAGACATCTCCCACTAGATGTGGTTAACATGTACACTATCCTGTATATGTATGTAATAATCCACATTATCCGGAGCATTGGAAAACTGCGATTGTGCAACCCGAGCGAGGTAAAGATTCTTCGAATCCGTGCAAACTTCGGTCAATTAGTCTCATTCCGAACATTAGCAAGGTATTGGAGAAGGTGATAAATAGAGCTCTGATCAACTGGACAGAGGACAAACATTTAATTCTGGATAACTAGTTTGGTTTCAAAACGGGGCACGACACTATTCATGCCGCGTCGAAACTGGTGTCGGATATCCAATGGAACAAGAGCCAGAAACAATGTACGAGTGCCTGCCTGATTGACCTGGAGAAGGCCTTCGTCACCGTATGGTTAGAAGCACTTTTTTATAAGCTCAATGGGCTAAGCATTAGTAAACCACTACTGTACCTACTGGCAACGTGACCTCTTCAGGTGTATTTGAAGTAAAAAATGGTCTCCAACAGGGTGCCGTCAATTCGCCTATCCTGTCCAACATTTTCTTGAGCGATCTGATAAGTTCTCTTCCTCACGTAATTGCGTACGCCGACGACTTGATCGTGTACAGATCAAGCAAAAAGATCGGGGACATCACTACGCTAGCGCAGAGTGACTTCGACTCATTCATGAGAAGTTGCGATGATTGGAAGTTGAATATCAACTTTCAGAAGTCGGAAACCATACTGTTCAGGACTTCGTTGTATAAGGCTTCGGCGGATACCAAAAAGAATTGGCGAAAGTTCTCAATTTTTGGGCGACACGGACAACCACTGGCGCAAAGAACTGTAGTCAGATACCTGGGGATCTGGCTAGACCAATATCTATATTTTAACAAAAATGTAGATGCTGCTCTGGCCCGAGCCCGAGGCGCTTTCGCTCTTACAAAGAGACTGTTTTACAACAGCCAACTCGATGCGAGGGTGAAGGTAATCTGCTACATGGCCCTCATCCGGACAATGCTCACCTATGGTTGTCCCGTGTGGTTGCCTTCGCCCTTACAGAACACCAGAGTCCCAGTACAAAAAATTCTATTCCAATGAGGTCCTATATAATAGGGCGGACCTGATACATAGGTCGGCCCGCAACCTTTGGCCGACCTACATATCTTAGGTAGTTCTAAGGCAAAGGTAGTTTTAGTTTTAAAGGTAGTATTAAGGTACAAAAAAAAAATGCATGCATGCATTTTAATGCATGTTTATATACATGTGTATATTAATATATATATACATGCTTATAAGTGCGTATGTATATTTTAAGGTACATTAAGTTATTTTAAGGTAGTGTGTAAATTAGTATATACGTTTTAGTAAAAATGTTCTGATATTAAGTTTTTTGCAATTTTCTTAATCGTTATTTGTACAATTAATTTTAAGTAAAATTTACTTATACATATGAATTGTTAGGTTAAGTCGAAAGACATAGTTTAAGATTAAGTTTAGCTTAAAGTGCCCGCCTAGGGCCAGTAATTTAGTAGTAATAACAATGTTATAACTAGTTTTAAACATTTTTGTCTAGTATGTAAGTTTGATATGAATTAGTGAATAAAAATGAATTGAAAAGTAAAAGAAAAAAGAGGCAGATCTGCAAGATTTTTTCACACAAATTTCAGCATTGAGTTCGAGACAAGAAGAACTTGAGCAAAAAGTATAATATCTGGAAGAACAAAACAAACGTCTTGAGAATCAGCTTGGCCGACTCGTACAGATGAGTACTGAAGCGAATCTTGTTGTTCACCTGCCTGTTGAAGATCAAGTAGAGATGTGCGAAAGGGATATATCTATATCTAGTTGACGCAACTCCTAATCAAATCGTCGTGTCAACGTTTTCGATACACGGCCATAACACGAACTTACCCTACAACATTAGACAACGTCGGGCAAAAATGATTCCCATCGTGAAAGAGCTTCGTCAAAAGGACGTTCTACATCACAAAGAAAGTCTTTACCTGGGACTCCGCGCTTGGGTTGAGGTGTGGTGAAAAAAGTGGCATAGAAATAATTAGACATATTTTTGGTGACATTATGTTATATACACGTTATATATATATATTAAAAGGTCTGTTCCAATTCATTTGTGTACAGAAATTCGTAGTTGAGTAGTTTGGGTAAAAATCTCCCTTGCAGAGATTAACTCTACCAAAACTTGTGAAACGACTTTCCGTAGAAATTTGTAAATAGCTATCGGATGTATAAAATGTCAGAGGTGTTTTTTCACTTTGACAGCCATCTGTTGCCCTCAGATTTTTCTTCGGCAGCATTCGTAGGGAGGAGAAATATTTTTCTCTCTCATGAGCTCTCTCTTCTACCAAAAAAATGGAACGCTTTTTGTAATTTTTTGGGCAAATTCGTAGACATTCGTAGACATTCGTAGCAATTCAGAGCAATTGGAACGGATCTTATGTAAACAGAAGTACAAACAAAACAGCTGAGAACGAAAACACCTCTCACAAGACTTCAAATTTGACGGCTAATGTCAATCGTAGCAGTGATGCCAAATTTAATAAAATACCAATACACTAATAATACACTAATAATAAACAAATCTTTTAGAGATGAAATTACATTTAAGAATATTTTCTCAAACTATGAACTTCCGCTGTAAGAACACTATTCGGCTTTCGTGACGACCTTGAAGGACTGTATACCAGTATCTTTATGAAAGCTGACGAAATGAGTGTTATTGACTTGAAATTGAATAAATTGGATGTAGTGTTGGTACCTATCTACTTAAATTGAAGTCAGTGGCAGCGTGATTTCGATAAACTCTGCGGCTCATTGCAGCCTTTGGACTGTACGAATATAATGCTTATTGGAGATTTTAATGGGCGTGTAGGACTCACACTAAATACAACAGTATTCCGCTGAAAACGTGTCGCAAATCGAAAGACCCAATTTGTGATAAAAAAGGAACAAAAATACTTGAACTTGCTGATGAGTATGACATGGCTTGTTGAATGGTAGTTGTGAAGGAGACCCAGTTGGTGAACTGACCTTTATCAGAGGAACATGATGTTCAATAGTCGATTACTCTTTTTTTTTGGGAAATTGGCTCAAGTTTCTAGACATGTTTCAAATAGGAAGCGAAATCTTTTCGTTTAGTTTACATGTGTGATTGTCACGAATGTAAGTCGTTCGGTTGTTTGTTGGTTGCCATCGCCATTTTCAGTTGTCTAACTCCATTTAGAATATTCGCATTCATAGCCTGTGAAAAACGCAATCTTAATTAAACAATAATTCAACAATTAAATTAAACTTACCCGTAAATTTGATAGCGTTTTGATTCGATGTTTACTATAAAGTGATTGTAGACAATTCGAATCGATTTGACATTTGGTCTTTTGACAAGTTGGTCTTAGATTTGTTGACTTTCATCAAACATAAGGGTGCGTTCTGTGCACACATTATTTTTTCATAAAATTTTGTTGGAGAGTGCAATTAGCGAATAAAAAAGTTTTCGTGACAATTTAATAAATAAAAAAATGAGGTTGATTTCATTAAACCAGTGTTAAACTAAAGCAGGATTATTTAGATCATTGGTCACTGCGCGTGTGCTTGTTATAATAATAATTATTGTTGGCGCTACAGTCCAAAGGGGGACCAGGGCCTAGCTTGCTCATCAACTACTCGTGTTGTGCGCCCTACTGTTCTCTCACGAGTAGAAAGGACCTACAGTTTTTTGCCGACTCCGAACGGCGAGATTTGAGAAGCTTTCTTAGACAGTAATTACTCTTTGAGTGTTGTCAGCAGCTCGAAAGAGGTTGTGCCGTGAAAATTTCGAAAAATTGGTGTTGATCTGGGAGTCGAACCTAGACCCTTCAGCGTGTGAGCTTCGCACTCTACCCACTACGCCACGGCAACCGACGCATGTGCTTGTTAGTTTACAATATACTCCGATCAAATAAGATCAATCGGCAATTAGAAACTAATACCAAAGATCAATTGAACAAACTAAGTTTATATAAACTTAATAAATAAACAATTCACTAAAATGGCACCAAACAGACAAGTGTCTCCAAACAAAAATTACACTCTCGATCAACTTATAAATCAGAGATCAAAAATCGTTTCAAATATTTCGCGGGCGAAAACGGCATTGACTGAAAAGACGATGACACAGAATCTAATCGAATTAGAATGTCGACTGGAATTATTAAATTCGTATATTGATCAAGGCCTGAGCTGTCAATTTTTTCTGATTGATTGAGCTGGCTGATCATAGTGACACTTTTCGCGGAGAATTGGAGGACATTTATGTGTGTACAAAGTCGTGCATTAAATAAGGGATGTAAACGCAGTGTAGCAGACTACAGCTTTTCTGGGCCTCACCACCCACGACTACCCAAAATGTCCCTTCCCAAATTTAGCCGCAAATACGCCGATTATAAAAATTTTATCAGTTTTTTTGATAATTTGGTGGATAACGATCCGTGTAGAGCAGATATCGAAAAATTCAATCATTTAATATGGTGTTTTTGTAATGAACTTTTAAGAACTGTTAAGTCATTCCAAATCACCGAGCAAAATTACCCGAAAGCGCTAGCGAGCCTAAAGAAAGTATATGACGATAATCACCAAATATTTTTCGACAATTTATCAACGCTGTTCGAGTTGCCGGCGATAACGAAATCACCTGTATCTGCTTTATGCACAATGATAGATACGGTTTCGGCGATCTATGATTTTCAATTATCATTGGGTGACGAGAAAACATTACCAACGCAATAATTAACCACTTAGTGATGTCGAAAGTTGACTCTATAACGAGTTCGAAGTGGAAAGAGCAGCTTTATTATATCACTCTTCCTCTTTGGAGTGATTTCGAAGCAGCACTCAACAAGCGATACCAGCATATAGCTGCTGAAGAGTCATCACCGTCACGAATCAAAACCATTCATAAGCAACCGGCGAACAGAAAAGATATAAGTCGCAACAGAAACCAAAGGCCATAGCTTTCGTGTTCCAATACACAACAACAACAAAACAAATCAAAGTGCTTATATTGTAAAGCAAATGACCACTATATCACAGCATGTACTTCGTAAGGCAGTTTAATAAGAAGAATAAACAGTTTCTTAGTGTAAATTAAGCCGATGCAGTGTGGGCAAACGACCTATTTTAAATGGAGTTTAGACTTCAACCTCGAGAATCTGTAACATGATATGCCACTCCGAGGAACTATCGACGCCTTAATGTTCATACCGGAGGAACAAAGTTGTGAAAAACACTTTGTTGAGAACACAAAACTCTTACCGATAGGCAGATTTGAAGAATCTCCGAAATTGCTTGGATCATCATATGAAAATGCTAAGCGGCACTTTTGTTCGCTTGAGCGTAAGCTGCTCAAGAATGATGATCTTAGAGCAATGTACATGGAGTTCATGAACGAAGACGTAAAACTGGCACAAATGTTGCCGTACTTAGGCCACATAGTACGAGCATAAAATTGCGAGTTGTGTTTGATGCATCGAGTCGTACAACATCGCAGAAATCGCTTTATGACTTATTAATGGTAGGTCCAACCATTCACAAGGAGCTGTTTTCGACGTTGTTCTGTTTTGTCCTGACGACAGACATTTCGAAAATGTACCGGCAAGTTCTTATTGCCAAAGAGCACGGGATTTACTAACTCGTAGTGTGGCGACAACATCCATTCGAACCTCTACAACATTTTCAATTAAATATAGTCTCCTACGGGAATGCATCGACAACTCTCCTGGTGATAAGATATTTGAAAATGTTAAGCGACGCTCATAAAGATTCGCACTCGGTTGGTTCGGAAACGATTCTTAGAGATTTCTATGTAGACGGTCTTCTAACCGGTGCAAATGAGCATCCGACTCACACGAAAATCCAACAGAAAGTGATCGAGATTTTAAGCCATGGTGGATTTCAATTAGCCAAATGGCTTTCCAGAACAGAGCTCGGAAAAGGAAATCAAATTTAATGATTCTGACTCAACGAACACGATAGGACTTCAATGAAAACCAAAGGAAGACATCATCAGCTTTAAGGTAGAAGAAAAATTCAATGATTTTCCAGCGACAAAGAGAAACATACTATCAGTTTCTTCACGTCTCCTTGATCCTCTTTGGCTATTATGACCTTCAAGACATCAAAATACCGCGATTTGTCGAGACTCTCTAACGAGAAGATTGAAGTTTATGGGTTCGCCGACGCTTCTAAAAGAACGTATGGTTGATTCATTTATATACGCAGCCAAGCCAAATCAAGTATTAAGTCGACGCTATTAACAGCAAAGTCGAAGGTTGCTCCTTAAAAGATCAAATCGCTTCCGCGATTAGCACTTTGTGCGTCGCTTACCATATCTGATGAAGGTTATCGGCAAATGCTCGTCATACGTAAAGCTAACGGGGTTTTTCGTTTACGTAATGTGTTTCGTTCGAAAATTTAAAAACAAAACCAAAAAGTTTGAAGAAACGCGTATCGTATATAGAATCGTATTTGTGTGGTTTTTGTCCAAGGTTAAAATTTTGAACTAACCACGGATTTGTCCTCCGATTTTATTTGCCCTTAAAAGGTTCTTTGCGGGTGCTAAATTCAAGACCAATCGCAACCTTCAGCACGAATCCCAACGACAGCGAGGCGCTCACACCCGCACACCTCCTAATAGGAAGCCCCCTCAGAGCCCCAGCCGAAACTCGCAGCAAGCTGCTTAAAAAGATGACAGCTTGTCAAGCAGCAGTTCTGGCAGAAGTGGTCACGGGACTACCTGATGAGCCTGCAAGGTCGCAGCAAGTGAGCACAGGAGCAACCCAACCTCGTGGTCGGAAAAGTCATTGTTGTTTACGAAGACAGCAGCCCGCCACAACAGTGGACAATAGGACGAGTGGAGGTGGTCGTCGCAGGGCAGGACGGAAAGGTCCGGGTAGCAGACGTAAGGACCAGGAGCGGCGTAATAAGACGCCCAATCGTTAAGTTGGCAGTGCTTCCACTAGAAGAAGAATGTTGAAGTCCATAGCCCCTTAACACGGTCAGTGTTGCGTAAAGCAATTAAAAACAAAGTAATAATAATAATTTAATGTGAAATTCCATATAAAAAAATTTGAATTTCGCGCCCAAGCGAGCATATTCTCTTTTTTTAAAACTTACTCTATACTAAAAATTAAGCAGTCCGAGTAAACGGCCAAATAAACTTCCTATAACCGAACAGTCAATCGATACGCACGAATTTCGGATTTTTATTTTGCTCCGCTGATAATAATTTTAACGATACGAAAAGTAAGTACGCGAGTGTTACACTTCTCATAGTCTGCAAGAAAGCTTGCGTACATCTTAATATTCATAAAGGAAAATGACCACCTCCTGATTGATCCACCGTCAATCAGATTGATCATATTGTGATCAACGCATGGCACTCCTCCAGTATTATAGATGTCCGAACGTTCCGATACGCCAATATTGACTCGGACCACCACCTTGTGGTAGCAAAGTAACACCGCCAAGACAAAGAAATACTGTGAGGAAGTTCAACGTCAGCCGGCCACAATCGCAAGACATTGCCAAATCCTTTTCCTGTCTCCCTCAACCTCTTAAGAAATCCTACGCCGCCAACGTCAAGTATTGAAGACCAGTGGCAGCATTGCCAAGAAGCCATCAGAGATGCCGCCTCTTAAGTGCTTGGTTTTAATCCGCCACTACAACGAAACCCCTGGTTTGACAACGAGTGTCGGCAGGCGAATGCAGCTGCTCGGGAGCTCTACGAGCAGAAGAGAAGAGACGAACACGGACTTCTCAGGAGAAAAATGTAGGAGCATGAGGAGCACATGATCGGCAGAATAGAGAGATTCTACTGTAGGAATGAGGCAAGAAAGTTTTACCTAAAGTCGCAGGCGATGATTTGGTAAGGAGCATGCACGAACTCATCTATAAAATATGGTCGGAGGAAAACATGCCCGATGAATGGAACCTCAGCATTGTTTGCCCGATTCATAAAAATGAGACTCTTTGAACTGTGCCAACTACAGACTTATCAGTCTCCTAAGTATCGCATGCAAAATCTTATCTACCGTACTGTATGAACGCCTTAAGCCCTTCGTCAATAAACTAGTCGGTTCATACCAGTGGGGCTATAGCCCGGGAAAATCCACCATCGATCAAATATTCATACTACAGCAGATTTTTGAGAAATCCCGGGAGCAACAAATCGATACCAATCTCCTTTTCGTCGATTTTAAGGCCGCGTACGATAGCATCTATAGAGACGAGCTATACAGAATATTGTCTAGTTATGGCCTCCCTACCAAACTCTTCCGTTGTGTTTGTATAGGATGACGATGGAGAATGCACGCTGCTCCATCAAGGTTGGTAAATACCTAACCGAGACCTTTGATGTCAAAAAAGGATTTAGACATGGCGACGCGCTGTCATGCGATGTTCATGAAAGAATTGTTCAAAACTCGAACGCCAACACCAAAGGAAACATCTTTCACAAGTCCGTCCAACTATTCGCATATGCCGACAAAATTGACGTTATCGGAAGAACGCAGCGTTATGTCAATGGCGCTTTTATGGGTATTGCAACGGAGGCCGCGAAGGTGGGTTAAGTGGTAAACGAGGGCAGGACCAAGTATATGCTGTCAACGAGACAGGACACCCAACACCGACGTCTCGGTCAGAACGTTACAGCAGACAGATATAACTTTGAGATAGTTAAAAATTTTGTCTACCTAGGCACCGCTATCAATTCAGATAATGACACCAGTGCTGAAATCTACAACGTAACGAAAACCTCTTGCACAATCGCTGCTTTTTTGGGCTAAGAAAGCAATTGGTAAACAAAGCTCTTTCTCGAACAACCAAGGTCTTTTTTTATGAGAATTTAATCACCCCAGTCCTGGTATAAGGCGCGGAGGATGAAGATGCTCCTAGTTGCTTGGAGAGGAAAATTATTCGTGTGATTTCTGGTCCCGTCTTGCATCAATAGTGAGTGGAGGAGGAGATATGATGACGATGGAAGCAAACCAATGCTGCGGCTTGAAAAATTTTCGAATCCACCCCCTATGCAGTACGGACGGCGCACTAGAGAAAGACCGCGGCTCAGGTGGCGCACGCAATTGGAAAGGGAACTCAACCAACTATTCGTAAGAAAATGGAGAAAGCTAGCTAAACATCAAGCTGGTTGGAGACGCTTGTTGGTTGAGGCCCTGGTCCACCCCGGACTGTAGCGTCATCTAAGGTAAGTAAGTAACTGTGCAGGTTATTTTTATGAATTTAAAGATATCCTAACCAAATGCGTCGAACTGACATGTCCAGTCAAAAACACCCCCTGCAGTACCCCTGTTCCGTGGTGGAACGCGGAACTGCAGAGAAAGCGCAAGGAAACCAAAAAACTTCTGAATAGGTCACTCAAGACCAATATGGAAGAGGACCAGAACCTGTATCGATCAAAACAAAAGGAATATAAGAGGCTAATTCGGACTTCAAAAAGTACCTCTTATAAAAATTTTTGTGAAACCAGCAGACTAGTGATAGTCCCCAAAAGGGACAGAGCAGTGAGGATGGATACACTTAGAATACCCGAATCTAAAGCTGAGACCCCCCAACTTATGCT
The DNA here is from genome assembly GCA_955652365.1 of Eristalinus aeneus. Taxonomy (NCBI): domain Eukaryota; kingdom Metazoa; phylum Arthropoda; class Insecta; order Diptera; family Syrphidae; genus Eristalinus; species Eristalinus aeneus. Next base: position 13,972,452 of record OY019132.1, on the reverse strand, counting down.
AGAGACTCACTTCCCTGGGAACCAGATCATAGTTGGCTCAAAACCAGTGCCGATTTCCCGAACTGGGGATGAGCAGACAGATACTACACTTAGAGGCTGGTATATTTCATCGCTTGTGGCAACTGATGAATCCATGAGATACGCTATTGCGTCTTTCGATGATTTCTAGTTACCGGGTACCGATGGCATATATGCAACACTGCAGCAAAATAAAACATAGACCAATTACTACCGGCTCTGAAAACTGAGGTTATTCTCGTCACGAGAAGAAGTAGTCTGACTGGTCTGACTCAACTAGTACTTAAAGCGTCACTATTCTACTTTCCGACGAAACCAAATACCTAGCTTTGATGACCTCGCACACCGCATCTCCTATTATACTACTCTCATGGACATGCCGTCTGATACAAGGTCGCCAATAATACAGTTGCGACGCCTTTACAAAATCGAATTTAGCCGTGTCCATGACTGGCTCTGGCCAGAAACAAACCGGGAAAAGAATGTAGTCGGATTTTCACGGGAGGCTCTAAGACGACGGAGGGTTCTGGAGCTGGGGCCTTCGTGGAAAATGACAACATTAGATTTCACCCCTCCTGAGGTAATTTCACGTCGGTCTTCCAGGCGGAAGTCTTCGCGATCCTACTGGTCACCGACTATATTGTGAAGAATAGGTGAAAGGGAAGAAGTTTTTGCGTCTGCAGCGACAACCAAGCTGTGCTCAAGGCCTTACTCAACCCTTTCACCACTGCCAAGAAATTTCAAGAATGCAAGTCTTCCCTTAATTTGGTCGGCAGGTTGAATTCGCCAAGACTTGTTTGGATTGGAAAACGAGATTGCCGGTGAACTAGATAGTTCCGCTCAAGTGCAGAATATCACAAACTCCAACAAAAAAAAAACACCATCATGAACAACAGTTCCGCGAAGCCCATATTCTGAGCTTCCACCGATACCGGTATCACTTTTGGCATTGTTTGTTGTACGTATCGCCTACCAGACGCCATCTGGGCGTAGGAGATGACCGACGTAACAGGTGTACTCTGCATCTATGCTGCTTATTTCGGTTTCCTGTCGCGTGGCAAAAAAATTGGTAACTTGCACTTCTCAGTCTTTCCCAGGAAATCATCAGGGATTTAAGAAGATTTAAGAAGCAGACGCAGAGCTTTTTTATGCTGCTCAGATGAGTTTGAGATATCTATCTTTCGGTCTTTCTGTTTTACATGCATGGATCAGACTTCTTGAATGCCTTCTGCAAGTTGCATATAAGCATCCAGACCAAGAGTAGAGAACAAACTACACAATAGAAGTCGAATCAATGAAAGCAAAAAGCGAATTCAAAGAGAATTTGAGGAAAAACTGAACTTAATTATAGATCATCCCAAGCCGGGATTTCTAAATATCAATATTGCGAAGACATTTTTTGAAAATTTCAAATAATATTGTAATGCCTTTCAAGTGGTTTCAAGCTCAAAAACGAAAAACGAAAAATTTAAAAGTTGTGAGTTAAGTGAAGCAGTTTTGGAATCACGAATCGACAATTTAAATAATATATTCAATAGAATGATTATTTCTTCATATAAACATGTTTTATATTAAAAATATTATTAAATATAAATTATTAGATTCGGAAACCATTTCACTTTTAATAAATTGATCATCGATTATCATTTATTATGGTGTAACGTCAACCACTAGCAACGAGATTTCTACAGTTTATGAGACACTTCAACTCTTCGATACAACTGATATAATGCTTGTCCGACTTTAATGGTTGAATTGGGATGTGTTAAAATAATTTTGAAAGTGGATATTATAAAACATACTTGAAGAAAAATCGTAACTCCAGGGACCAAGTCCTTCACAGTAAAGGATTTTTTTTTTGCATTTTTATTTAACTGAATATAAATTATGCCACATGCCTTTAGAAGCAACAATTTGTATATCCACAGGTGTGAACAATGCAGATTTGAAATAGTTAAACCAAACTTGTCTGGAAAGATCGAGCACTTGAACGTTATCAGCATAGCTTGAACATGCATATTGAAAAACTGATAGCGGAAAACAAACCAGCAGATATAAACAACTTGATAGAATTATAAAGAATTCAGTTCCGCCAAACAAACAAGTAAGAAGGAACATTGTATTTAGAAAAAAGTGATTTGATGTAGAATGCCTGAGGCCGAGAAAGAAAATTTCAATTAATTTTTGAAATTATTGAGAATATATAACTCCTTACACTATGATACAGCGAAGCCAGCAAGGAATATAAAAGGCTTTGTTCTGTGAAAAAGGCATCATTTGAGCAAGAGAACCTATTGGTGATAAACAGTGCAAGATCGCCAGCTGAGTTTTGGAAAGCAGTTAGACATATAAATGGACGAACTAACAGCATCGCACTATTATTAAAGCACAACACCTACAACTACACTTTTGCAATCTACTTGATGCTCGTATAACGTCACCGGTATTTCAGTACGCAGCTCCTATGATTAAATGCGACAAACTGGGATCCCCCTTTACCACTGAAGAAGTCCTGGAAGCCATACAAAAATCCAAACAAAATAAAACACCTGGATATGATCGCTTTCCTTTTGAATTTTATAGAAATTCTACTAATAAATTTATAAACCTACTCACAGAAGAGTTCAACCGGATTTTTGACTAGATTCAGGTTCTAAATAGTTTCAGAAAATCTATAATTTTTCCGTTACATAAAAAGGGGATTATAACGATCCTGCAAATTACAGGGGTATTTTGTTTTTAAATACTTCGGCCAAGTTCTTCGTAACCTTAATATATTCAATGAATGGGTAAAAGAAAGCAACATTCTTACGGAATTCCAAACCGGATTTAGAAAAGGTTACTCCACGATGGACCAAATATTCGTACTCACCAATATCGCCAACTCATATAAGGAGAAACACAAGAAATTGTATACTTTTTTTGTAGATTTTCGTGCGGCATTTGACACGATACCCCGAGAAGCACTCTTTCTTCTTCTAAGAGCTCTTTATGAAAATAATGTTGCACTTGTCTGGGATGGAGATACAATATACGAAGAGTTTAAGACATTAATGGGCGCTTAGCAGGGATGTATACTAAGCGCACTACTTTTTATATTGTACATAAATGATATAACTGATGTTGTACAAGGAGGGATACGTTTTAACGGAGTAACAGTTTCAGCACTATGGTATGCGGATGACATCGTTTTCTTGAGTGACTCTATTAATGGACTACCGCAAATGATTATCAGATTAGAAATGTATTCCAACAGTTCAAATCTAACAGTCAACTTGCAGAAGTCAAAAATCAGGGTGTTTAGAGATGGAGGTGGGCGCTACTCCCTCTAGAGGAAACATGGACATTTAGTAGTGAAGACATAGAGATCGAGCGGAAGTATAAATATATGGGTATAACAGTCACACCAAATTTAAACGTAAACAAACACCTTAACGAAAAACTGGCGGATGCTAAGCGAGCTTTATCATTTAATTTAACATTTGATGGGTGAATATCATTGTCAATCTGGTAGACGGCCATAGGCCAAACCAATTAGACTCATTGTAATTAATCTTTATAAATTATCTATTACGAAAATAAAAGTCATTTTAAACTTAAAAACTAATTAATGCATCTATTTGTTGTCAATAACACATTTGTCTTTGAAAAAGTTACATTATCCTAAATGTTAAACAACAAAATCAAAAAAAAAATGTTTTCTATATGTTTTTGTATATTTGACCTAAGTTTATATTGAAACAACCCTCCAAATTCAACTTTTCTTAGTAAAACTTAGGCACACCAATAAACTTGAAGGCACACCAATCCGTCTACCAGAGATACATCTGCCTAAGTTCTCGGGTGACTATGGTAATTGGACATCATTCTATCGCACATTCACAACACTAGTTCACAACAATCCTACATTGAATAAATTTAACGATTGCACTTCCTACGTTCAGGCCTTGGTGAAAAGGAGCTCAGCTGCATTCGCGCTTTAGAGGTTAACGAAACGAATAACGACCTTGTGCCTCAAACTCTTATTTCGCTCTACAATAAAATGTACGTCATAGCGCATGAGCATATTAAAAAATTTGTAATCTACCACAAGAAATTCTGCAACGGAACTTCGTGAACTCCTGGGTAAAGTGAACGTTCACTTAAACCTAATATTTCGAAGTTAGACGACCTCTCATTGGTTAAATGGAATGAAGTTCGTTCTCAAGATAGATTCCCAACTCTTCAAGAACTTAAAAAGTTTCTGGAAAATCGAGCCTATAATTTAGACGGAAAATTATGTCTCGCTCCGACAGCTCCCACCTGTCCATGAAAAACTCTGTAGTTATTGTTCTGATAATCGACACAGTATGTATCGTTGCAAGAAATTCCTACAACTTTCATCTGAATAAAGGCACAATTCTGCAATTGGATTGAGACTTTTTATAAATTGTCTCAAAACTGATCACCTCAAAAAATACCGGCACCAGAGACAGGTGTCGAAATTGCAATTAACTTCATCACACTTTGCTACGTGAACATTTTATCGCCAGGTCTGCACAACCCGCACTTACATCACTGGAAATCTGACTAGAAACTTCGATGAATATAAGCCCTTCAGCCATATCTACTCCGGATACGACCCATTCAGTATTGGTGTCTCAAGATACCGAAATTCGGCCTCAAATAATATAAGCCACTACGCTTGTTATGGCTCTTAACAAATACGGACAATTTCTCATATGCAGAGCCCTTTTGGATTCGGTCTCCCAGTTACATTTCGTGACTGAATCTTGTGCGTGTATTTTCTACATTCTTTACTTCTTGTTATTTTTTCTATTTTCTTAGAAAAATTTGCGCAAAAAAAGTGCTTGTCCTAAGCTCTAAACATAATTCAATAGAAATAGAAAAAATCAACAAACGTATACCGGAAACTATTAGATTTTATAATAGTACAAAATTTCGTGTAGATATGGCAGACCAGATGGCAAAGAAATAAGGCGTGAAGTCGAAAAGTTGTAGTTGGCCGCTACAGGAACTTTTCAACATTTCGGACCTCGCTGGAATAAATGCCTAGATTTTTTTTTATAAAGAAACAACAGTTGACAACATTTCGAGGCAGAAATTTTTAGTCCAGTAAGTTTCAGAACTCGGCGATGCAAATAAAACATCTAAAGAAAATAAGCTTTTACCAAAACCGTCCTCAAGTACTGATTTGTCCCTACGAAAAACTTGTCAAATAAAATTTTGTAAAAAGTTATAAAACAACAAACATCTATTCGAAGTGTGAAAAATATGTTTGCGGCAAATGCACAATTCAGACTAAAATAATTTGTAAATAGTGTGTGGGAAACGAATAAAGTATATTATTCTAAGTATATTATTTAAGTTTTATTTGTAATTTTCTAAAGAATTTTAGATATTATATAAAAATATATGTGGACCAACCTTCAAGAAAATTCTTTATTTTATATACATTAAGCAACAAATCAACAATAATCTGCACTGAATGTAATAACATATATATAATAATTTGAGCGCGCGCTGTAGAAATAGATATACAAGAAATTTTGGTAGCCTTAGTGTTAAAGAGGCTTCAGCTAACTGATCCACACTTCCGTTGTTGCAGCAGAATTATTATTTTTATAGGAGCGGAGCTCGTTTTACCATCCTAAAACACGAACAGTATCGCTTGGCTCCCGAGCTTCCTATATTGCAGAGTACTGAACTGGGATGGATAGTCCCTGGCAAAATGAAAGCAAATCCTCTGTCGCATTCGCACTGCAACGTTGCAACTACAGCACTTCCAACACTTTCTTGTCTATAAAGGACGATTTAAAGATGTTGGGACCTTGAGGACTATAAGGCTCCATCACAGGCTCTAACCCAAGAGGAAGAAGAATGTGAGAAACCCTTTCGGCTTCCATTTCGACGTCATCCGTCACCACTTGGAAATTCACTCAATAGTGCCATTAAAAGCTTTAGAAAATTCGAACGCCAGCTCTGCTTCAATACGAGAATACAGCATCCTTACAAAGCATTCATTAAGGAGTATAGAAGTTAAATCACATGAAAGAGATGAATCCATACCAACCTCCAACTACTTCTTGCCGTACCACTGCGTAATCAAGCCAGATAGCGCAACCACAAAGCTGCGAGTAGATTTTGACGGCTCGACGAAGACCTCATCCAATCTTTCACTGAATAATCTGCTTATGGTTGGACATACCGTACAACCTGACATATTTACAATTGGGATCAATTTTCGCACATTCGCTTATGTATTCACGGGTGATATCCGTCAAATGTTTGGACAAATCCTTTTTCATGGAGACGATCGAAAATCCAGATGATAGTTTGGCGCGATGAGCCCAACGAACCATTCAAATACTTTCTTTTGAATACAGGAGAGAAGGCAGAATATCCCTATACTTACTGCATAATAAAATATGTCAAATATAACAACGCATTCCCAAACCTACAATAAGACACGTAAACATTAAACTACCACAGTGCTTACAGCTATACCTACAGTGGAGGAAAGTAATCTCGCTCACAACGTCTTAACTCTCAACATGCAGCTTCTAGGATTCAAAGAAGAAGAAGTTGAAGAAGTTGAAGAAGTTGACTAAACCAGTCGCCTCCGAAATCGTTGCCCCTTTATAGGTGAAGATAGCTTATTTAAAGTACAAAGTAGTGTAGAAACCGCGTGTATCACTTATAAGTAGACCTCGGATTTAGACCTCCGCATTTTTCATTAGAGTGTTACCAACTTTTGTATACAGACATTTTATCGCTCAAATATAACAAACAGCTATACATATTCAAAATATGCAAAAAATATACAGAAAAATATGCCATAAAAATGCAAAATATGCAAAATATATGCAAATCAATTTCGTCTAAAAATTTAATTAGAATATAAATGTTAAGGTGTAACCAGAGGTAAATATAGCATATACCATTTTCCCTGACCCAACCTTTACCATTTGTTATTGTATTGTTCATATTGCAATCCCGAGTTAAAAGCAGAGATTCTAAGAACAGGCCTAATGATCTGCAGATCTTCGCGAAGTAAACAACTAGTCTTTTAACTGGCAATTACTAATAAAATGTATTTTACTCTCTAAAGTGCTTTGATGTTATTATTTTTACTTTTGAATACAGGAAGTTTCTGCGTATGTTGCATACATTTGCATAGCTTGCATATATTATGCATACGCATTTCATGCAAATATGCAAAAAAAAATAAAATATGCATATGAATTTATACTCTATTTTCAGCGAAACGAATTTTGATGTAATCAGAATTTACTTATCTTAATCCTTCAAAAATATGCAAATATGCAAAATCCGAGGTCTACTTATGAGTATAATTACCAAATTATCTTACCTAAAAGAAATTATTGAAATGAAAAGAATTGAGTTAAATTGAATTATCGTTTTTTGTTTTGTTTAGACTGCTTAAAATAGACAACAATACGTTTTTCTGTATGTACTGCACTTTGACATATGCCACATGTAAAAGAAATGAATTTATAATAAAATAGTGTGCTTTTGACTTTTAAAAGGTTATGGGCCCAGTGGTCTTTGCTGTGTGATATATTTACCTTATTAATTAAATCCTTTAACATTTGTATGGCAAATAAGAGTTTGTTTGATTCAGTTATCGACGATCACACTATTGTTGAAAGAGAGATCGAAGACGAAGAATCATTTGGAGTACCTCCAGTTTCTGAAATATCGGTGACTATGTCTGAACATAAAATTTACCAGATTCACCGATTTAATAGTCAGGATTACCATCTATGGCGTCGTTAGATGGAGATATATATTACGGAGAACAAACTCAAGCCATACATTTTGGGAACATTGCCTCGTCCAGATGCCAACTACACAGCGTGGTTTGAGTCATGCTCAGTCATTTGTAGTTGAAACAAATCCACAAAACAAAGTAATGTCTTTTGTAAATAAAGCAGAGCTGTTCACAGTTGGTGTCTTAGGAGCGTCAATCAAAATGCCAGGTGTTTGGTTCGCTGATTCCGGAGCCACAGACCATATGTGCTTCCATAGGGAGTATTTCACAAATTTTGTTGCATTTGATCAGAAAAATTTTCATGTTCGAGTTGGTGATGGTTTCTCTTTAGATGCAGAAGGTATTGGTGATATAGATGTTTAAGTTACGAATCAGGGAGAATCGTCTCCAATACATACGATCAAGGACGTACTTTATGTAAAGCAGCTGAACAAGAATTCTATCTCTGTGCTGAAGACAACCGAGAAGGGATTTAGAGTGCATTTGAGGAAGGAGGTAACCGTGTAATATTTGCTAAAGGAGGTCAATTAATTGTGGACGGAGTTAAAGACCAAAACATATATACAATGAATTTAAAACCAATCAGCTGTCATCTGAATCACTCTCTTTGGCATGAGCGATTTGAACACGTAAGTTTTGATATGCTTAGAGAAATGTATAGAAGCCACACTGTGGAAGGTTTGAGTCTAAGTGAGGATAATAACACCAAGAATCTATTTTGCGAAGGCTGTGCATATGGCAAGCAACACCATTTAAATTTTCCTAAGATTCCTGGTGAGATTTTTCACGCCGATCTATGTGGAAAAATGAGTTTGCCTTCTCTTGGCCGATCTTCTTACTTCATGCTCCTGAAGGACGATTGTACAAGGTATTGCTTTGTATTTTTTTTTTTTCAAAAATAAGACAGATGTCTTGGAATGTTTAATGCAATTTTATGCGGAATTAAAGCAGATGGGCATCACAATAAAAAATTGAGAACTGATGAAGGCTTAGAATTCTGTAAGGTTGGCGTCAAACGTTTTTTGTTGTCTAATGGTATCAAGCATGAGGTGGCTATGCCTAGAGCTCCAGAACAAAGCCGATTTATAGAAAGGCAAAATAGGACGGTTGTTGAATGCGCTAAGGCAATGTTGCATGCACGAAACTTGCCACACTATCTCTGGAATGAAGCCACTAACACAGCGGTATATATGAAACCCCATATGAAATATGGCATGGAGTAAAACCTTTAGAGTTTTTGGGTGGGATTGCCTTGTTCATATTCCTAAAGAACAACGAACAAAATGCGAGATCAATTCTATAAAATGTCACATGGTTGGATACAGCGAAGAAAATAAGGCGTATAGAGTTTTTAATGCAGCAAAAACAACAATTTTGATTAGAAGTGATGTGATATTCAATGAGATTTTGTCCCCATGTCACATTGTAGTAGACAAAGAAATAAATGCAGAATAAAAGAATACCAATTCCGAGAGATCCATATCAAAAGCGGAAAGTTCTGGTTGCAAACGAGTCAGTGGAATTGGCAGAGTTATATGTAACACAATTAGATCCAGTTAATCCCGAGGAAGCAATGGAGGCTGACGATTCCAATAAATGGTTAGAAGCAATTATTGATGAGCTAGATGCACTAGCAAAGAATAAGACATGGACACTAGTTCCTAGACCACCAGATCAAAACTTCATAACCCATCGCTGGATTTTAAAGAAAAAATATAAAGCTGATGGACAAATTGAAAAATATAAGGCTCGACTTGTTGCAAGAGGATGTTCTCAAAAGAGAGGACTCGATCATAAAGAAACATTTGCACCAGTAGTCAGGAATGATTCTGTTCGGAGACTTCTTGCAATATTTGCTGCTTTCCGCCTCAACATTTACCAATTTGACGTAAAAACAACGTTCTTACATGGGGATTTTAATGAACATATCTGCATGGAACAACCATATGGTTTTGCAGTTGGCGATAGCGTATGTCTCATGAAAAGAAGCTTCATTTGCTCACTAACCGCTGAACTGTTCAGACGTCTTTCGACGTAGTGAGACTCAGTGATATTATACAGTGAAGTAGTGCAAACGATTAAGGGATCCGCAATGAGCGCGTACCCGAGTGCGTGGGAGCAACACCCGCGAAGCAAAGGGATCAGAGTTCGAGACCCATTTGGGGCACTGCACTTTTTTCCTTCGGTTTTTTTGCATTTCACCGCCAAGCCAGCAAACCAGCAAACTGCATTGGCGTAGACAGTAAGTTATACGGAGAACGGGAAGACCGCTCGCGCCAAAGCGGCCGGTGAAAGTAGTCAACCGGTGGCAGAATCATGCCACCAAGAAGCAGACTTCCAACAGTTCTAAGCGACGTAACACCAATGCGTCACCAGAAAAGGAAAGAAGTAAAGCTTCTACGTCATCTACTGAAGACGATGCTGAAGAAAACGGGTACTCCTATGTTTCAGATGGTGGAGAGGGACGATTCACGGTAAGCAGCAACAGCTTCGAATCTGTTCCCTCCGATACTGAGGAGGAAGAAATAGAGGCCGTCATTCATACTAAGAAAGAGAGGGTCTCGGATCTGAGGGAGGAGACAAAAAAACTCCTCGAAAAGATAAAAAAACTCCGTGAAAGCACCCTTGCAAGGAGAAAGAAGGAAGAGGAGGAGAAAAGGGATCGAAGGGTCGCTCAAGAGCAGCAGCAGTTGACTGACCGAGAGCAGCCGCAAATGCAACAGTAACAACAACAAGCTGCAAATCTGCAAAAGAAGCAGCAACAGCAGAAGTCAGCACAGCTTAAAAAGCAACAACTAATAAAACCAGTTCAACAACAACAACTAGACACAAAACAGCGACGTAAGCAGAGCAACAACAGCAGCAGCACACCAGCAACAGCAGCAGACAACTAAAAAAGAAAAAGTGCCACCGATAAATGTCTTCAAGGCAGATGCACAGGTATGTAAAAGAAACATAGGTAGTGGTAACTTTAGCATAAGTTAGATAAGGGCATCGATAAATATACTATACGCTGCAAAACAGTAGAGTAGCATAATGTTCTAAGGACGTGTTTAAAGCGTTCAACGACGGAGTTCTTCTCCTTTACCCCAAAGGGAGAAAAACTTTAGACAATTTTGTTGAAGTTAGGCGTGCCGTTAGGAGCGGAGAGGGTTTTTCAACTGCTCAGAGAGCAAGTGTGTAATGGTGTCGAGATCGTCGGGGTCAAGCCCTTCACCACAGCAAAGGCATATAGGGAGGGGCGGAAATCGCTCTTTTATATTGTACAAATGACACCCACAAGCAAACCTACCTAAATGAAATCAAGACATTAGATGACTGGGATTGCATTTGGAAAAGTATATACAGGAGCGATGGCATTCTTCAATGCGTTCGCTGTCAAAGGTTCGGGCACGCGGCGTCGAACTGTCAAATGCAGCCTCGATGCGTAAAGTGCAGCAAGAGAATTGCGGAGAATTGTCCCCTGGGGTAAGACAGAGCAGCTGACAGAAGTCAGCTTAAATGCGCACTCTGCCGGAGCGCGGGGCACACCGCTAATTATAGATTCCAAGAGCGGAAAGCAAAAGTGGTTCTGCAGAAGCAGCCTCCGGTGAAAAAGCCACTCGGAAGCCACCACGGAAAGCCACTTCGCCCAAATGGCGTCAAGTCAAAGGAGAACGGAAAAGCAGCAAGTATCAAAGGTTACGCAACCCCCAGTGCCAAAAGCACACGATCCAACGCCCGACTGGAAATCTACCATTGAAAGGCGTATGGATCGGTTAGTGGAGCAGGTTGCCTAAATTCTGGCGCTCCTGCAGAACCCAGCACATCACCAGTCCTGATGGATGCGCAGACGGAGAGTACTTTTAAGATCTTTGCAGTGAATGCAAATTCATTGATAGGGATCCCTCGAAAGAATGAGCTCTATACATTGTTGGATGGCCAAAGCCCAGAACTTTGTCTGATTAGCGAAACCAAGCTAACCCAGAGAGGCATACTGGAGCACAGCAAATATAATGTTATTCGAATATTAAGAATAATATTAAACACAAAGTAGTGTATAGTAGTGAAGTACAACGGTTTCAGGTGTTTGAGGCCTGCATCGTCTGCATTTCGCTCCGCAGCGGGAAAAAACTATATGCGGTATCGGTCTACTCCTCCGGCTCCCTCAATTACAGAACTACTATAACAGAGCTCGATGCACTCTTTCGATGTCTAAGTCTGGACTCGGAGGAGAACTATTTTATTCTGGCCGGGGACTCAACAGAGAGCTCGTCCTTCCCCAGAAGCGGGTCGTTTTTGGATCTCCTGCTGTTAGACGCAAGACTGCAGCTGACTGACAAAAACGGACAAGCGGTGAACTGTTTGAACACTTTCGTGTATCTCAGTGATCATTGCGGACTTAGTGCCGAATTCAAGATCCCTAAAGACATTGCGGAATTAGGAGAGTTTGTCCAAACGCATACCTACAATTATAGTAGGGCGCGTTGGCCACGCTTATTCCGTCAAATGACTCGATCAATCGAATGCGCTCCACATTCCGTCCAATAGAAACTTGTCAAACGAAGAGATTGACATGTATCTAATTCAATTGGACGAGACAATAAAACGAACTATGGACAGTACGATACCACGATATACCAGCACGAACAATGAAAACTTGTACCGCAATGCGACAATAGACGCACTCCACCAAAAAAAAGGAGGCTCTTGTCAAGATTAAAAACCTTGTACAGGCGGTATACTGACAGACGTAGCGAGGAAGTTACTCATCATCACTCATTAAGAAAGTAAAAACTTTAATTGTACAGAACTACAGAGTTTCTGTGAACACGTACTAGAACACTAAGATTCGGGCAGTCGTTCACAGACCTCCACGGAGTACGGCTTCATAGTGTGTGCATTCAAATAGCAAAAAAAAAATCAATTTGCCAAAAGTGCTCAGTGGCTCTGCTAGTAGAGTACAATTGTGGTGATCAGGAATCCCGGGTTCGAATCCCGAGGACAAAAAAACAAATATCTTATTTTTTTTTATTAATTAATAAGTAAGAGAGACACCTAGTGTGAGTAAGAAACATGGAAAGTGAAATCGGGTGATTTTAAAACACCGGTGGCCGGGAAATCAGGCCACCAAACCAGTGGCAGTAGTTTCCATATGGCTGGTCCCACTAGTTGGTCTACAGAGGGGAAAAAGCGGAGAAAGAGGCTGCAGCCGACCTACCATCACTAAGCGTCGGACGACTACAATGACGTCAGATGAAGAGGTGGTCGCACCGAGCAAAGGCGGATCGGACCAAATCGGACCAAAACAACTCCGCCAAAGAAAACCGCAGCAACAACAACATCGGCTGCAGCTGAAGCTGTAATCGACATTAATGCCCTTCAATACGAATCGACGGGCAACGAATGCCGATTCTCATATAGAGGGAGTGATAACTCCTTCAAGGTGCTTGCCACGTCGGACGCCGACGACGAGGAGTAGGAAATACGACAGGAGGAGACGAAACTGTGGAAACTTTATGAGGAAAGGGCAAAGCTTGACGCCCATATCAAGTTCCTCTATGAACAATCCACCACAAGAAAGGCTGCTGGAAAAGCTGCGAAGACGAAACAACAGCTGAGCGACATTTTAAAGCTGCAGCAAAAAAGGCAACAAAAGCAACAGGAGAAGAAAAACCTGCAGAAACCTCAAGAACCGCAGCCATCCACATCAAAGGCAGCTCAGCGAACACTGACGTACACCCCCAGAGGAGAAAGGCCACAGACCTTGCTTCTCAAAGGTATTAATCCTTCTGCTGACCCGAAGGTCCTCCTCGACAAGCTGCACCAAGTTGAGAGCGACGAGGTCCAGTTTGTAGGGGTTAAGCCCTTCATTACTGCGGCAGCGAGAGCGAAGGAGTTCAGGTAAAAAAATGATGCTCAATCTCCCAAGACTATTCTCCACAGAGGAACTTCATGATATTACAAATATAGAAATGGTATCTTCTAGAATTAATAAACTAAGTCAGAAATATATGATATCCTGCATATCATCTGACAATTACTTGATTTCAAATTTAATCTCAACCCAAGCGCAATAATCAGACTTATTATTAAATAATGTGTCTATTTTTGTTGTTTTTTTACTTACTTATATTTATTTATTTATCCGTATTTATTTATTTATTTATTTATCTATTTATTATTTATTTATTTATTTATCCATCTATTTATTTGTTTATTTATTTATTTATTTATATATTTATTTATTTATTTATTTATTTATTTATTTATTTATTTATTTATTTATTTATTTATTTAATTTATTTACTTATTTATTTATATATTTACTAATCTATTTAAAAACTTGTTACAATAAATGATATTATTTTTATATTTCTCTAATTTATATTTTACACATTATTTATTTATTTATTTACCTTATATGTATTTATTTATTTAGTTCGCGCTAGTAACACCACTGCCTTGATCTTTGATCCTTGAAATCAAGTAAAAACACCACTTCTCTTTTCCCTTCCTAAGCGCCACAAAATTTAATGAAGGTTTTTGTGGCTTTTCCTTCAAATTAATCTGTGATATATCATTTAAGGACTTGTATTAATATTTTAGTAGTAAGGTAATATGACCGCATCTCTAAAAATGTAAGATTCAAACACATAAATGTAATCTATTGCCACAATAAATAAAATCTACATCTAAAAAAAAGTTCAGGTATCTTAGTTCAGGTATCCCACGGTACCAAAATTGACAGCCTACGAAAAATCCGTTTCGTAGGGGGTCTTAGTGTAAAGTGGGAAAAATTAAACAAATCTGACCACGTACTTCAATGTGCGAAGTGTAGAAGGCTGGGGCACGTTGCGGAGAACTGCAATATGGAGGTCCGCTGCGTACGTTGCACATTCAGCCACAACAAAGGGGAAAGTCCTCTAGGTATGGATGAAGTCGAGGATAAGGCGCTCCTCAAATGTGTACTCTGCGGAGGAAATGGACACCCCGTAACCTATTTGCGGTGTCCGCGAATCAAAGAGCTCCGCCAGAGAGTAAAGGATGTAAGGAACAAGAAAAAAGTAGAAGCCAGGCCAGCTGCCCGTGCTCTGACTACCACCGTTACGCCTGCTGTCTCCTACGCCCAGATGGTGTCAGGCACACAACCGGCACAATGAACAGTGTCAAAGGCTGTCCCAGCAACAATGGCCAGGCAATCTGAAGCAGACCTCTCCATAAGGGATGTACTGTCTTTCATCCAGTCGATGCAAGCGCAGATGATTGCCTTGCAGAAACAGATGGTCGAACTACAGACCAGTTTCCTTACGCAGACGGCTAGAGTTGATTTCCTCTTCCCTCAGCTGCCTGCAAACAAGTGCGCTCAGATATAATGGGCTCACGCGAGGTAAGAACCCTTAAAATCCTAGCAGTGAATGTTAATTCGCTGATAAGGATCCAACGAAAACTATCGCTCGCTAATTTACTGCAAACCCACAACCCTGATGTACTGATGGCTAGCGAAACCAAGCTTAACCAGACGCGCAACCTCAGGTACAAAAATTACGATATTATAAGAAGGGACCGACCCCAATCCACCCGAGGTGGCGGAGTCGTCCTCTTAATTAAAAATAATATTAGTCATAAGGTTATATATAGCAATGAAGTTAGAAGGTCTGGTGTGCTAGAAGCGGCCATCGCACGCATCTCTCTCCAAGGTGGAAAGAAGTTGTATGTGATCGCTGCATACGCATCAGAACCTCAAAATCCTAACTTTCTTTCGGAGCTTGAGGCTCTCTTTACCAGCCTCTGCTTGAACTCGGCAGAGAAGTTTTATATATTAGCCGGGGATTTGAACGCCAAACACGGTGAATGGGGTAATATTGTTCCAAACGAGAGAGGAAACGCTCTCTTAGAGTGGATGGAACAAAACAATATTGAGTTCAGACTGGATTTGCTAGTAACCGATAGACCATCATTTCCTAGAAGCGGGTCCTATCTGAATGTGATGCTAATCGACAGACGACTAACGATACGAAACGTGGAGCGACATACGAGGAACTGTTTAACTACGGTCGAGTAAGACAGTGACCAATGTGGTCTCGCCGCGGTAATTCAGCTCCCGAATAAGCTGGAGGAACTGGAGGAATTTGTGCAAACGCATCCTTATAATTACAATAAGGTGCTCTGGCCACGTTTCTCTAGAACCTTAGCCAGAGAAATAAGTTCGAGTGTGGTCAATCCTTCTACGAACAGAAACCTTACGAACGAAGAGGTTGATGGCTACCTCACACAAATGGACGAAGTCATTAAACGAACAATGGACAAAACTAGCCCGAAGGTCGCACAAACTGTTGATGGCGACATTTATCGGAATACTACAATCGATTCACTTCACGTGCAAAAAAGTAGACTCCTGTCAAGATTCAAACTCTTGACAGGAGATTTACAGATCCACTGAATGCGGAGATTCGCTGTCTGAAGTCACAGATCAAAGTACTCCAACAGTTAATCAAACATAATTACAGACTAGCTGTAAGCTTGCATTGGGGCAATAAGATTCGGGCTGTAAGATCTAACAACCCGAGCATGTTCCCGCAAGTAAATAAAATATTTCGGATGAAAGATCATAAGATCATTCATAGCGTTCGACTTGACAGAACAAGAGACAACGCGAACCTACTTACCTCAGTGGGCATCGATCCTGATAGGGCAGTGCCTGACAATGACTACTTCGTAGTTGAGGATCCTCAGGAGAAGGTGAAAGCAATTGGTGCTGTTTTCCAGAGAGTGTATACGATGAACGAGTCTCGTAGTCCGAATCACGACTTGGAAAGCAGAGCCTTGCTAAATCATGTCTGTCTTCGGAATAAAATGAGTCAATGGCGATCCGAGAACCCTGGTTTTATCAGGTTCAGTGACGATTATCCGGCAAATACTGTCGTCGCCGATGATGGAAACAACTCCATCCGTATTTCGAAAGAACTCCAAGGTATCCTCAACTCACTGAAGTAGAAGAAGTCAGTGGGAATAGATGAGATACCAAATATTGTTCTGTGCCATCTACCCTCTGAGGCGGTGGATGTATACACAACTCTGTTTAACAATGCGCTGATTCCGAAACGGGGCAAAGATACCTCCATTCCGACGAATCTCCGTTCTATAAGCCTTCTTCTCTGCATAAGCAAGGTATTTGAGAAGATAGTTATTAAAGCTCTGAAAGAATGGGTTGAGGAAAAAGAAATTATACCGGGAAACCAATTTGGCTTCAGGCGGGGCATGACACCATTCATGTCGCGTCAAAATTGTTTTCCGACATCCAGTGGAATAGAAACAAAACACAATGTACAGGGGCCTGCTTGATTGATATGGAAAAGGTATTCGACACCGTTTGGTTAGAAGGTCTCTTTCTCAATATAGTCAGACTCGGCATTAATAAAACATTGCTGTATATGATCTACGACATGGTAACAGGTAGGAAGTTCGTTGTGAAAAATGGCAACGAAATTTCCTCAACTGTGTTCTATATAAAAAATGGGTTGCAACAAGGGGCGGTGGGTTCACCGATCTTGTTCACTATATTCACTAGCGATCTTATAGGTTCTATGCCTAACATAATAGCGTTTGCCGATGATCTAATCGCGTACAGATCAGCCCCGAAGGTAGAAGAAATAAATGTCTTGTTGCAGAGTGACTTCGATGCAATTCAACGATTTGGCGACGACTGGAAGTTGAAAATCAACTACCAGAAGTGTGAAACTATCCTTTTCAGAACCCCGCTTTCCAGAGCCTCAAGGGACACGAAAATGAATTGGCGCAAGTTCGGCATAGTTGACCCACTGGGGCGGCCATTGACCGTGAAAAGTCCAGCGAGATATCTAGGCATCTGGTTGGACCAGTACCTATATGGTGGTGTTCATGTAGATACAGCTCTGACCAGGGCTAAGAATGCTTTCGCTATGGCAAGAGGACTGTTTTATAGCAGTCAACTTGACACCAGAGTGAAGGTAATCTGCTACATGGCCTTATCCGGCCAATCATAGTATATTGTTGTCCGGTGTGGTTCAACGTGAGTCCTTCCCAAATGGAGAAGAGAAGGAGGTGTTCTAGAGGCGGTGCCTTCGGGCTTGTCTTCGCTTATATCGAACACCTGAATCTGATTACAAGAAATTCTATCCCAACGAGGTCCTGTATAACGAGGCAAACCTTATAAGGATAGATAACCTTATTATTGAGTTGATTCGGAGTCACACCGCTCAAGCCATGACTTCAACCAACAGTCTGATCTTTGGGGCTTACTACCCTAACGTAATGTACCACGAGAGGGTACGCCTTAACGGCTTTATTTCACCTAAAGCTTTCCTCTACTTGGACCCAAAAGGCCTGATACAAGATGAGGATGGCTGCCCTATCATCGTCCATGTCGCACGCCGAACAGTGGAAAGGCAACTTCAATACGAGTCGGACGTCGCTCGCAGCCACTAGGATCTCGTACGGTTCAGTAGATCGATTTCTGCGCGAGACAGAGCAGTAACAGACAAAGAACGGCATTTTTACAGGTGGCTACACCATAACCAGCATTCGATGCCGCTAAATACGTAGAGTAAATAATTGCCAACTCACATAGGCTAAGGTAGATGTAAGGAGTTAAAGAAAATATAAAAAAAATAAAAAAAATACAAAAAAATACAAAAAAAGTTAAAAAATAAAACCAAAAACAAAAACACAAAATAGGTGCATCACTGCAAATTAGATATATATGTTAAGCATATAAATAATACATACGCCCTACTGCACGCGTCCGCATTTTTACGGACATAGTTAAGTCCTATGTAAATAGTTCCGTACAGTGGTTTTATGGATTGTAGATTTAAGTTTCAATCTAGGTTTACGTACTTTAAGTAGGTATAAGTTAGGATAAGTAGCACAAAAAAAGTTTTTTATTAATTTTCTTGGACAAATAATAATTACACATATATATTTTAAGCATAAAATCAGATGTTATTAGAATAAGAAAGTTAGCTTAGAGTACTTGTAGAGAGTCAGTAAGTTAGAATTAAGATCATTAGATTTCATTAGTAAGCTAGTTTTAAGTATTTTTCTGTCTAAACTAAGATTCGGGCTGTTAGATCTAACAACCCGAGCATGTTTCCACAAATTAATAAATTTTTTCGAAGGAAAAATAGCGATCTTCGGTGTTTAAGCTCCCCAGGACGACAGACAATGAACAGAGACTGACTACAGCGGGTATTGATCCAAACAACGCCGTACTCGACGATAACTTTTTTGTGGTCGAAGATCCGCAAGAAAAAGAAAAGCGCAGTTTTCCAGGAAGTGTACAAGGCGAACGGGAGTGTTCGCCCGAACCAGAACCTGGAGAATAGAGTGCACTCTGGCAACTCTCAACTTCGAGAAGATCTGCAACAATGGCGATCTGAGAACAGTGGCTTTGTCGTGTTCAATGACGATTATATGGCAGATAATGTCATCGCCGACGAAGCGGTGTATCTTCCGTTCATTTCGAAGGCAGATCTTCAAGCGGTCTTTGTATCACTAAAGAAGAAATAGTCAGTTGGAATCGTGAAATCTCCAACATTGTGCTAAGGCACCTTCCCCTGGAAGTGGTTTCTATGTACACAATCCTGTTTAACAATCCCCTGAATAATGCACATTATCCGGGGCATTGGAAAACTGCGATTGTACAACCCATATCTAAGCGAGGAAACCGTGCAACCTCCGGTCAATTAGTCTCCTCCCGAACATCAGCAAGGTATTCGAGAAGGTGATAAATAGAGCTCTGATCAACTGGACAGAGGACAAACATATAATTCCGGATAACCAATTCGGTTTCAGAGCGGGGCATGACACTATTCATGCCGCGTCGAAACTGGTGTCGGATATCCAATGGTATAAGAGCCAGAAACAATGTACGAGGGCTTGCTTGATTGACCTCGAGAAGGTCTTCGACACTGTATGGTTAGAAGGCGGATACAGAAAAGAATTGGCGAAAGTTCTCATTTGTTGGACGACACGGGCAACCACTGGCGCAAAGGACCATAGTCAGATACCTGGAGATCTGTCTAGATCAGTATCTATATTTTAACAAACATGTAGATGCAGCTCTGGCCAGAGCCCGAGGCGCTTTTGCTCTTGCAAAGAGACTGTTTTACAACAGCCAGCTCGATGCGAGGGCCTGCTACATGGCCCTCATACGGCCAATGCTCACCCGTGTGGTTCAACGTGAGTGCAAGCTTGATGGAAAAGATTCGGGTGTTTCAGAGAGCTTGTCTTAGGGCTTGCCTTCGCCTCTACAGAACACCAGAGTCCCAGGACATAAAATTCTACTCCAATGAGGTCTTATACAACAGGGCGAACCTGATACGAGTGGACAATTTCCTAGTGAAGTTGATTCGAGTTACACTGCGAGAGCGATGAACTCGGTTAATAACTTGATCTCTGGGGCGTACTACCCCAATCAACAGTACCACGAAAGGGTACGTCAAACTGGCTTCGTCCCCCCAGAAGCATTTCTCCATTTTGATAGGCATGGTCTTATACAAGACATAAATGGGGTACCGCTCCTCTTTCGCATCGCCCGTTCAACTGTGGATGGGCGACTCAACTACGACCGTTTCGTCGCACAACGAGCTGAGGAAGATCTCCTCCGCTTTAGTATGGCGGTGTCGAGTCGGGATAAGAGAGATGTTGCGTTACAACGTCGAACGTGGCTGAGAGAGAGAACTCCCTCGTCGAACCGGGTAAGAATGGGTAGCACAGCGGATGTGCTCCAGCTACCTATGGCCGACTTACAGACTTAGTGTAGGATAGTTGTAAGTTTTGTATATAAAGGTACATACACAAAACAAAACAAAAAAATCTAAGTGTACACATTTTTACATTGAGTGCACTCATGTGTATTCAAATGTACATAGGTTAGGTGCACGCATGTATATATGGGCGTACAGTATTATACATGCATGTATATATGTGTGTATCTTTAGTTAAGGTAGTTTTAAGTTATTTTAAGGTAGTATGTAAATTAGCACATAAGTTTTAACTCAAAAAAAAGGTTCAGTTATTAAGTTTTTTCTTTAAAATTTTAAGGTTAGTTCGAAAGACAATAGATTAAGGATGAGTTTAGCTTAGAGTGCCCTTCGAGGGCCACTAAGTTAGATTGTAGGAAAAAGAAAACAAAGTACGCCCAACTAGTTTTAAGCATTTTTGGTCTAGTACGTAGGTCTGCAATGATTTTGAAATAAAATGAAAAAAAATGAAAATGAAAAATGAAAAGAAGCTTATATGTCCTTAAGCAAGCGCCACGTCAATTGAACAAGGTTTTCTTCGGAAAACCAAGAAATTACATTAAATGATGGTTACTGCTTGGTAGTACTTCTTCTTCTTCGGATGGCGCTACAGTCCGGGGTGGACCTGGGCCTCAACCAACATGCCTCTCCAGCTAGCACGATCTCTTGCCAGCTGCCTCCAATTGCGCACTCCAAGTTGGTTGAGGTCCTTTTCCACTTGTGTGCGCCATCTCAGTCTAGGACGTCTGGTCTGGCCTGGTAGTATTATGGACCAGTATTTGAGTCTGAGAGCTCCAGTGTAGTTTATCCCAATTCACTCTCAAACAAAAAAAAAATTTTAACAATGGACATGTATGTGGTGATGACATGACTAAGATTATAGAACTTTCTAAAAAATTACACAACAAATTTGACATAACTATTAAAGAAGCGGAATTTTTTGTAGGGATGCAGATCGAAAGAAAAGATGGAAAAATTAAAATACATCAAGCAGCTTATGCAAGGGTTACTCGAGCGTTTTCATCACAGTGATGCAATACCCGTTGCAACTCAAGCTGATGTAAGTATTAAATTAACTAAAACAGGTATGGATATTCAGATTTTCACACTGCGGCAGATCCTGGAGAAGTCCCAAGATGTACAAATCGACATCCACCATCTACTCCTCGATGTCAAGGCCGCGTATGACAGCGTGTATAGAGACGAGCTATACAGTGCCATGTCTAGTTTTGGCATCCGTACCAAACTCGAAAGATTGTGTAGGATTACGATGGAGAACTCTCGCTGCTCCGTCAAGGTCGGTAGCGAACTCACCGAGACCTTCGATGTCAAAAAAGGATTTGGACAAGGCGACGCGCTGTCATGCGACTTCTTTAACATCATTCTTGAGGCGATCGTGCGGAACTCACACGTAAACATCAGAGGCACGATCTTCCACAAGTCCGTTCAACTGCTTGCTTATGCGGATGACATTGACGTTTCACAAAGGCGGATGATGAAGCCCTTAGTCACTTCTAGAGAAAAGTTCTGCGTGCAATTTTTGGTCCTGTTTGCGTTGATGGCATCTGGAGGAGAAGATTTAATGATGAACTCTATGGGCTGTACAGCGACATGCGCCTGGTCAAGCGTCTACGGATACAACGCTTAAGATGGCTAGGCCATGTAGAGCGTATAGACACCACTGCTCCGGTCCGAAAAGTCTTTGAATCCGTGCCATTGGGACAACGCAACAGAGGACGACCTAGACTAAAGTGGCGCACACAAGTGGAGAAGGACCTCAACCAACTTGGAGTGCGCAACTGGAGACAGCTGGCGAAAGATCGTGCTGGCTGGAGAGGCATGTTGGTTGAGGCCCAGGTCCACCCCGGACTGTAGCGCCACAAGAAGAAGAAGAAGAAGCACACATATTTGATGTGAATACAGATAGACTATGAAAATCGGGTTTTGCTATCAGTTTTTTAGCACTTAAATCATTTCGTTCATTATCCCATTTTGTTACAATTTTTATATCTCTACGTCTTTCTATATTTTCCATTGTCTTACCATAAACACTATTATTCATTAATTTGAAAAAATATTTCTTAAAATTATTGGTGTTTTTTTTCTTATGTTCAGTATTCAAATTAATATATATCTGCAACCAATTCGATTGATTGAATGTTAGCACTCTATGCACCTTACTGAGAATCAATCCATTTCTCAGACATTGTTGTAAATTTTTCATGTGAATAACATAATTACTTTTCGAATTAAGATTGGCTATCAATTTGGGAAATTTGCAATTTGGTGTTTTAATATTTTCAACACAAAATGGGAGATCATTATGCTTATCATGAGTATTTTCTGGATAAGCTAAATCAACTTCTAGTACAGGACACACATCATTATCTGATAGCTTAGAAATAAATTCAGAGGTATAAATTTCAGGATCTATCCACTGAAAGCTGGAGCTGTTGCGACATTGTCCAACCATATAAATTATTCGCATCGAAATACATAAGGTATTCACTTGGCTTATTTGACGTGTAATTTTGTTAGCAATCGCATGCAATCGCCACCTCTAATAGCATTCTTGAAAAAATTAAATGTATAACCTATGTTAGAAGCTCTAACTTTATGTTTCTCATCTTTAACAGTGCATCCCAAGATAAACCAGGAGCAGTATAATATTGACAAGGATCCAACTGATATATTTTGATACAAACTTTACGAAAATGTTCAAATATATCAGCCAACAAGAGAATATCACTCTGCAAATACAGAATCATGTAATCTTTGAATGTATGACAATTAAAGTGATTCCAAACTCTCAGAGAATGCTGATAATCCTTTTCTTCACAATTTTCACATGTCAATTTATTATAGAGTTCAGTGATTGGTGGAAGAGAAGAATCTTCAAGACGTTCCCGCGAATCAAGATAATTATAGGGAAATACGCCGTTTCTAAGCACTCAATTAAACGATTCATCAATTGTGAAAAATT
Organism: Eristalinus aeneus; assembly: GCA_955652365.1. Classification (NCBI taxonomy): domain Eukaryota; kingdom Metazoa; phylum Arthropoda; class Insecta; order Diptera; family Syrphidae; genus Eristalinus; species Eristalinus aeneus. The sequence goes on along the minus strand of OY019132.1, from coordinate 13,948,892 downwards.
TCCTATTAATATTAAAATCATCTGTTGTTAAATTTTTTGGTAAAGACTCTATACTAGATCGAAGAAAACGATTTGAATCTAGAAATCTCGTTTGAAATGAATTATGTGCATTTAATTGAATCCAGTTTGTGAGTGAAATATAGTTTTCTTTCATTGTACCGGGAATTGCTCCCAAACTTTTCATGAACAAATGGCAATCATAACCAGAAAAATTATGTAGCATTATTGGAAAGAATTTTGGTATTTTAAAATCTAAATAGCACTGTGAGTGAGCAGGACCTCTATATCTTCCAGTGAAATGACAGTGATCTCTAATTCTTGTATCAGATTCCTTAAAACTATTCATACATATAGTGCATATAGATGATGTGTGCTGCAGGATATTTTCATTATCATCGAGTAGATACATTGGTTTCGGCTTCATTATAACATTCTGATAAAGTTCCTTGAGATCATTAACCAGCATTTCTACAAACATATTTCGTGCATTTTCCCCTAAAAAAAACATATTAATATAGATTTTTTCTTTGAAATATTTTCTTAAAATACTCACCAACAAATGTTCTATGCTTAATAAGAGTTCCATCGAATGAACACTTTATGTAGTATGAAAATGCACAAGGTATGTGCTGCTGTGCATCTATTGTTGACGATTTCGGGATTATGTGGGCAATGACTCACAGGTCTTAGAATCTATTCAAAATCAGCATACACCACAAAGGGAACTTGTAGCTTTTTTTTATGCGCTTTGAATTCAATGAAATTCAACATTCACTTTTGCGTTTCTCTAACATAAAAAGAAAGCAAAAGTATTGTAAACAACCATACCATATCTGTATTTGATTTTTTCTTTTTGTTATTTGTCTTCTCACTAAGCGTGAAATATTGTCAATATAAACATAATGATTTGTATTGCCATCCTCACACTTACACTAAAGCACATTTATTTGTTTCGATTTTTCCTCTTGCGTATGATAATATGGTCCAATGATATTATATTTATCTCCCTTTGCGCTTTTTTCATAACCAAAAACGTTAACACTGATATCAGGATTATTCATCTCGAATATCTTCACATCATTTACTTTTAAAGGAAATTTCATATTTTTAAAATTGATTTACTTCAATTTATTGCGCCGATATATCATTTATTTTATAAACAGATGTTCTGATATTATTAACTGTAACATTTTCATCAAGAGCTGATATAATCACCCATTTAAAACAGAATTCATCATTATTTTCAATGCTTATACAGGCTTTCTTTTCTAGTAAATATGCAGGTAATTTAAGATATTCGGAAGCTCGAATAGCTTGATATTTTTTAATATTCAATTCGATGCGTAAAAATCTAACCAAAGCCCATCCACTGTCTTTCTCTTGAAACTCTTCTTATTTGGTTTTTAGATTATCTATCATGTTGTTCAATTGTGTTGGAATATCCTCAGTTGATACAATTATACACATCTTAGTTTGCATAGTTTTTATACTTGCAATTATATCATCATCATCACCACCATCACCAGCCCCACTGCCATTAGTTGAATACTTCACAAATTCACATTATAATTCTATGTTGAATTTCAAATTAATCATGGTCTCGAATTCATATGTTATCAGCTCTGTTATCAAAAGTTGATTTTTCTCAAACAATATTTTGATGTCTAATACGCTCTCACCTTTATTGCTAATTGAAAATGATTTAACTCGATTCTCAAAAGCACTCTCTATACATGTCACATTTTCTCTGAGAAACTTTTGTGTTTTTTCCTTGTGAGCGATTTTTATTTGATGACTAGACCAATTTCGTGGATCCACATCTATTTCACAGGTCGCACATCTTCTATAAACATTTGGCTTACATTTTTTTGCTTCTGCTTCACCTATTGCCGGTAGGGAATTCAATTGCAGACGATTGCTTTTGTCTACATCTAATCGACTTCCTATGCCTCACAAATGATGACTTCTCGTGAAATGATTAAATAAATTAAACATATTCTCACAATAAACATTTTTCTTCTTCTTATTGCTGATAAGCGTCACTACCAACGCCGCGTCCCAAATACACGCCACTCTTATCACGCACACTCACTTCAAGAAGCCGCCTCAACAATCAACACGCATGAAAAAAAAAACCCATAGAAAACATTATTTTTTTTAAAAAATTAGCTGAAACTCCCCAAAATCAACTACTTGCATGAACAAATAACATTACTCTTTGGAAAAATAACAATAAATAAATAAAATAATTTTTTCGCTTGCAACAAACAAACGAAGGCTCATTCTTTATCCCACTACCATCAAAGCATCTCTGTACGTAAACACATCATTTAATTTTCTATTTAATAACCTAAGGTTATTAAATCAATGATCAATTTCAATAAAATCGAACCATCCGCCCTAAAATTGAAAATCTATCATATCGTCATATGTATCAAATCTTGCCGAACATCTGATAAGAGGGAAGAAACAAATTGCGTCTATTTATGATAACGCATGGATTACGTATGATTGTGTTTGTACCATACACATTCAGCTAGACTTCGTATGTATTCTGTTGTTTTGTGTATTTTCATTACGAAAGTAGTGAAAATATTTGGAATTTAAGGTAATTTTTTAACACGCGAATTTCGAAGAAATCATTTTATAATTGTACGTTAATGAATGTACGTAGTTGAATGTAATCCTCATTCATTCTAGTCGAATTAGTATTTATCAGTGCAGAATTTGTGCGAATAGTAACAATACTATTTGAAATCGCACCCTTTTGATTTTTTGCGTGTGTAACATACTGATAGCGAAGTAAATACAGAATTAGGAGTTTAGGGAAAGGAACTGATATGTAGGTAAATAGGCGGTAGAAGTAACAAAAATTTGCCTAATATTGTATTAATAACTTAATACAAGAAATAAAAACAGGAGCATATTTAAGTCCATATATTTATTTAAAGTGAATAAGTAGTGGGAATGAGCCTATGCACGCGAGGTAACTTCGTTGATTGCGCTCAACATGGCGAGCTGCCAAGGCTATCCTCGTTAGTGCACAGGTCAAGTTGACATACAGCCTCCATGCGGCGCCCCATGGATAGCCATCAAAACACCCGTTGTATGGTGAACTAATGTATGCAGCGAACCTCTCTGCCCGGGGATTTAAATAATGGGCCTGGCCTACCAGTCTGTGGGTTATGCGTGAGGGTAACTCCCTCACCACGTAAAACTAACGATAGTTCAGAGACAAGGATAAGGACGGATCAACTGTTGACGACCCCAGCAAACGTTTTAAGGACATTGATTTTCGGTTTTGCACGTGGAATATGAGGTCCCTTAACAGGCCACGTGCAGCCGAACAACTTGCGGAGACATAACCGCCATCCATGAAGTGCGATGGGATGGGCCTGGCATAAAAGCGATGAAGAACTGCGATATCTACTACAGCAATCCCTATAGAGAGAGAAGGCAGCGCTTATTCGGATGCGGATTTGTTGTTCGAGGCAGACTTAGGCAAAAAGTCTTGAGCTACGGCCCCGTCAGCGAACGCCTCATGACAATCCGCATCAAGGCTAAATTCGGGCACATCAGCCTAATATGCGCTAACGCCCCGGCAGAAGAGAAGGATGACAACATCAAGGATGACTTCTATGATCTCCTAGAAAGAACAAACGATCGATGCCTCAGCTACGATACAAAGATCGTTCTAGGAGACTTCAACGCTCAGTTGGGAAAGGAGGACATCTTTGCTGGAGTCGTCGGAAAACACAGCCTGCACGACAACACATACGGAAACGGACTCAGGATGTTGGACTTCGCCTTCGCGAAATCTCTCTGTGGCTAGCACGCGGTTTCTACACCTGGACATTCACAAAGGGTCCTGGCGATCTCCTGATCACTCAACCGTCAACCAGATTGATCATGTTGCGATCGACGTCAGACACTCCTCCAGTATCCTCGATGTCCGAACCTTCCGAAGTGCAAACATTGACTCGGATCATCACCTTGTTGTAGCCAAGGTAGTTGTAGCCGGATATCGAGAGAGCAACGGAGTCGAGAAAGGCCAAAACGGTTCGACGTCGAAAAGCTACAATCGCAGCTGATTGCTGGGAACTTTGCCGACCAAGTCTCCCTGAAACTCGCTCAGAGTTCGCCGCTTCCTGCACCAAGCATAGAAGAAGAATGGAAACATTGTCAAAGATGCTGCCACTGATGTGCTGGGTTTCACGTCACCACCCAGAAGGAACCCATGGTTTGACGACGAGTGCAGGCAGATGCCTATAAGGTGACGCTGCATCGAACAACACGTTCGTGAACTCTACGAATAGAGAAGAAGGGAAGAGCACCGGCTTCTCAGAAGGAAGAAGAAGGTCGAGAAAATGGAAAGGTGCTATGGCAGGAACGAAGTCCGAACGTTTTACCGAAAGGTAAAACAGCTATCTGGAGGATACAATGTTCGGACCAAGGCCTGCCGGGACCAAACCGGACAACTCGTAGTAGGGTCGCAGTCTGTGCTGAGAATCTGGAAGGATGATTTCTGCAGACTCCTTAACGGCGATGACGGCCCAAATCCCGCTGTTGGGCAGAATGTTCCACTTTATTTGGACGATGAAAGACAAGCATTCCGTCCCCCCGACTTAGACGAGGTGAAGATAGCAATATCCAAGCTGAAGTCGAACACAGCTGCACGAGCGGACGGACTGTCCGCAGAACTATTTAAAGCAACTGGAGATGACCATATCTGTAAGATATGGTCGGAGGAAAGCATGCCCGATGAGTGGAATCTCAGCGTCGTTTGCCCGGTTCACAAAAAAGGAGACCCCTTTGACTGCGCCAACTACCGAGGGATAAGTCGCCTGAACATCGCACACAAGATCCTCTCTGCCGTATTGTTTGAGCGTCTGAACCTGATAGTCCATAACCTGATAGGTCCCTATCAGTGTGGTTTCAGCCCAGGGAAGTCCACAATAGACCAGATCTTCACATTACGGCAGATCCTGAAAAGACCCAAGAAATGCAAATTGACACTCACCACCTATTCGCCGATTTCAAGGCTGCATATGACAGTGTGCATAGAGACGAGCTATACAGTGCCATGTCTAGTTTTGGCATTCCTACCAAACTCGTCAGGTTGTGTGGGGTGACGATGGAGAACTCTCGCTGCTCCGTCAAGGTCGGTAACGAACTCACCGAGACCTTCGATGTCAAAAAAGGTTTTAGACAAGGCGACGCACTGTCATGTGACTTCTTTAACATCATCCTCGAAAAGATCGTGCGTCAACACCAGAGGCACGATCTTCCAGAAGTCAGCGTCACTATGGGCAGCAGACACTTCGAGGTAGTCCAGGACTTCGTCTATCTCGGCTCCGCGGCGAATAGGGACAACAACATCAGTACCGAAATCAAGCGCAGAATCACTCTTGCAAATCGCTGTTTCTTTGGGCTTAAGAAGCAATTAAGTAATAAAGCCCTCTCCCGAACGACCAAAGTGACTTTGTAGAACACCTTGATCACCCCAGTCCTGCTTTACGGCGCAGAAACCTGGACGCTACTAAAAGCGGATGAGAAAGCCCTTGGTCTCTCCGAGAGAAAAATTCTACGTTTGATTTTTGGTCCTGTTTGCGTTGATGTCATCTGGAGGAGAAGATTCAACCACGAACTGTATGGGCTCTACTACGGCATGAGCCTAGTCAAGCGTCTACGGATACAACGCTTAGGGGGCTAGGCCATGTAGAGCGGATGGACAACACTGCTTAGGCCCGAAGAGTCTTCGAATGCGAACCACAGGGACAACGCGACAGAGGACGTCCTAGACTGAGATGGCGCACACAAATGGAAAAGGACCTCAACCAACTTGGAGTGCGCAATTGAAGGCAGCTGGCAAGAGATCGTGCTAGCTGAAGAGGCATGTTGGTTAAGGCCCAGGTCCACCCCGGACTGTAGCGCCATCCGAAGAAGAAGAAGGTATGGATGTTGCCAGTAAAGGAACTATTCCGTATCGTGAAGCTACTGGTTGTCTCCTGTATTTAATGATTTCTACCCGACCTGATCTAGCTTTTTAAGGCGACTCTTATTAGACTTGCAAACAGACTGCAAACAACAGTTAATTGTGACAATCAAAGAGCAATCACAATTGTTAAGAATCCAGAGTCATCGAAGAGGACAAAACATATCGACACACAGTTCTATTATACATGTGATCAACAAAACAGAGGAGAAAACAGCACTGAAGATCAATTGGTTGATCCGTTAACGAAAGTACTGACTAAAATGTTGTAAATTAATAGGGCGTTTTGGAATAAAATAGTTTGAATTGAAAAATCCAGAGGGAGTATTGAAATAAAAATTAACTTGAATTATCGTTTTGTTTTTAAGACTGTTTAAAATAGACAACAATATGTTTTTCTGTATGTACAGTACTTTTACATATGTCACATGTAAAAGAAATGAATTTATAATAAAATAGTGTGCTTTTGGCTTTCAACAGAAATTTGCTTACTATTCTAACTTTCTCTTCTTATTATAAAATGTCACTCCACGCAGCTCCTTTACTTTTAGGTACTTTTAGGTATAGTTCGACAAAGGTACTCGAAGTCAGTCGAACAATTTATGGGCAATTTTCCATCGGAATACTTATCACCAGAGGGTCCTTTTCTTACCATCGGCATCGGCTTTTGTGACCCTTTAAAGTTACGCCACCAGCCAACATCATTAATAAAATGATACATCATATTCTTCGTTTGCGATGTGAACTTGGAGGCAGGCGGTGACATTTCCACCGCCTCATTCATTGCAGCTCCCAGTATTCTGCCACAACGAAACCAACTTTGTTGGCGCTCGAAACGAGCTTAACGTATTGTCCAGAATATTTGACGGAGAAAGCTTTATGCGGATTCAGGAACTTTATCGAGTGGACAGAATCGAATGGCTTCTTATTCCTCCTAGATCACCTCACTTCGGAGGCCTTTAAGAAGCAGCTGTCAAATTTGCTAAGCATAATTTATTTCGAGTAGCAGCAAATGCAGTCCTTAGCTATAAAGAACGCAGTACTTTCAAAACTCAAATCGAAGCAATTTTGAACTCGCGCCCAATCACACCGCTCATCATGACCACATGATCTGGAACCTCTCATCCCAGGCCACTTCCTCATAGGACGACCACTTAGATCTATACCAGAACCTCGCCTACTAGACATTAACACATCTCATCTCACCAGGGGTCTAATCACGGACGACGACTATCGTGCGACGATGTCGTTGAAACGAGATTTTTACATCGCGTAAGCAAAAATAAAACGATATTCACAAGACGATATCATTTTGGTTGTATTAAGATATATATATTGCACATACATTGTACTCATATATTATTATGCACTCTGTAACTGAATTGATCTAATCCCTTATCTAGCTATACATGAATACATGAATATTTATATATATAATGGTTTTAATGAAGCAGTATTGTTTAAGAGTTCAAATGGGAAAGAAGTCCTTATAAACCCATTGATACTGTGTTACACTACAACGAAGTTGTCAACTATCCATTCGAGTTCTTGAATTCACTTGACATACCTGGCTCTCGCACGTTTTAAAATTTAAAAATTGGCGTGCTTATCATTATGCTTTACAATGTTAAAACGCCAAAACTTTGCAACAACACTTGGAAGCTGAAAGATTCGTCCGCTTATAAGTAAATTAATGTTTAGATGAATGTTTATTTGTTATTATGTCCATACTCATCGTCAAGCAGATGTATATTTTAAGGAAACTTAAACAGATGCCTTCAAAACAACGTATTTACTGGATGACAGGCATACAAAAAAGCGAAGAAAGATAAGGGAAAGAGAAATAAAAATAAATAAAAAGAAGAATATGTGGAATTCCAATGCTACCAATGTAAAGGAAAACAAAAATAGTTTATTGCATATTGGTGATGTAACACATCTTTTGGTTGCAGCAAAAATAAATTGGTGCCAATTGAAACATGGTTTGACGAAGAATGCTGGCATGCTTGACAAATCAGCAATTCGGCAGTTAAGCCCTCGCACCACTTCTTGACTATACAGACTTAAGAACAAAACTCTCGTTTTAGATGCATGTTCTCCTTTTCCTAGTTTATCAGCTCTCTATTTTCAGGCAAGACGTTCTCTTATTTAGAAGCTCAATGGATTTACGGTACCTAGAAAGTTAGAAAAAGTTCTACATGATATGTATAAAGAAACTCAGAATATTGTATTTTTTTGATTGTAATTTTATCACTAACTATTGAAATATCTTACGAACTAGACAAAAAACGCTTAAAACCAGCTTATCTAAGCAATTCATTTTTAACTTACTGGCCGTTCTGGGGCACTCTAACCTAGCCTGAACGCTATGTCTTTCGACGTCTCAACAAAGTTCTTCAATTCCTAGAGAGCTTAAAGTAAACCGAGAAAAATTATAATTCAAAAACTTAGTATCTAAACAAAATGTAACTTAAACTATCTTAAGAAAACTTAATATCTAGACCTAAACCTAGATCTTGCTGCATATGGTTTTATTAAATATGTATATATAAAGAATATAGTATCAATGTTAATATGCGTCTTTGTTTTATTTTATTTTTTTTTTACTGACCGACTGACTAGGTCTCAACCAGCCCCAATCTGCCCCGGGTCTAAAGGGTTCGAAGACGAAGTTCCCTCATTCGTACCCAACCACCTAAATTTTTGGTGTTGATGTCTAAAGTCAACGAGGTCTCGGAGGGAGACGGACTTACTGAACCGGAGACGATCTTCACTGCTCAGCTCGGTGACTTAACGGTCGTAGTTGAGTCGCTCATTTACCACGTTACGGGCAATATGAAAGATTATCGGAACTGCAACCAAGGACAATCATTGGCCGGATAAAGGCCATGTAGCCAATCACCTTCAGCCTCGCATCGAGTTGACTGCTGTGAAACAGTCTCTTTGTAAGGGCAAAAGCGCCTTTGGCTCTCTTCAGAGCATTTTCTACATTTTTCTTAAAATATTGGAAGTGATCCAAGGAGATCCCCAGGTATTTGACTAAAGTTTGACATGCCAGTGGCTGCCCGTTCTGTCCAACGATTGAGAACTTACGCCAATTCTTTTTGGTATCCGGCGAGGCCTTAGACAATCGCGTTCTGAACAGAATGGTTTCCGACTTCTAAAAATTGACCGGACGAAGCGTCCACCGGCAAGCATATTAACAAGAAGGTACAGTAGTGGTTTATTGATGCTCAGCCCGCTCAACTTATAGAAAAGACGCTCTAGCCAAACGGTGTCGAAGGCCTTCTCCAAGTCGACCAGGCAGGCATCAGTGCATTGTTTCTTACCTTTATTCCATTGAATGTCTTTGAAACCGAATTGGTTATCTGGAATTATACTTTTTTCCGCAACCCACTTTTGCAGGATTCTATTGAATATTTTGGTGATGTTCGGAAGGAGACTTATTGACCGAAGATTGCGCGGATTGCAGGAATCCTTAACTCGCTTCGGGTTTGGAAGGACCACCACTGTCTTCCAATGCTCCGGATAATGTGCATTATTCAGTGCATTGTTGAACAAGATAGTGTAAACTTATACCGCCTCCAGAGGAAGATGTCGAAGCACAATGTTTGAGACTCTGACGATCCCAACTGATTTCTTCTTCTTTAGTGATTGAAAGATCGCTTGGAGTCCTACCATCGATATAAACGGGGGATGTTCCCCTTCAGTGGCGATGACATTATCTTATTATCGTCATTGAACAAGGTAAAGCCGTTATTCTCAGATCGCCAGTGTTCAGCATCTTATCGAAGATAGAAGTTCCGCATCAGGACACGATTCTCCAGGGCGTAGTTGGGGCGAATACTATCATTCACCTTGTACATTTCCTGAATGGTCGCACCCAATGCTTCAACTTTCTCCTCCGGATCTTCGACCACAAAAAAATTTTCATCAAGGACTGCGTTAATTGGATCAATAGCTGCTAACTCCTCCGTTATGGTCGCTGTTGTACACGAAAGTGTCAAGACAGTTAACAGTTTGTCTGTTAGCGTAATTGTGATGCAACCGAACGTTTAATAGGATAAGATCCAAGAACGAGCCGCTGCGAGGATACAACGCCGTCCGGTAGCTTTCAAATTGTGCCCTTACTCGAAAATGTGCTGACCCCACCAGTTGAGAAGCTGGGTTTCTCTGGTGTTGAGTTCACGATTCCCCAAATTCGGGTGTCTGGCGTTAAGATCGATGGAGCTCGTTTCTTCGCCGATCCCCTCTTAGTGAATTAAAATTCAGAGAGAGGATCTTGTAAGTTCTATTCACCGGCGTCGCTGTTGCTTATGCTGCTTTTCTTGTTGCTGCTTCTGCTCCTGGAGCTCTGCAGCTTTGGCTTCCGCCCCCCTTGTTTGGGGATAGGCTCGGAGCTCCCGAAGGCCCTAACTCGTTGTCTGAGGACGCCAATGAAGTAAAGCTGTTCCTGCTGAGTTCATAATGCCCTTCACCGCCATCGGAGACGTACGGGAATTCTTCGGGCACCTCTACAGCTGCTTCTTCCCCGGCAGCTTGCTTACGTTGAGGGGTCTCACTCTCCTCCACCTCTTATCGGCACGCACTCCTCTTCGCAAGATTTTAAACCGGCTTAGGCTTCCTTCTCCTCTTCTTCACGCTACTGGGGACCATTGATAGGTGGTTTGATCCTACGCCTACGTCATCCTTCTGAGCGATCCGCACTGCACTTGCTTTAATGTTAAATTTTGATTTAAAAAAAAGAAAAGTTTTACTCCCCGTCGGGATTTGAATCCATGGTGACCACGTCTAAGGCACTGGCACTACCAACTGGACTGATCCGACCTTAAAAACTTTGTGTCTCTATCACAATTTGACGAAAGCCCAAACACGTGTTGACACAGTCGTTCGCAAATATTCGATACGAAAGGACGTGTTTCGGCTGTAGTGTGTGGTTACCGTGGCAATCGAGAAAACAAACAAGCAAAATTTTTTTCTGAACAAAACAAAAATATAAATGAAAAATATTTTTGAAACCCGAAAATCCGGAATTTTCCAGAAATGGGAACGGAAAAAACTACAAGTGAAGTGATTGGTGAATGTGTAGATATGAAGGAAGATTCCTCCATATCTACAAAAGACGTTTCCAACTGCGAGAGCAGCAGCGGTGCAAAAAGCCGAAACCATTATTGGTTGACCGCAAACTAAAATTAAGTGAAGCTGCAAAAACGCAACTCATAGAGCAAGCCAGAAGCGACAAAAAGAATCGCTATGCCAAGCTGGTTTCCTCTGAAGCTGATGAACTTGCTGCCGCTGAAAAAGAGCTGGCAGAGACCATCAGACAAAAAGATGAGCTGGAGGAGTTCACTAAAGCCCTCCAGCAAAAGCTCGAAGCAAAACGGGCCCAGCAGCAACAACAATAACAGCAGCAGCAGAAAAAACCACAACTACAGCAGCAGCAACAACAACAGCAGCAACAACAACAGCAGCAGCAACAACAACAGCAGCAACAACAACAACAGCAGCAGCAACAACAAGTGTAGCAGCAACAACAACAGCAGCAGGAACATCAACAACAGCAGCACGAACATCAACAACAGCAGCAGCAACAACAACAGCAACAACAACAGTAGCATCAGAAACACGAGAAGTAGCAGCAAAAGCAACAACAACAACAACCGGAGAAACAGCAGCAACAAAACAGCAGCAGCAGCAGCAGCAGAAACCAAAAACGAAACAGAGGGTGCCGCTGATACTTTTCAGGTATGTGAATTATCTGTGGGGGATGAATTTTACATAAAAAATAGAGGAAATGAGAAACAAGCTGTATACTACTTAACAGAGGACAGCTTTAAGAAGGTCAAGAATTCTCTGACGACAGCTGGGATGGAGTTTATCACCTTCACCCTAAAAAGTGAGAAGGTACACAAGGTTTGGCTGTGTCCACTGAGCCGGAGAGCGTCTTGAAAGCTCTTCAAAAATTTAAGGTAGAGGGCGTGGAGTTTGTGGCGGTTCGTCGCTTCTCCACTGTCCGCTCTAGAACGCTGCCTGTGCATCTGCTTCCCCTCTTCCTGGTCCAGGTATCTTCGGGGGCAAACTTGAATGTCTGAGGGGCATTAGGCTCCTCCTCTGAGGGGCATTAAGTTCCTCAACAAACAGGAGGTCTCCTGGGAGAGGCTCAGGAAGACGAAACAGATGCTTCTCTGCGCAAGATGCCAGTCCTTTGGCCATGTGGCGGCGAACTGCAACAAGCAGCCTCGTTGCAGCAAATGCGCAGAGAGGCATCTGTCTGCACAGTGTCCGCTTGGAGAGGGGAAAGTTGAGGACAGGGCGCGCCTTAAGTGCTTGCACTGTGGTGCAGGTGGACATCCATCTAGTTATAGGGGCTTTCCAAGGGTCAAGCAACAACAAAATCTCAAATTGTTCAATCGACAATGATGGCCAAGATTGAGTGATTTGAAGATCGTTTGGTGCGAATGGAGCGAGCGTATCAATAAAAAGGGATACGCCAGCTGCTGGAGACCTCTCCACTCGTCAGAATCGAGAGAAGGTTGACTTTGCTTCACCTTTTGGAGTCTCATAAGCCTGATGTGTTGATGTTGATGGGCAATCAGCGGTGTCGCTCTCTTCATTAAAAAAGGCTTACGCCATGAAATCATGTATTGCGGTGAGGTGCGAACCTTCAGTGCACTGGAGACCTCGATTGCGTGTATTTCCCTCCAAGGAGGAACGTTGTTGCGGTCTATGCATCAGATGCATCTCATTCCGCAAATTTCATTCCAGAGCTCGAGACTCTCTTCCCAAAAGTTTCGGCTTTGCTCGCGCAATTCTGTTCCAAATCCGAGGGGAAATTCAATCTTTGAGTGTATGACGAGGCACTCTATTGAGTTCAAACTGAATTTGCTTGCAACCGAATGACCTTCATTTCCCAGAAGTGGGTCTTATTTGGATCTGATGCTCATCGACAGACGACTGACGTTACGAGAAGTAGACTCTCGCACTAGGAATTGTCTAACTACGGTGGAGTACGACAGTGATCACTGTGGTCTTGCCACGGTTATTCAGTTCCCGAAAGAGCTGGTGGAGCTTGAAATATTCGCGGAGACGCATCCCCTTCGATTATCGAAGAGCTCGTTGGCCGCGTTTCTCTAGGGTCCCATCCAGGAACTACGTTCGAGCGAGATGACGTCACCTTCGAACAGTTCAGTTTAAAAATGCGAATTGCATTATATTATTAATTACATTATTATATTATATTGTACTATATTATATCAATTTTATGGGAAGTTAAAACACTACATTATCAATGAATATTGATAGTTAAATATGTACTAAAAACTTAACGAAAGTTTATGTATATATATATGTTTATGTATATATATTTCGTCAGTCACTCTTTGAGATCTCTCTCTTCTTTTGGATTTGGCTAAGAATAAAAGCGCATTTTATAACGTTGACAGTGTAATCTTTTATTTATCAAATATTCAACACAAATCGAACATTGGTCCTTCGAGTATTTTAAAGGTTAATAATTTGTTAACCCGTGTGTGTGTGAATAAACATTAATTACTTTACAAATTACATTAACTAAACTTTACAAAACTTAAAAATTTCAAACTTATTGCAATACATATATGTACATACATATATTTTCACATATAGTACATAGTTTAAGACATTAAGTTAGTTTTTTTTAAAGTGCAAACCGGGATTCCCGCGTCGCGCAATAAATCAATTTTCCAGCATAATTTTGGTTGTCATAGCAAGCAAATAATTACACCGTCGGACTACACCGTTGGACTGCACCGTTGGACTGCACCGTTGAACTGCACCGTTGGACTGCACCGTTGGACTGCACCGTTGAACGGTACCGTTGAATCGCACCGTTGAACTACAAGGAACAAATAATTTTAAATCGTCCAGTTTCGATATCGAACGTAAGTTGAAATACATATCTTACCTTTTTTTCTCTTACGCATCCGTTTCTTTTCGAGTCGAGCTGGAATCACGTTTGCGCCTTAAACCCAAACGATAGTCATCGTTTCAACGCCGATTGGTAAACGTAGGTTGAGATTCAAAATTTTAACATTTTATTCGGTATAACAAGTACAATTTTACAATTATGAGTGCACCGTTGAAGCTGCAAACAAATATCTTAAGGCAACTTCAAAAAGATGTGGAGAATTTTAACAAACGATCACCGAAGGAAAGGACAAAAAATTACATTACTAATCGTATCACAACACTGGAGGAAAATTTCGAGGAAAGCAATAAGAAAAATAAAGAGGGAATTGCAACCTGCGAACCAGGACAGGAGAAAGAGCTGGAAGAGACCTTTGAAAAGATCAAAGAGACGTACTTGGATTACAAAACACTGTTGCTGGATTCCCTGGATAAGATAACTCCTGCAGTGGAACAAAGGGTGAGTTCTAGAGTAAGGAACAATGTTGAAAACGATGTTGAGAAGCCAATTATTCGTTTACCGAAAATACAATTACCGATTTTTACGGGGGACTCTAACAATTGGCGAGCATTTCGTGATTTATTTATGTCACTCATTCATTCGAAAAATTTGCTAGCAGATAGAGAACTGCCTACATTTAAAGTTTTTTGCGATTTTCTGGAATCAAGGTTTAGAACCTTGGAAGCTGTTGGGCAACAACACAATGTTAAAAATCCTAAAATAATTAAAGATGTGTCAGCCAAAACGCGTAACTTTTTTGTAAAATCGACAAAACATAAGCAATTTAGTTGCAAGTTATGCAACAAAGGGACTCACGCTCTACGTACATGCAACAAGTTTGTTAAAATGGATAGTGCTTCACGCTTGAGAAAACTGTTTGGCATATAGTCACAACACTATGCATTGTCCAAGTAGCCGAAGATGTTATTTTTGTCAACAGCCACATCATTCTCTGTTGCATAGTTATCAGTCTGCTAGCTATCCACTTAACACACACATTCAAAACACACACACACAAAACGCTCAACACAACACAACACATTCAGCGCCTAATCCTTTTACCGCACAAAACACAACACAGTCAACGCCTAATGCGTTAAATACATCCCACACACCACACTACACAACACATTCACACCCAACCGCATCGACTTCAAAGTCAAAATCATACCATACCACGCAATCGCACTTGTCGGCTACTGCTGAGCCTTTTCATCAAGTGGCTAACTATTTCGCAACGCAAAGAAGACAGCCGCACGTCTTATTGGCAACGGCTTTAGTTAAAGTTAGGACGTCATCGGGAAATAAGGCCGTGCTAAGGAGTTTAATAGACCCAGGATCGGAAGCGTCGTTCATTACAGAAAGGGCGGCCAATAGTTTATCAGTTAAAGGAAAAAGGGCTTGCGTAGAAGTTTCGGGTCTAGGAAAGGTACGCAGTGGCGCGGCTCAGTCATGCGTTAACCTAACTTTAGGATATTTACATTCAGATTACGAAACAAATACACACTATTCTTCTTCGGATGGCGCTACAGTCCGGGGTGGACCTAGGCCTCAACCAACATGCCTCTCCAGCTAGCACGATCTCTTGCCAGCTGTCTCCAATTGCGCACTCCAAGATGGTTGAGGTCCTTTTCCACTTGTGTGCGCCATCTCAGTCTAGGACGTCCTCCGTTGCGCTGTCCCTGTGGTTCGGATTCGAAAACTCTTCAGGCCGGAGCAGTGCTGTCCATGCGCTCTACATGGCCTAGCCACCTTAAGCGTTGTATCCGTAGACGCTTGACTAGGCTTGACAGTACAGCCCATACAGTTCATGGTTGAATCTTCTCCTCCAAATGCCATCAACGCAAACAGGGCCAAAAATCGCACGCAGAACTTTTCTCTCGAAGAGACCAATGGCTTCCTCATCCGCTTTTAGTAGCGTCCAGGTTTCTGCGCCGTAAAGCAGGACTGGGGTGATCAAGGTGTTGTACAAAGTTACTTTGGTCGTTCGGGAGAGGGCTTTATTACTCAATTGCCTCTTGAGCCCAAAGAAACAGCGATTGGCAAGAGTGATTCTGCGCTTGATTTCGGTACTGATGTTGTTGTCCCTATTCACCGCGGAGCCGTGATGTCTGCTGCCCATAGTGACGCTCTGTCCGAGACGTCGATGTTCTGCGTCCTTCTTCGATGACAGCATATACTTCGTTTTGCCCTCGTTTACCACCAGTCCCACTTTAGCCGCTTCCGTTTCAATGCTAGCAAACGCCTCATTGACGGCTCGCTGAGTTCGGCCGATCACGTCAATGTCATCCGCATAAGCTAGCAATTGAACGGACTTGTGGAAGATCGTGCCTCTGGTGTTGACGTGTGAGTTCCGCACGATCCCCTCAAGGATGATGTTAAAGAAGCCGCATGACAGCGCGTCGCCTTGTCTAAATCCTTTTTTGACATCGAAGGTCTCGGTGAGTTCGCTACCGACCTTGACGGAGCAGCGAGAGTTCTCCATCGTCATCCTACACAATCTGACGAGTTTGGTAGGGATGCCAAAACTAGACATGGCACTGTATAGCTCGTCTCTATGCACGCTGTCCTACGCGGCCTTGAAATCGACAAATAGATGGTGGGTGTCGATTTGTACTTCTTGGGACTTCTCCAGGATCTGCCGCAGTGTAAAGATCTGGTCGATTGTGGACTTCCCTGGCCTGAAACCACACTGATAAGGACCTATCAGGTTGTTGACGAACGGTTTCAGGCGCTCACACAGTGCGGCAGAGAAAATCTTATATGCAATGTTAAGAAGACTGATCCCTCGGTAGTTGGCGCAGTCGAAGGGGTCTCCTTTCTTGTGGACCAGACAAACGATGCTGAGATTCCACTCGTCGGGCAAGCTTTCCTCCGACCATATATCACAGATGAGCTGGTGCATGCACCCAACCAGCTCATCCCCAGCCGCTTTGAACAGCTCTGCGGATAGTCCGTCCGCGCCAGCAGGTTTGTTCGATTCCAGTCTCGATATTGCTATCTTGACCTCGTCGAAGTCGGGGGGACGGAATTCTTGTCCATCGTCGTCCAAATTGAGTGGGACATTCTGCCTAACAGCGGAATTTGCGACGTCATCGCCGTTTAGGAGTCTGCAGAAATGATCCTTCCAGATTCTCAGCACCGACTGCGACTGTTTTCCTAAGCGTTTTTAGGAAATCTAACTATTTTTAAATTAAACACTTGAGTTTACTTTTACTTCACTTTTATTTTCGGTCCTACTGCTTCTGCACTGCTGCGCTCTAGAAATACGAGTGAGTCTCTTTTTTGATTCATAGCCGCGAAGTACTTCCTCTACTTTTTTGTTGCGAGTCTCTCCTGGAATGAGAATCTGGAAGTAGCTTCGCCGCCTGCCTTCTATTACAATATTTCCTTACGTTATGTTACAATTCGTATTCAACTCAATAAAACAATTCAAATAATTAAATGGCATATACATATTAACATTTTTAAATATTTATATAGTATACAAATGCTGTGCATTAACATTCCTTGAAGTATTGATTGTAAGTTGCACATACTTCAACCCTCTAACGGTAATGGTGCCAACTGATGTATCGCTCGTCGAAGAATTCCACCTTTAGTCTGCACATCAGCCACACGAACCTTGCCATCTAACGGTTTGACTACGTGTATGATTTTTCCCACCAACCACTGCTGTGGAGGAGTGTTACTGTCTGCTATAAGTACTAACGTGCCGATTTTTACATTTTCCGACGACGTTTTCCATTTTCCCCTCTTCTGCAGATCCAAAAGGTACTCTTTGGACCAGCGGTTCCAAAAATGTTGCTTTATTTGCGTTAAGTACCGCCATCTCTTCGAAGTTGTCATTTGTACCTCTTGTAATGGTTCAGGAAGCGCATTAAGTGGAGCACCGACCAAGAAATGGCCTGGAGTTAAGACGGGTTCATCACTGGGATCGTTGGACATAGTACAAATGGGACGAGAGTTTAGTACTGCCTCAATTTCTGCCGTAACAGTAGCCAGTTCCTCAAAGGTTAAACGAGCTTGGCCCAGCGTTCTTAGTAAGTGGCCTTTCGCCGATTTTACCGCCGCCTCCCACAGTCCCCCAAAATGTGGCGCTCTTGGAGGAATGTGATGAAATTCTATGGATTCAGCAGTACACCATGCGGCTATTTCTCCCTGGTTTCGCTGTTGGAAGAATTGCTCCCGGAACTCTCTTAATGAATTTCTCGCACCCACAAAATTGGTCCCATTGTCACAAAAGAGACGCCGACAAATGCCTCTGCGAGCAATGAATCTCTTTAACGCCGCAATGAAACCCTGACTGGTCAAGTCAGATACTACCTCCAAATGGGTAGCCTTACTTACAAAGCATACAAAGACTGCAATATATGCTTTCACTATCCGTTGTCCTCGTTGTTTTAAAGCAGATCACCCATTAGTTGAGTCAACAACTTGGGTCGATATTTGAAGCAAAATATGCAACCATCCACAATCTTCTTTGCTACTCGTCTAAGATTAATGACCCAGAACTGCTGCCGTACTATTGCCACCAAAGCCTGTGGTCCAGCGTGATAGTTTTTTCTGTGCAAATATATTAAGAAGTTATTAAGGAAAGGATGGGACTTAGGAAGGAGGAGGGGACATTTGGTTGGGTATGGAAGGTCTGCATTCTGCAACCGCCCACCAACTCGTAGGAGTCTTAAAGAAGAATCGTCTAAGAAGGGGTTTAAATTTTTGATGAAACTCTTTGGGCTAATCGTTTTATATTTGTCCAACTGATTTATTTCAATTTTAAAGGACTCTCTTTGAATATGCCAAATAATTCTATGCAAAGCTTCGTTCATTTCTTCCACGTCTATCGCTGTAGTTGTATTTCTATACATGACATCTTTGCGCTCAAACACCTCAATTGCATCTTGGTTAAATTTTCTTTTCCTTAATTTGCGAACGAATTTGATGATGTAGGCGAATATTCGACAAGTTTCTTGGAAACTACTAAATTTCAAGTAATGCTTCGAAAATTCTGATGTCATCGCTGTTTCAGTTGTCAGAAGAATGTCCGCACTTCGTCGCTTGCCTGGTACTGCCTTATTCGTATTTAACAAATTATCTTGATTTGGCCAACTAGAAATCGGTTCCTTTAAAAAATCTGGTCCCTCAAACCATATACTTCTAATAAGTTCTCTTGCATACGCTCCTCTTGATACGATGTCTGCTGGATTCTTCTTGCTGCTGACATGTCTCCACTGGGCTGACGGGAGATGTGTTTGAATGGTCGACACCCTGTTAGCAATAAATACATCCCACGTTGAGGGATGAGCCGCTAACCAACAAAGAACAATCTCGGAGTCCGTCCACAGATAAACTCTATCAACTATATGCTCGAAATCAGCAAAAACTTTTCCCATCAATTTAACTAGCATTTCTGCTGCACATAGCTCCAAACGTGGTAAAGTCTGAACTTTAATGGGAGCTACCTTGGACTTAGCGCTCAACAACTTGCACGTCACTTTCCCTTTCTGGTCGGTGACTCTTGTGTAAACACAGCAACCGTACGCCTTCAGCGACGCGTCCGCAAATCCATGCAACTCCAATGTTTCAAAATTTGGGCTCAGTACATATCGGGGAATCTTGACTAACTCTATTTCTTTCAAACGATATCTGAACTCCTTCCACTCCTCAAATATACGGGTCTAAACCGATTCATCCCAAGCCGTCCTATTTATCCAAAGGTTTAGCAGCAAAATTTTTCCCTTTACAATTACAGGATTGACAAGACCCAAAGGATCGAAAAGAGCCGATAATTCGGAAAGAATAATTCTCTTTGTAATCTTCCTATCAACCAGTATATCCGGCATCACGTACTGCAGCTCATCAGGAGCTGGATTCCATTGAACTCCTAGAGTTTTTATTACATCAGACCCATTGATCTGTAAAGGAATGTCCTTTTCTGGTTCCAGTCATTTGCAACATTTCCTCACTGCTGGTCCACCACTTTCTCAAGTGGAATCCAGCGGTCTCCAAAATGGTTTTTACTTCCTTATAAATTTCATTGATTTCCTCCACTGAATTTCCTCAACTTATAAGGTCATCCATGTAGAAATCCTGACTTATCACCTTTGCTCCCAAGGGATAGTTTTCGGTATTTCTTTCAGCTAACATTTTAAGCAACGGGTAGCTTGGTACGGAGCTGAAGTGGTACCATACGTCACCGTATTCAACATATACACTCTTATTTTATCCTGTGGATCAAATCTCCAGAGGATACATTGATATTTTCGATCTCTTGGGTGAACTAAAATTTGTCAATACATCTTGGAAATATCAGCCGTCAAGGCATATCGAAAGCAACGAAATCTTAGTAATATGTTAAACAAATTGTCCTGTAGAACTGGTCCTTTCGCTAGCACATCATTTAGCGAAACACCGGAGGAAGTACTGGCACTGCAGTCGAAAACTACCCTAAGCTGGGTAGTAGAGGAATCTGGCCTGAGAACACATTGATGAGGACAAAAGTATTTCATCGCGCCTACCTTTGACTCCGCTACTAATTGCATATGTCCAAGGTCTTCATACTCCTTCATAAATCTGCAGTACTGTTCCTTAACCGTCGGGGTTTTTGCTAACTTCCTTTCTAATATAAACAATCTTTTTCTTGAGATCTCCCATGAATCTCCCAGCATATGAGGGTCTTTTTTGAAAGGCAGTGATACGACAAATCTTCCCTCCTCATTCCTCTCTGTGGTGGTTCTAAAGTGTTCCTCACAGTTAATTTCTTCAAGCGTTAGATGACTTCGTTCTGATTCCACAGACTCTATTCGCCAAAATGTTTCAACCAGCTCACTAAGCCTAACATTTTCCTCTGAATGTGGGTCACTGAGCAAACAAACTGTAGCTTTTGGAATCAAAGATCTATCGTATCTTCCTGACACTACCCAACCAAACACGGTCTTCTGCAAGATAGGTTGGCCCTCCTTTTTTATTTGGCCAACTGCCAACAGCTCGAAGAAACATTCTGCTCCGATGAGCATATCGATCTTAGACGAATGATTAAAGTGTGGATCTGCCAAAATAATATTCTTTGGAATGTTCCAATCAGCAACGCTAAAGGATCTGTTTGGCTGTGGATTGGTAATTGCCTTGATAATCAACAACTCCATATTGGTTTTAAACTCCGAAATCCTTGATTTGCAAACTGACTGCGTTTTGTATTTCAATTTCGAGACTTCCTTCCCAATTCCATTAACTTCAATAGCCGTCCTAACCTTGCTCAGCTTTAGTCTTTGAGCCATTTGCTCCGTAATAAAATTAAGTTGCGACGCTGAATCAAGAAGAGCCCGTACTGTGTGATATCTGCCGGAACTATCTTTGACGGCTATGAGTGCTGTTGCCAAAAGCACTTGGTTTTCTGCCTCTCCAACTAATGTTGATGGTCCCGCATTGGTTGGATCATCTCCGAATTTTTCTTTTTTGTTTGGCACGAATCTATGCAACAGACGATGATGAGGTAAAGAACAAATGTTGCACTTTGGTTTCCAACAACGCCTAACCGAATGACCTTTATCTAGACAGTTGATACACAATATCAACCTTTTGGTTTCTCGGAACCTATTTGCCACTGGAAGGTTTTGGAATTCGCCACAATTTTCTATCTGATGATCCTCTGCACGACAAAACACACATTGCGCTTTTTGTGTGGACAAAGCCAATCGTCTACTATTTTTCTCATTGCGCCCATTAGCACGACTGTCCCTTTGGAAATTGGAGGTACTGGGTTTTTCTCCATTTTGCGATTTGGACTCCTTTGCCTCTAAATTCTTACAACGACGATCAAGAACCTCTGCGAAATCCTCCCATGATGGAAGCTTTGTATAATCGACAGCATCCTGCCATTTAGACTGCGTTTCAACATCTACTCTATCAAGCGCTAGCGATATGAGAATAGCATTAGTTATATTTTCATATGTCCCTATAGAGAGCATAGCAGTTAAATGTGTGTTAAAACTATCTTCCAAATTTCTCAACGAACTTGCTGTTGGCTTAGGTACTTTGGGGATTTCCAATAATGCATTGATATGTTCTTGAAATATTAGGCACTTGTTATCAAATCGGGTAGCTAACCGATCAAGGGCTTTCTTATAATTTGTTCCAATCATATCAAACTCCTTGATAGCTCCTAAAGCGGGGCCTGATAGAGAACGCTTTAAGTAATTTAATTTCTGTAAATTGTCTAAAGTCTCGTCTTTATCTACAAGACTTTTAAAAAGTCCAATGAAGTTCGGATACTCCGAAAACTTCCCAGAAAATGTGGGTAATTTTATCTGTTCCAATTTAGACCGGGACACAGGAGACCGTTGAAATATTGTAGCGTTAAAGCTTTCACTAGGGTTTTCCTTTTTGCCTTCTATCAACGACATAATACTGGATTTAATCTCAACATACAACTCCTCCACCGCAGAGCGGACGTTGTCGTTAGCTTCCTCTTCTTCTTTTATGTCGAAGCGTTCGATAGATAGTTGCACGTTGAGTACATGCTTGAAATAGGATTCCAGTATACCTAATCTGCACTCTAAATCAGCGATTGAAAGTGAATCACCTCTTTGTCCAATCATCTTCTTCATCCTAGTGAGACTTCCCTTTAAGGCAACTTTCAATGCTTTCAATTCAACCAATTTTGTTCCCTTCGATGATGACGCCTCAAGTGCGTCCAACTTCCTTCGGCTGGGACATATTTCACACACGAACCGCAACCAATGGGGAATATTTTTTTTTCAACAAATGTGTCTCAGCTAAGTACAAATTGCTCTTCCACAATACGACAGTTCCGCAACAATATCCCCAGCAACAATGGATCTTGGAACTTATGACGCAAATGTTTCACTATGCAACTATGACAATTATGTCCTGCAACTATACTAAGACACGACTCTTCCAAATTCTATCAACAATTCAACAACAGCAGTGCTAGCAGAAGGTTTATGCAACAAACGGCCACTAATCAGCTTTCAACTATTGTTTCCTTATAGGCATTTCCTTCAATAAACTATCAACTGCTTTAGCCACTATTTGCTCAGCAACATTTAGGACGTTCCTCAGTATAACAAATGGTCAGCAACATTAATTTCACTTACTTGTAAAAGCTTTCGCTCGTAGTTGGTGAAAGTGTTTGATCGTCATCAAATGAAGAAGTGAAAGCTTTTCCTATGACTTTGGTTTGCCCTTTGCAAATCATTCGATGGGTCTGACATGTGTCGCTGACTGGTGACTGTTGAGCTTTATCCCTCGACGTCTGCAAGTCCGAAGTTCAACCACAGAAAACTCTGCTGGGCAGTGAACAGAAATTTGAAAAGAGGAAATTTCTCGTTAATGTTACCAATTATAATTGCCGTGATTTGGTGTCTTCGATAATTTCCCTCGATGGTTTAAATTTCACCTGCATTAATCAATTCAATCCTGTATCTTTACAAAGACAAGGATGTACTCTATTTTTCCTTGCTCTTTATATGGGATATATCCCGGGTTTCGGCACCAATGTTTTCCTAAGCGTTTTTAGGAAATCTAACTATTTTTAAATTAAACACTTGAGTTTACTTTTACTTCACTTTTATTTTCGGTCCTACTGCTTCTGCACTGCTGCGCTCTAGAAATACGAGTGAGTCTCTTTTTTGATTCATAGCCGCGAAGTACTTCCTCTACTTTTTTGTTGCGAGTCTCTCCTGGAATGAGAATCTGGAAGTAGCTTCGCCGCCTGCCTTCTATTACAATATTTCCTTACGTTATGTTACAATTCGTATTCAACTCAATAAAACATTTCAAATAATTAAATGGCATATACATATTAACATTTTTAAATATTTATATAGTATACAAATGCTGTGCATTAACAGCGACTCTACCACTAGTTGTCCATTTTGATCCCGGCAGGCTTCTGTCCGAGCCTTATAACCACCGGATAACTGTTTTATCTTGTGGTAAAAATTTCGGACGTCATTCCTGCCCTAGCACCTCTCCATTTCCTCGACCGCGCGCTTCTCGTGCTCTTTCTTTTTTCTTCTGAGAAGCCGGTTCTCTTCCCTTCTTCTCTGTTTGTAGAGCTCACAAACAGCTCTCGTCGTTCGATGCAGCGTTGCCTTGTACGCTTCTTGTTTGGCTGCATGCGCCTGCCTACACTCGTCGTCAAACCATGGGTTCCTCTTAGGTGGTGGCGTAAAACCCAGCACATCAGTGGCGGCCTCTTTGATGGCTTCTTGACAACGTTTCCACTTGTCTTCTATTGTTTGTGCGGGCAGCGTCGAACTTTGAGATAGTTTCAGGGAGAATCGATCGGCAAAGGCTCTAGCGATCGGTTGCGACTCCGTTGCTCTCTCGATATCCGGGTTCTTACCTTGGCTACAACAAGGTGATGATCCGAGTCGATGTTTGCACCTCGGAAGGTTCGGACATCGAGAATATTGGAGGAGTGTGATCGCCAGGTACCTTTATGAATGTTGAGGTGTGGGAACCGCGTGCTGACCACAGAGAGATTTCGCCCCGAGGCGAAGTCAACTAGCCTGAGTCCGTTTCCGGAGGTGTTGGCGTGCAGGCTGTGTCTTCCGATGACTTTAGCAAAGACTTCTTTTCTTCCCAGCTGAGCGTTGAAATCTCCTAGAACTATCTTGGTGTCGTAGCTGGGGCATCGATCATATGTTCTTTCTAGGAGGTGATAGAAGTCCTCTTTACTGCTGTCATCTTTTTCCTCTGCCGGGGCGTGGGCGCATATGAGGCTTATATTCCCGAATTTAGCCTTGATGCGGATTGTTATGAGGCGTTCGCTTATGTATTGGAAGCTTAAGACTTTTTGCCTAAGTCTGCCTCGAACAACAAAACCGCATCCAAATAAGCGTTTCCCTCTCTCCCTGTAGCAGTCGCCGTGGTATATGTCGCAGTTTCTCACTCTTCTCTTTCCCGGCCCATCCCACCGCATTTCCTGAATTGCGGTAATGTCTGCTTTATAGCAGTCCAGGGCCTCCGCAAGTTCATCGGCTGCACGTGGTCTGTTTAGGGACCTCACATTCCACGTGCATATCCGTAGAGCATTATCCTTTTTTCGTTTGCGTGGGTCGTCAACAGTGAATCCATCCATATCCGAGGCATTCAGTTGTTTCGTAACTGTTTATTTTTAACGTGGCCGGGCAGTTACCCCGACGCACACCCCCAACCAGGAGGACCAGGCCCTTTATTATAACTCTTGGGCGGAGGTCGCACTTATAGGTTTAGCAGGTTGAGTTCGGGTGAACAACAACCAGTACCCGATGGCTACCAACGTGGAGGTAGAATAAGCACAATTGGTGTGTGGAAGACAGTTACAGCAGCTGGGCATCGCCAGGTTGATACCAATCAGTGCCTACCCTGTTCCCACATCACCCAGCCATAAAAAAAAACACACTATTGGGCTGGATAATTATGGGAAAAGTGAGCCAACCGACGCATAGGGTAAATAGTTTTCATAATGCGATTGATGTAGGGCGACAACTTCAGAAGTTCTGGGAGGTCGAGGAAGCTCCTTACAAACCTCAACCACGGGTTGAAGAAACAGAGTGCGAAATGCTGTTTCAATCAACAACGAAGCGATTGCCATGTGGACTTCTTCTTCTTCTTCTTGTGGCGCTACAGTCCGGGGTGGACCTGGGCCTCAACCAACATGTCTCTCCAGCCAGCACGATCTTTCGCCAGCTGTCTCCAGTTGCGCACTCCAAGTTGGTTGAGGTCCTTCTCCACTTGTGTGCGCCACTTCAGTCTAGGTCGTCCTCTGTTGCGTTGTCCCAATGGCTCGCATTCAAAGACTTTTCGGGCCGGAGCAGTGGTGTCCATACGCTCTACATGGGCTAGCCATCTTAAGCGTTGTATCCGTAGACGCTTAACCAGGCGCATGTCGCTGTACAGCCTATAGAGTTCGTCATTAAATCTTCTCCTCCAGATGCCATCAACGCAAACAGGACCAAAAATCGCACGCAAAACTTTTCTCTCGAAGAGACCAATGGCTTCCTCATCCGCTTTTAGTAGCGTCCAGGTTTCTGCGCCGTAAAGCAGGACTGGGGTGATCAAGGTGTTGTACAAAGTTACTTTGGTCGTTCGGGAGAGGGCTTTATTACTCAATTGCCTCTTGAGCCCAAAGAAACAGCGATTGGCAAGAGTGATTCTGCGCTTGATTTCGGTACTGATGTTGTTGTCCCTATTCACCGCGGAGCCGTGATGTCTGCTGCCCATAGTGACGCTCTGTCCGAGACGTCGATGTTCTGCGTCCTTCTTCGATGACAGCATATACTTCGTTTTGCCCTCGTTTACCACCAGTCCCACTTTAGCCGCTTCCGTTTCAATGCTAGCAAACGCCTCATTGACGGCTCGCTGAGTTCGGCCGATCACGTCAATGTCATCCGCATAAGCTAGCAATTGAACGGACTTGTGGAAGATCGTGCCTCTGGTGTTGACGTGTGAGTTCCGCACGATCCCCTCAAGGATGATGTTAAAGAAGCCGCATGACAGCGCGTCGCCTTGTCTAAATCCTTTTTTGACATCGAAGGTCTCGGTGAGTTCGCTACCGACCTTGACGGAGCAGCGAGAGTTCTCCATCGTCATCCTACACAATCTGACGAGTTTGGTAGGGATGCCAAAACTAGACATGGCACTGTATAGCTCGTCTCTATGCACGCTGTCCTACGCGGCCTTGAAATCGACAAATAGATGGTGGGTGTCGATTTGTACTTCTTGGGACTTCTCCAGGATCTGCCGCAGTGTAAAGATCTGGTCGATTGTGGACTTCCCTGGCCTGAAACCACACTGATAAGGACCTATCAGGTTGTTGACGAACGGTTTCAGGCGCTCACACAGTGCGGCAGAGAAAATCTTATATGCAATGTTAAGAAGACTGATCCCTCGGTAGTTGGCGCAGTCGAAGGGGTCTCCTTTCTTGTGGACCAGACAAACGATGCTGAGATTCCACTCGTCGGGCAAGCTTTCCTCCGACCATATATCACAGATGAGCTGGTGCATGCACCCAACCAGCTCATCCCCAGCCGCTTTGAACAGCTCTGCGGATAGTCCGTCCGCGCCAGCAGGTTTGTTCGATTCCAGTCTCGATATTGCTATCTTGACCTCGTCGAAGTCGGGGGGACGGAATTCTTGTCCATCGTCGTCCAAATTGAGTGGGACATTCTGCCTAACAGCGGAATTTGCGACGTCATCGCCGTTTAGGAGTCTGCAGAAATGATCCTTCCAGATTCTCAGCACCGACTGCGACTGTTTTCCTAAGCGTTTTTAGGAAATCTAACTATTTTTAAATTAAACACTTGAGTTTACTTTTACTTCACTTTTATTTTCGGTCCTACTGCTTCTGCACTGCTGCGCTCTAGAAATACGAGTGAGTCTCTTTTTTGATTCATAGCCGCGAAGTACTTCCTCTACTTTTTTGTTGCGAGTCTCTCCTGGAATGAGAATCTGGAAGTAGCTTCGCCGCCTGCCTTCTATTACAATATTTCCTTACGTTATGTTACAATTCGTATTCAACTCAATAAAACAATTCAAATAATTAAATGGCATATACATATTAACATTTTTAAATATTTATATAGTATACAAATGCTGTGCATTAACATTCCTTGAAGTATTGATTGTAAGTTGCACATACTTCAACCCTCTAACGGTAATGGTGCCAACTGATGTATCGCTCGTCGAAGAATTCCACCTTTAGTCTGCACATCAGCCACACGAACCTTGCCATCTAACGGTTTGACTACGTGTATGATTTTTCCCACCAACCACTGCTGTGGAGGAGTGTTACTGTCTGCTATAAGTACTAACGTGCCGATTTTTACATTTTCCGACGACGTTTTCCATTTTCCCCTCTTCTGCAGATCCAAAAGGTACTCTTTGGACCAGCGGTTCCAAAAATGTTGCTTTATTTGCGTTAAGTACCGCCATCTCTTCGAAGTTGTCATTTGTACCTCTTGTAATGGTTCAGGAAGCGCATTAAGTGGAGCACCGACCAAGAAATGGCCTGGAGTTAAGACGGGTTCATCACTGGGATCGTTGGACATAGTACAAATGGGACGAGAGTTTAGTACTGCCTCAATTTCTGCCGTAACAGTAGCCAGTTCCTCAAAGGTTAAACGAGCTTGGCCCAGCGTTCTTAGTAAGTGGCCTTTCGCCGATTTTACCGCCGCCTCCCACAGTCCCCCAAAATGTGGCGCTCTTGGAGGAATGTGATGAAATTCTATGGATTCAGCAGTACACCATGCGGCTATTTCTCCCTGGTTTCGCTGTTGGAAGAATTGCTCCCGGAACTCTCTTAATGAATTTCTCGCACCCACAAAATTGGTCCCATTGTCACAAAAGAGACGCCGACAAATGCCTCTGCGAGCAATGAATCTCTTTAACGCCGCAATGAAACCCTGACTGGTCAAGTCAGATACTACCTCCAAATGGGTAGCCTTACTTACAAAGCATACAAAGACTGCAATATATGCTTTCACTATCCGTTGTCCTCGTTGTTTTAAAGCAGATCACCCATTAGTTGAGTCAACAACTTGGGTCGATATTTGAAGCAAAATATGCAACCATCCACAATCTTCTTTGCTACTCGTCTAAGATTAATGACCCAGAACTGCTGCCGTACTATTGCCACCAAAGCCTGTGGTCCAGCGTGATAGTTTTTTCTGTGCAAATATATTAAGAAGTTATTAAGGAAAGGATGGGACTTAGGAAGGAGGAGGGGACATTTGGTTGGGTATGGAAGGTCTGCATTCTGCAACCGCCCACCAACTCGTAGGAGTCTTAAAGAAGAATCGTCTAAGAAGGGGTTTAAATTTTTGATGAAACTCTTTGGGCTAATCGTTTTATATTTGTCCAACTGATTTATTTCAATTTTAAAGGACTCTCTTTGAATATGCCAAATAATTCTATGCAAAGCTTCGTTCATTTCTTCCACGTCTATCGCTGTAGTTGTATTTCTATACATGACATCTTTGCGCTCAAACACCTCAATTGCATCTTGGTTAAATTTTCTTTTCCTTAATTTGCGAACGAATTTGATGATGTAGGCGAATATTCGACAAGTTTCTTGGAAACTACTAAATTTCAAGTAATGCTTCGAAAATTCTGATGTCATCGCTGTTTCAGTTGTCAGAAGAATGTCCGCACTTCGTCGCTTGCCTGGTACTGCCTTATTCGTATTTAACAAATTATCTTGATTTGGCCAACTAGAAATCGGTTCCTTTAAAAAATCTGGTCCCTCAAACCATATACTTCTAATAAGTTCTCTTGCATACGCTCCTCTTGATACGATGTCTGCTGGATTCTTCTTGCTGCTGACATGTCTCCACTGGGCTGACGGGAGATGTGTTTGAATGGTCGACACCCTGTTAGCAATAAATACATCCCACGTTGAGGGATGAGCCGCTAACCAACAAAGAACAATCTCGGAGTCCGTCCACAGATAAACTCTATCAACTATATGCTCGAAATCAGCAAAAACTTTTCCCATCAATTTAACTAGCATTTCTGCTGCACATAGCTCCAAACGTGGTAAAGTCTGAACTTTAATGGGAGCTACCTTGGACTTAGCGCTCAACAACTTGCACGTCACTTTCCCTTTCTGGTCGGTGACTCTTGTGTAAACACAGCAACCGTACGCCTTCAGCGACGCGTCCGCAAATCCATGCAACTCCAATGTTTCAAAATTTGGGCTCAGTACATATCGGGGAATCTTGACTAACTCTATTTCTTTCAAACGATATCTGAACTCCTTCCACTCCTCAAATATACGGGTCTAAACCGATTCATCCCAAGCCGTCCTATTTATCCAAAGGTTTAGCAGCAAAATTTTTCCCTTTACAATTACAGGATTGACAAGACCCAAAGGATCGAAAAGAGCCGATAATTCGGAAAGAATAATTCTCTTTGTAATCTTCCTATCAACCAGTATATCCGGCATCACGTACTGCAGCTCATCAGGAGCTGGATTCCATTGAACTCCTAGAGTTTTTATTACATCAGACCCATTGATCTGTAAAGGAATGTCCTTTTCTGGTTCCAGTCATTTGCAACATTTCCTCACTGCTGGTCCACCACTTTCTCAAGTGGAATCCAGCGGTCTCCAAAATGGTTTTTACTTCCTTATAAATTTCATTGATTTCCTCCACTGAATTTCCTCAACTTATAAGGTCATCCATGTAGAAATCCTGACTTATCACCTTTGCTCCCAAGGGATAGTTTTCGGTATTTCTTTCAGCTAACATTTTAAGCAACGGGTAGCTTGGTACGGAGCTGAAGTGGTACCATACGTCACCGTATTCAACATATACACTCTTATTTTATCCTGTGGATCAAATCTCCAGAGGATACATTGATATTTTCGATCTCTTGGGTGAACTAAAATTTGTCAATACATCTTGGAAATATCAGCCGTCAAGGCATATCGAAAGCAACGAAATCTTAGTAATATGTTAAACAAATTGTCCTGTAGAACTGGTCCTTTCGCTAGCACATCATTTAGCGAAACACCGGAGGAAGTACTGGCACTGCAGTCGAAAACTACCCTAAGCTGGGTAGTAGAGGAATCTGGCCTGAGAACACATTGATGAGGACAAAAGTATTTCATCGCGCCTACCTTTGACTCCGCTACTAATTGCATATGTCCAAGGTCTTCATACTCCTTCATAAATCTGCAGTACTGTTCCTTAACCGTCGGGGTTTTTGCTAACTTCCTTTCTAATATAAACAATCTTTTTCTTGAGATCTCCCATGAATCTCCCAGCATATGAGGGTCTTTTTTGAAAGGCAGTGATACGACAAATCTTCCCTCCTCATTCCTCTCTGTGGTGGTTCTAAAGTGTTCCTCACAGTTAATTTCTTCAAGCGTTAGATGACTTCGTTCTGATTCCACAGACTCTATTCGCCAAAATGTTTCAACCAGCTCACTAAGCCTAACATTTTCCTCTGAATGTGGGTCACTGAGCAAACAAACTGTAGCTTTTGGAATCAAAGATCTATCGTATCTTCCTGACACTACCCAACCAAACACGGTCTTCTGCAAGATAGGTTGGCCCTCCTTTTTTATTTGGCCAACTGCCAACAGCTCGAAGAAACATTCTGCTCCGATGAGCATATCGATCTTAGACGAATGATTAAAGTGTGGATCTGCCAAAATAATATTCTTTGGAATGTTCCAATCAGCAACGCTAAAGGATCTGTTTGGCTGTGGATTGGTAATTGCCTTGATAATCAACAACTCCATATTGGTTTTAAACTCCGAAATCCTTGATTTGCAAACTGACTGCGTTTTGTATTTCAATTTCGAGACTTCCTTCCCAATTCCATTAACTTCAATAGCCGTCCTAACCTTGCTCAGCTTTAGTCTTTGAGCCATTTGCTCCGTAATAAAATTAAGTTGCGACGCTGAATCAAGAAGAGCCCGTACTGTGTGATATCTGCCGGAACTATCTTTGACGGCTATGAGTGCTGTTGCCAAAAGCACTTGGTTTTCTGCCTCTCCAACTAATGTTGATGGTCCCGCATTGGTTGGATCATCTCCGAATTTTTCTTTTTTGTTTGGCACGAATCTATGCAACAGACGATGATGAGGTAAAGAACAAATGTTGCACTTTGGTTTCCAACAACGCCTAACCGAATGACCTTTATCTAGACAGTTGATACACAATATCAACCTTTTGGTTTCTCGGAACCTATTTGCCACTGGAAGGTTTTGGAATTCGCCACAATTTTCTATCTGATGATCCTCTGCACGACAAAACACACATTGCGCTTTTTGTGTGGACAAAGCCAATCGTCTACTATTTTTCTCATTGCGCCCATTAGCACGACTGTCCCTTTGGAAATTGGAGGTACTGGGTTTTTCTCCATTTTGCGATTTGGACTCCTTTGCCTCTAAATTCTTACAACGACGATCAAGAACCTCTGCGAAATCCTCCCATGATGGAAGCTTTGTATAATCGACAGCATCCTGCCATTTAGACTGCGTTTCAACATCTACTCTATCAAGCGCTAGCGATATGAGAACAGCATTAGTTATATTTTCATATGTCCCTATAGAGAGCATAGCAGTTAAATGTGTGTTAAAACTATCTTCCAAATTTCTCAACGAACTTGCTGTTGGCTTAGGTACTTTGGGGATTTCCAATAATGCATTGATATGTTCTTGAAATATTAGGCACTTGTTATCAAATCGGGTAGCTAACCGATCAAGGGCTTTCTTATAATTTGTTCCAATCATATCAAACTCCTTGATAGCTCCTAAAGCGGGGCCTGATAGAGAACGCTTTAAGTAATTTAATTTCTGTAAATTGTCTAAAGTCTCGTCTTTATCTACAAGACTTTTAAAAAGTCCAATGAAGTTCGGATACTCCGAAAACTTCCCAGAAAATGTGGGTAATTTTATCTGTTCCAATTTAGACCGGGACACAGAAGACCGTTGAAATATTGTAGCGTTAAAGCTTTCACTAGGGTTTTCCTTTTTGCCTTCTATCAACGACATAATACTGGATTTAATCTCAACATACAACTCCTCCACCGCAGAGCGGACGTTGTCGTTAGCTTCCTCTTCTTCTTTTATGTCGAAGCGTTCGATAGATAGTTGCACGTTGAGTACATGCTTGAAATAGGATTCCAGTATACCTAATCTGCACTCTAAATCAGCGATTGAAAGTGAATCACCTCTTTGTCCAATCATCTTCTTCATCCTAGTGAGACTTCCCTTTAAGGCAACTTTCAATGCTTTCAATTCAACCAATTTTGTTCCCTTCGATGATGACGCCTCAAGTGCGTCCAACTTCCTTCGGCTGGGACATATTTCACACACGAACCGCAACCAATGGGGAATATTTTTTTTTCAACAAATGTGTCTCAGCTAAGTACAAATTGCTCTTCCACAATACGACAGTTCCGCAACAATATCCCCAGCAACAATGGATCTTGGAACTTATGACGCAAATGTTTCACTATGCAACTATGACAATTATGTCCTGCAACTATACTAAGACACGACTCTTCCAAATTCTATCAACAATTCAACAACAGCAGTGCTAGCAGAAGGTTTATGCAACAAACGGCCACTAATCAGCTTTCAACTATTGTTTCCTTATAGGCATTTCCTTCAATAAACTATCAACTGCTTTAGCCACTATTTGCTCAGCAACATTTAGGACGTTCCTCAGTATAACAAATGGTCAGCAACATTAATTTCACTTACTTGTAAAAGCTTTCGCTCGTAGTTGGTGAAAGTGTTTGATCGTCATCAAATGAAGAAGTGAAAGCTTTTCCTATGACTTTGGTTTGCCCTTTGCAAATCATTCGATGGGTCTGACATGTGTCGCTGACTGGTGACTGTTGAGCTTTATCCCTCGACGTCTGCAAGTCCGAAGTTCAACCACAGAAAACTCTGCTGGGCAGTGAACAGAAATTTGAAAAGAGGAAATTTTATGAGGCTTATATTCCCGAATTTAGCCTTGATGCGGATTGTTATGAGGCGTTCGCTTATGTATTGGAAGCTTAAGACTTTTTGCCTAAGTCTGCCTCGAACAACAAAACCGCATCCAAATAAGCGTTTCCCTCTCTCCCTGTAGCAGTCGCCGTGGTATATGTCGCAGTTTCTCACTCTTCTCTTTCCCGGCCCATCCCACCGCATTTCCTGAATTGCGGTAATGTCTGCTTTATAGCAGTCCAGGGCCTCCGCAAGTTCATCGGCTGCACGTGGTCTGTTTAGGGACCTCACATTCCACGTGCATATCCGTAGAGCATTATCCTTTTTTCGTTTGCGTGGGTCGTCAACAGTGAATCCATCCATATCCGAGGCATTCAGTTGTTTCGTAACTGTTTATTTTTAACGTGGCCGGGCAGTTACCCCGACGCACACCCCCAACCAGGAGGACCAGGCCCTTTATTATAACTCTTGGGCGGAGGTCGCACTTATAGGTTTAGCAGGTTGAGTTCGGGTGAACAACAACCAGTACCCGATGGCTACCAACGTGGAGGTAGAATAAGCACAATTGGTGTGTGGAAGACAGTTACAGCAGCTGGGCATCGCCAGGTTGATACCAATCAGTGCCTACCCTGTTCCCACATCACCCAGCCATAAAAAAAAACACACTATTGGGCTGGATAATTATGGGAAAAGTGAGCCAACCGACGCATAGGGTAAATAGTTTTCATAATGCGATTGATGTAGGGCGACAACTTCAGAAGTTCTGGGAGGTCGAGGAAGCTCCTTACAAACCTCAACCACGGGTTGAAGAAACAGAGTGCGAAATGCTGTTTCAATCAACAACGAAGCGATTGCCATGTGGACTTCTTCTTCTTCTTCTTGTGGCGCTACAGTCCGGGGTGGACCTGGGCCTCAACCAACATGTCTCTCCAGCCAGCACGATCTTTCGCCAGCTGTCTCCAGTTGCGCACTCCAAGTTGGTTGAGGTCCTTCTCCACTTGTGTGCGCCACTTCAGTCTAGGTCGTCCTCTGTTGCGTTGTCCCAATGGCTCGCATTCAAAGACTTTTCGGGCCGGAGCAGTGGTGTCCATACGCTCTACATGGGCTAGCCATCTTAAGCGTTGTATCCGTAGACGCTTAACCAGGCGCATGTCGCTGTACAGCCTATAGAGTTCGTCATTAAATCTTCTCCTCCAGATGCCATCAACGCAAACAGGGCCAAAAATCGCACGCAGAACTTTTCTCTCGAAGAGACCAATGGCTTCCTCATCCGCTTTTAGTAGCGTCCAGGTTTCTGCGCCGTAAAGCAGGACTGGGGTGATCAAGGTGTTGTACAAAGTTACTTTGGTCGTTCGGGAGAGGGCTTTATTACTCAATTGCCTCTTGAGCCCAAAGAAACAGCGATTGGCAAGAGTGATTCTGCGCTTGATTTCGGTACTGATGTTGTTGTCCCTATTCACCGCGGAGCCGTGATGTCTGCTGCCCATAGTGACGCTCTGTCCGAGACGTCGATGTTCTGCGTCCTTCTTCGATGACAGCATATACTTCGTTTTGCCCTCGTTTACCACCAGTCCCACTTTAGCCGCTTCCGTTTCAATGCTAGCAAACGCCTCATTGACGGCTCGCTGAGTTCGGCCGATCACGTCAATGTCATCCGCATAAGCTAGCAATTGAACGGACTTGTGGAAGATCGTGCCTCTGGTGTTGACGTGTGAGTTCCGCACGATCCCCTCAAGGATGATGTTAAAGAAGCCGCATGACAGCGCGTCGCCTTGTCTAAATCCTTTTTTGACATCGAAGGTCTCGGTGAGTTCGCTACCGACCTTGACGGAGCAGCGAGAGTTCTCCATCGTCATCCTACACAATCTGACGAGTTTGGTAGGGATGCCAAAACTAGACATGGCACTGTATAGCTCGTCTCTATGCACGCTGTCCTACGCGGCCTTGAAATCGACAAATAGATGGTGGGTGTCGATTTGTACTTCTTGGGACTTCTCCAGGATCTGCCGCAGTGTAAAGATCTGGTCGATTGTGGACTTCCCTGGCCTGAAACCACACTGATAAGGACCTATCAGGTTGTTGACGAACGGTTTCAGGCGCTCACACAGTGCGGCAGAGAAAATCTTATATGCAATGTTAAGAAGACTGATCCCTCGGTAGTTGGCGCAGTCGAAGGGGTCTCCTTTCTTGTGGACCAGACAAACGATGCTGAGATTCCACTCGTCGGGCAAGCTTTCCTCCGACCATATATCACAGATGAGCTGGTGCATGCACCCAACCAGCTCATCCCCAGCCGCTTTGAACAGCTCTGCGGATAGTCCGTCCGCGCCAGCAGGTTTGTTCGATTCCAGTCTCGATATTGCTATCTTGACCTCGTCGAAGTCGGGGGGACGGAATTCTTGTCCATCGTCGTCCAAATTGAGTGGGACATTCTGCCTAACAGCGGAATTTGCGACGTCATCGCCGTTTAGGAGTCTGCAGAAATGATCCTTCCAGATTCTCAGCACCGACTGCGACTGTTTTCCTAAGCGTTTTTAGGAAATCTAACTATTTTTAAATTAAACACTTGAGTTTACTTTTACTTCACTTTTATTTTCGGTCCTACTGCTTCTGCACTGCTGCGCTCTAGAAATACGAGTGAGTCTCTTTTTTGATTCATAGCCGCGAAGTACTTCCTCTACTTTTTTGTTGCGAGTCTCTCCTGGAATGAGAATCTGGAAGTAGCTTCGCCGCCTGCCTTCTATTACAATATTTCCTTACGTTATGTTACAATTCGTATTCAACTCAATAAAACAATTCAAATAATTAAATGGCATATACATATTAACATTTTTAAATATTTATATAGTATACAAATGCTGTGCATTAACATTCCTTGAAGTATTGATTGTAAGTTGCACATACTTCAACCCTCTAACGGTAATGGTGCCAACTGATGTATCGCTCGTCGAAGAATTCCACCTTTAGTCTGCACATCAGCCACACGAACCTTGCCATCTAACGGTTTGACTACGTGTATGATTTTTCCCACCAACCACTGCTGTGGAGGAGTGTTACTGTCTGCTATAAGTACTAACGTGCCGATTTTTACATTTTCCGACGACGTTTTCCATTTTCCCCTCTTCTGCAGATCCAAAAGGTACTCTTTGGACCAGCGGTTCCAAAAATGTTGCTTTATTTGCGTTAAGTACCGCCATCTCTTCGAAGTTGTCATTTGTACCTCTTGTAATGGTTCAGGAAGCGCATTAAGTGGAGCACCGACCAAGAAATGGCCTGGAGTTAAGACGGGTTCATCACTGGGATCGTTGGACATAGTACAAATGGGACGAGAGTTTAGTACTGCCTCAATTTCTGCCGTAACAGTAGCCAGTTCCTCAAAGGTTAAACGAGCTTGGCCCAGCGTTCTTAGTAAGTGGCCTTTCGCCGATTTTACCGCCGCCTCCCACAGTCCCCCAAAATGTGGCGCTCTTGGAGGAATGTGATGAAATTCTATGGATTCAGCAGTACACCATGCGGCTATTTCTCCCTGGTTTCGCTGTTGGAAGAATTGCTCCCGGAACTCTCTTAATGAATTTCTCGCACCCACAAAATTGGTCCCATTGTCACAAAAGAGACGCCGACAAATGCCTCTGCGAGCAATGAATCTCTTTAACGCCGCAATGAAACCCTGACTGGTCAAGTCAGATACTACCTCCAAATGGGTAGCCTTACTTACAAAGCATACAAAGACTGCAATATATGCTTTCACTATCCGTTGTCCTCGTTGTTTTAAAGCAGATCACCCATTAGTTGAGTCAACAACTTGGGTCGATATTTGAAGCAAAATATGCAACCATCCACAATCTTCTTTGCTACTCGTCTAAGATTAATGACCCAGAACTGCTGCCGTACTATTGCCACCAAAGCCTGTGGTCCAGCGTGATAGTTTTTTCTGTGCAAATATATTAAGAAGTTATTAAGGAAAGGATGGGACTTAGGAAGGAGGAGGGGACATTTGGTTGGGTATGGAAGGTCTGCATTCTGCAACCGCCCACCAACTCGTAGGAGTCTTAAAGAAGAATCGTCTAAGAAGGGGTTTAAATTTTTGATGAAACTCTTTGGGCTAATCGTTTTATATTTGTCCAACTGATTTATTTCAATTTTAAAGGACTCTCTTTGAATATGCCAAATAATTCTATGCAAAGCTTCGTTCATTTCTTCCACGTCTATCGCTGTAGTTGTATTTCTATACATGACATCTTTGCGCTCAAACACCTCAATTGCATCTTGGTTAAATTTTCTTTTCCTTAATTTGCGAACGAATTTGATGATGTAGGCGAATATTCGACAAGTTTCTTGGAAACTACTAAATTTCAAGTAATGCTTCGAAAATTCTGATGTCATCGCTGTTTCAGTTGTCAGAAGAATGTCCGCACTTCGTCGCTTGCCTGGTACTGCCTTATTCGTATTTAACAAATTATCTTGATTTGGCCAACTAGAAATCGGTTCCTTTAAAAAATCTGGTCCCTCAAACCATATACTTCTAATAAGTTCTCTTGCATACGCTCCTCTTGATACGATGTCTGCTGGATTCTTCTTGCTGCTGACATGTCTCCACTGGGCTGACGGGAGATGTGTTTGAATGGTCGACACCCTGTTAGCAATAAATACATCCCACGTTGAGGGATGAGCCGCTAACCAACAAAGAACAATCTCGGAGTCCGTCCACAGATAAACTCTATCAACTATATGCTCGAAATCAGCAAAAACTTTTCCCATCAATTTAACTAGCATTTCTGCTGCACATAGCTCCAAACGTGGTAAAGTCTGAACTTTAATGGGAGCTACCTTGGACTTAGCGCTCAACAACTTGCACGTCACTTTCCCTTTCTGGTCGGTGACTCTTGTGTAAACACAGCAACCGTACGCCTTCAGCGACGCGTCCGCAAATCCATGCAACTCCAATGTTTCAAAATTTGGGCTCAGTACATATCGGGGAATCTTGACTAACTCTATTTCTTTCAAACGATATCTGAACTCCTTCCACTCCTCAAATATACGGGTCTAAACCGATTCATCCCAAGCCGTCCTATTTATCCAAAGGTTTAGCAGCAAAATTTTTCCCTTTACAATTACAGGATTGACAAGACCCAAAGGATCGAAAAGAGCCGATAATTCGGAAAGAATAATTCTCTTTGTAATCTTCCTATCAACCAGTATATCCGGCATCACGTACTGCAGCTCATCAGGAGCTGGATTCCATTGAACTCCTAGAGTTTTTATTACATCAGACCCATTGATCTGTAAAGGAATGTCCTTTTCTGGTTCCAGTCATTTGCAACATTTCCTCACTGCTGGTCCACCACTTTCTCAAGTGGAATCCAGCGGTCTCCAAAATGGTTTTTACTTCCTTATAAATTTCATTGATTTCCTCCACTGAATTTCCTCAACTTATAAGGTCATCCATGTAGAAATCCTGACTTATCACCTTTGCTCCCAAGGGATAGTTTTCGGTATTTCTTTCAGCTAACATTTTAAGCAACGGGTAGCTTGGTACGGAGCTGAAGTGGTACCATACGTCACCGTATTCAACATATACACTCTTATTTTATCCTGTGGATCAAATCTCCAGAGGATACATTGATATTTTCGATCTCTTGGGTGAACTAAAATTTGTCAATACATCTTGGAAATATCAGCCGTCAAGGCATATCGAAAGCAACGAAATCTTAGTAATATGTTAAACAAATTGTCCTGTAGAACTGGTCCTTTCGCTAGCACATCATTTAGCGAAACACCGGAGGAAGTACTGGCACTGCAGTCGAAAACTACCCTAAGCTGGGTAGTAGAGGAATCTGGCCTGAGAACACATTGATGAGGACAAAAGTATTTCATCGCGCCTACCTTTGACTCCGCTACTAATTGCATATGTCCAAGGTCTTCATACTCCTTCATAAATCTGCAGTACTGTTCCTTAACCGTCGGGGTTTTTGCTAACTTCCTTTCTAATATAAACAATCTTTTTCTTGAGATCTCCCATGAATCTCCCAGCATATGAGGGTCTTTTTTGAAAGGCAGTGATACGACAAATCTTCCCTCCTCATTCCTCTCTGTGGTGGTTCTAAAGTGTTCCTCACAGTTAATTTCTTCAAGCGTTAGATGACTTCGTTCTGATTCCACAGACTCTATTCGCCAAAATGTTTCAACCAGCTCACT
The DNA here is from genome assembly GCA_955652365.1 of Eristalinus aeneus. NCBI lineage: Eukaryota > Metazoa > Arthropoda > Insecta > Diptera > Syrphidae > Eristalinus > Eristalinus aeneus. Next base: position 13,909,301 of record OY019132.1, on the reverse strand, counting down.
AAGCCTAACATTTTCCTCTGAATGTGGGTCACTGAGCAAACAAACTGTAGCTTTTGGAATCAAAGATCTATCGTATCTTCCTGACACTACCCAACCAAACACGGTCTTCTGCAAGATAGGTTGGCCCTCCTTTTTTATTTGGCCAACTGCCAACAGCTCGAAGAAACATTCTGCTCCGATGAGCATATCGATCTTAGACGAATGATTAAAGTGTGGATCTGCCAAAATAATATTCTTTGGAATGTTCCAATCAGCAACGCTAAAGGATCTGTTTGGCTGTGGATTGGTAATTGCCTTGATAATCAACAACTCCATATTGGTTTTAAACTCCGAAATCCTTGATTTGCAAACTGACTGCGTTTTGTATTTCAATTTCGAGACTTCCTTCCCAATTCCATTAACTTCAATAGCCGTCCTAACCTTGCTCAGCTTTAGTCTTTGAGCCATTTGCTCCGTAATAAAATTAAGTTGCGACGCTGAATCAAGAAGAGCCCGTACTGTGTGATATCTGCCGGAACTATCTTTGACGGCTATGAGTGCTGTTGCCAAAAGCACTTGGTTTTCTGCCTCTCCAACTAATGTTGATGGTCCCGCATTGGTTGGATCATCTCCGAATTTTTCTTTTTTGTTTGGCACGAATCTATGCAACAGACGATGATGAGGTAAAGAACAAATGTTGCACTTTGGTTTCCAACAACGCCTAACCGAATGACCTTTATCTAGACAGTTGATACACAATATCAACCTTTTGGTTTCTCGGAACCTATTTGCCACTGGAAGGTTTTGGAATTCGCCACAATTTTCTATCTGATGATCCTCTGCACGACAAAACACACATTGCGCTTTTTGTGTGGACAAAGCCAATCGTCTACTATTTTTCTCATTGCGCCCATTAGCACGACTGTCCCTTTGGAAATTGGAGGTACTGGGTTTTTCTCCATTTTGCGATTTGGACTCCTTTGCCTCTAAATTCTTACAACGACGATCAAGAACCTCTGCGAAATCCTCCCATGATGGAAGCTTTGTATAATCGACAGCATCCTGCCATTTAGACTGCGTTTCAACATCTACTCTATCAAGCGCTAGCGATATGAGAATAGCATTAGTTATATTTTCATATGTCCCTATAGAGAGCATAGCAGTTAAATGTGTGTTAAAACTATCTTCCAAATTTCTCAACGAACTTGCTGTTGGCTTAGGTACTTTGGGGATTTCCAATAATGCATTGATATGTTCTTGAAATATTAGGCACTTGTTATCAAATCGGGTAGCTAACCGATCAAGGGCTTTCTTATAATTTGTTCCAATCATATCAAACTCCTTGATAGCTCCTAAAGCGGGGCCTGATAGAGAACGCTTTAAGTAATTTAATTTCTGTAAATTGTCTAAAGTCTCGTCTTTATCTACAAGACTTTTAAAAAGTCCAATGAAGTTCGGATACTCCGAAAACTTCCCAGAAAATGTGGGTAATTTTATCTGTTCCAATTTAGACCGGGACACAGGAGACCGTTGAAATATTGTAGCGTTAAAGCTTTCACTAGGGTTTTCCTTTTTGCCTTCTATCAACGACATAATACTGGATTTAATCTCAACATACAACTCCTCCACCGCAGAGCGGACGTTGTCGTTAGCTTCCTCTTCTTCTTTTATGTCGAAGCGTTCGATAGATAGTTGCACGTTGAGTACATGCTTGAAATAGGATTCCAGTATACCTAATCTGCACTCTAAATCAGCGATTGAAAGTGAATCACCTCTTTGTCCAATCATCTTCTTCATCCTAGTGAGACTTCCCTTTAAGGCAACTTTCAATGCTTTCAATTCAACCAATTTTGTTCCCTTCGATGATGACGCCTCAAGTGCGTCCAACTTCCTTCGGCTGGGACATATTTCACACACGAACCGCAACCAATGGGGAATATTTTTTTTTCAACAAATGTGTCTCAGCTAAGTACAAATTGCTCTTCCACAATACGACAGTTCCGCAACAATATCCCCAGCAACAATGGATCTTGGAACTTATGACGCAAATGTTTCACTATGCAACTATGACAATTATGTCCTGCAACTATACTAAGACACGACTCTTCCAAATTCTATCAACAATTCAACAACAGCAGTGCTAGCAGAAGGTTTATGCAACAAACGGCCACTAATCAGCTTTCAACTATTGTTTCCTTATAGGCATTTCCTTCAATAAACTATCAACTGCTTTAGCCACTATTTGCTCAGCAACATTTAGGACGTTCCTCAGTATAACAAATGGTCAGCAACATTAATTTCACTTACTTGTAAAAGCTTTCGCTCGTAGTTGGTGAAAGTGTTTGATCGTCATCAAATGAAGAAGTGAAAGCTTTTCCTATGACTTTGGTTTGCCCTTTGCAAATCATTCGATGGGTCTGACATGTGTCGCTGACTGGTGACTGTTGAGCTTTATCCCTCGACGTCTGCAAGCCCGAAGTTCAACCACAGAAAACTCTGCTGGGCAGTGAACAGAAATTTGAAAAGAGGAAATTTTATGAGGCTTATATTCCCGAATTTAGCCTTGATGCGGATTGTTATGAGGCGTTCGCTTATGTATTGGAAGCTTAAGACTTTTTGCCTAAGTCTGCCTCGAACAACAAAACCGCATCCAAATAAGCGTTTCCCTCTCTCCCTGTAGCAGTCGCCGTGGTATATGTCGCAGTTTCTCACTCTTCTCTTTCCCGGCCCATCCCACCGCATTTCCTGAATTGCGGTAATGTCTGCTTTATAGCAGTCCAGGGCCTCCGCAAGTTCATCGGCTGCACGTGGTCTGTTTAGGGACCTCACATTCCACGTGCATATCCGTAGAGCATTATCCTTTTTTCGTTTGCGTGGGTCGTCAACAGTGAATCCATCCATATCCGAGGCATTCAGTTGTTTCGTAACTGTTTATTTTTAACGTGGCCGGGCAGTTACCCCGACGCACACCCCCAACCAGGAGGACCAGGCCCTTTATTATAACTCTTGGGCGGAGGTCGCACTTATAGGTTTAGCAGGTTGAGTTCGGGTGAACAACAACCAGTACCCGATGGCTACCAACGTGGAGGTAGAATAAGCACAATTGGTGTGTGGAAGACAGTTACAGCAGCTGGGCATCGCCAGGTTGATACCAATCAGTGCCTACCCTGTTCCCACATCACCCAGCCATAAAAAAAAACACACTATTGGGCTGGATAATTATGGGAAAAGTGAGCCAACCGACGCATAGGGTAAATAGTTTTCATAATGCGATTGATGTAGGGCGACAACTTCAGAAGTTCTGGGAGGTCGAGGAAGCTCCTTACAAACCTCAACCACGGGTTGAAGAAACAGAGTGCGAAATGCTGTTTCAATCAACAACGAAGCGATTGCCATGTGGACTTCTTCTTCTTCTTCTTGTGGCGCTACAGTCCGGGGTGGACCTGGGCCTCAACCAACATGTCTCTCCAGCCAGCACGATCTTTCGCCAGCTGTCTCCAGTTGCGCACTCCAAGTTGGTTGAGGTCCTTCTCCACTTGTGTGCGCCACTTCAGTCTAGGTCGTCCTCTGTTGCGTTGTCCCAATGGCTCGCATTCAAAGACTTTTCGGGCCGGAGCAGTGGTGTCCATACGCTCTACATGGGCTAGCCATCTTAAGCGTTGTATCCGTAGACGCTTAACCAGGCGCATGTCGCTGTACAGCCTATAGAGTTCGTCATTAAATCTTCTCCTCCAGATGCCATCAACGCAAACAGGACCAAAAATCGCACGCAAAACTTTTCTCTCAAAAAGACTAAGAGCTTGCTCATCCGCCTTTGCTATCGTCCAAGATTCTGCGCCATATAGTAGGACGGGGATGATTAAGCTGTTATATAAAGCTAGTTTAGTCCTTCGAGAGAGGGCTTTATTACTCAGTTGCCTCTTGAGCCCAAAGAAACAGCGATTGGCAAGAGTGATTCTGCGTTTGATTTCGGTACTGATGTTGTTGTCCCTGTTTACCGCGGAGCCGAGGTAGACGAAGTTCTTGACTACCTCGATGTTTCTGCTGCCTAGTGTGGCACTCCGTCCGAGACGTCGATGTTGTGTGTCCTTCCTTGATGACAGCATGTACTTCGTTTTGCCCTCATTTACCGCAAGACCCATTTTAGCCGCTTCCGCTTCAATGCCAGCAAACGCCTCATTGACGGCTCGCTGTGTTCGTCCAATCACGTCAATGTCATCAGCGTAAGCTAACAATTGAACTGACTTCTGGAAGATCGTGCCTCTGGTGTTGACTTGTGAGTTACGCACGATCTTCTCGAGGATGATGTTAAAGAAGTCACATGACAGTGAGTCGCCTTGTCTAAAACCTTTTTTGACATTGAAGGTCTCGGTGAGTTCGGTACCGACCTTGACGGAGCAGCGAGAGTTCTCCATCGTCAATCTACACAATCTGACGAGTTTGGTAGGAATGCCAAAACTAGACATGGCACTGTATAGCTCGTCTCTATGCACACTGTCGTATGCAGCCTTGAAATCGACGAATAGGTGGTGAGTGTCAATTTGCATTTCTTGGGTCTTTTCCAGGATCTGCCGTAATGTGAAGATCTGGTCTATTGTGGACTTCCCTGGTCTGAAACCACACTGATAGGGACCTATCAGGTCATGGACAAATGGTTTCAGACGCTCACACAATACGGCAGAGAGGATCTTGTATGCGATGTTCAAGAGACTAATCCCTCTGTAGTTGGCGCAGTCAAAGGGGTCTCCTTTCTTGTGGACCGGGCAAACGACGCTGAGATTCCACTCATCGGGCATGCTTTCCTCCGACCACATCTTACAGATGAGCTGGTGCATGCGCCTAACCAGGTCATCTCCAGCTGCTTTAAATAGTTCTGCGGACAGTCCGTCCGCTCGTGCAGCTTTGTTCGACCTTAGCTTGGATATTGCTATCCTCACCTCGTCTAAGTCGGGGGGACGGAATGCTTGTCTATCATCGTCCAAATTGAGTGGAATATTCTGCCTAACAGCGGGATTTGGGTCGTCATCGCCGTTTAGGAGTCTGCAGAAATGATCTTTCCAGATTCTCAGCACAGACTGCGACTCTACTACTAGTTGTCCATTTTGGTCCCGGCAGGCCTTGGTCCGAACCTTGTATCCTCCGGATAGCTGTTTTACCTTTCGGTAAAATTTTCGGACTTCATTCCTGCCAAAGCACCTTTCCATTTCCTCGACCGCGCGCTTCTCATGCTCCTTCTTCTTCCTTCTGAGAAGCCGGTGCTCTTCCCTTCTTCTCTGTTCGTAGAGTTCACGAACAGCTCTCGTTGTTCGATGCAGCGTCGCCTTATAGGCGTCTTGTTTAGCTGCGTGCGCTTGCCTGCACTCGTCGTCAAACCATGGGTTCCTTCTGGGTGGTGACGTGAAACCCAGCACATCAGTGACAGCATCTTTGATGGCTTCTTGACAACGTTTCCATTCTTCTTCTATGCTTAGTGCAGGAAGCGTCGAACTCTGGGCGAGTTTCCGGGAGACTCGGTCGGCAAAGTTCTCAGCAATCAGCTGCGATTGTAGCTTTTCGACGTCAAACCGTTTTGGCCTTTCTCGACTCCGTTGCTCTCTCGATATCCGGGTTCTTACCTTGGCTACAACAAGGTGATGATCCGAGTCAATGTTTGCACCTCGGAAGGTTCGGACATCGAGAATACTGGAGGAGTGTCTGACGTCGATTACAACGTGATCAATCTGATTGACGGTTGATTGATCAGGAGATCGCCAGGTTCCTTTGTGAATGTTCAGGTGTGGGAACCGCGTGCTAGCCACAGAGAGGTTTCGCCCCGAGGCGAAGTCCAAAAGCCTGAGTCCGTTTCCGGATGTGTTGTCGTGCAGGCTGTGTTTACCGATGACTCCAGCAAAGATGTCCTCCTTTCCCAGCTGAGCGTTGAAATCTCCTAGAACGATCTTGGTGTCATAGCTGGGGCATCGATCGTATGTTCTTTCTAGGAGATCATAGAAGTCATCCTTGATGTTGTCATCCTTCTCCTCTGTCGGGGCGTGAGCGCATATTAGGCTGATGTTCCCGAATTTAGCCTTGATGCGGATTGTCATGAGGCGTTCGCTGACTGGGTCGTAGCTCAAGACTTTTTGTCTAAGTCTGCCTCGAACAACAAATCCGAATCCGAATAAGCGCTGCCTTCACTCTCTAAAGCAATTGCTGTAGTAGATATCGCAGTTCTTCATCGCTTTTATGCCGGGCCCATCCCATCGCTCTTCCTGGATGGCGGTTATGTCAGCTTTGTAGCTGTCAAGGGCCTCCGCAAGTTGTTCGGCTGCACGTGGCCTGTTAAGGGATCTCACATTTCACGTGCAAAACCGAAAATCTTTGTCCTTAAAACGTTTGCTGGGGTCGTCAACAGTTGATCCGTCCTTATCCGAGGCATGTTGTTGTCTCTGAACTTCTGGTTTTTACGTGGTGAGGAAGTTACCCTCACGCACAACCCACGGACTGGTAGGCCAGGCCCATTATTTAAATCCTCGGGCAGAGGGGGTCGCTGCATACATTAGTTCACCATACAACGGGTGTTGTGATGGCTATCCAGGGGGCGCCACTTGGAGGCTGTATGTCAACTTGACCTGTGCACTAACGAGGATTGCCTTGGCAGCTCACCATGTTGAGCGCAATCAACGACGTTACCTCGCGTGCATAGGCCCATGCCCCCTTGCCATGTGGACGCTTTGTGGTAAAAGTACCCTTTAAAGCAGGAGCGAGACTTATCACCTCATATATTGGCGAAATGATGAAACCGAGCCACTCAAATTATATAGATTACAAACTGTCACCTTTGGTACAACGTGTGCTCCGTATTTGGCCATCCGCTGTCTCAATCAGTTAGCCGATGAAGAAGTTAAAAACTATCCAAAAGGAGCAGAAGTTATAAAAGAGGCAATATACGTAGACGACGTTTTCACAGGAGCAGATACGGTGGAAGAGGCTGTAACAAAACGCAACGAGGTTCATACTCTTTTATTAACAGGTGGGTTCAAGTTGAGGAAATGGGCAATTCCGAGGATATTTTAAGGGGGATACCTATTGACCATAGGGAAATGAAGGTATTATTTTCTTCAAGCACACCGCAACAAATTACAGCCCTAGGAATCAAATGGTTTCTGGAAAAGGATACACTGTCATTCCATAGTATTTCAGCTAACGCAGCGAATCCTACCAAGAGAAGCATGCTTTCAACTATCGCCAAATTATTTGATCCGATGGGATGGATCGCACCCATTGTCATCAAGGGGAAAATACTTATGCAAAGGCTTTGGAGAGAGCAGTGTGACTGGGATGTACCTGTTCCAAAAGACCTGCAAAAAGAATGGACTGCTTTTTGTGATGACCTTTCCCAACTGGATCAGATACAGGTGCCGCGATGGATCCATCAGCATGGAACGAATCAGGATATCCAGCTTCACGGATTCGGGGATGCATCGCAAAAGGCATATGGAGCAGTAGTTTACCTGCGCGTGCTGGATGCCTCGGGTGAAATCCATATGAAGGTGTTAATAGCAAAAACGCGAGTAGCGCCGGTCAAAACACAGACGCTGCCACGTCTGGAACTCTGCGGGGCAGTCCTCCTGGCTACATTATTGAATTATACAGCAAAAATTTTGGGATTGCAACCGGTCAAGCAATTTGCATGGATCGACTCTACAGTTGCATTATCATGGATAGCAGGACCTCCAACGAAATGGGCAACGTTCGTCAATAATAGGGTTGCTGAAGTACAACGGATCGTGAAACAAGATTGTTGGAAGCACGTTCCGAGCGAGCTGAACCCTGCTGATATAGCCTCGAGAGGGCTGAGGCCATCAGCGATGATAACCAACACCCTCTGGTGGAACGGGCCGGACTTTCTTAGAAGATCGTGGCATTTCGAACAACCACCACAGCCAACAGCACAAGAAACAGAGGAAGAGAAAAGAACTGTTAAAGCACATACAGTCACACAGGTAACAAATCGTTTGGACAAGTTGATTGAATCCAAATCCAACCTTGGTCAATTAACACGAATCGTGGCTTATTGCATGCGATTTGTGACCAATTTAAAGAAGAAACCGAAAAACAGACTGTTCGGCGTACTTACCGTAAAGGAACTTGACACTGCACTTATAAACATCATCAAAATGGCTCAATCAGAGATGTTTCAGGGAAATAATAATTTAAAGGCACCCAAATCACTCTGCGCGTACACCGACACGGAAGGAATCTTGAGAGTTGGAGGTAGATTACAAAACTCGCAACTCACATATGACCAACAGCATCCTATCATACTTCGTGGAAATCATCATTTCACGAAACTGTTGATTGAAGATGCACACACGAGGTCCTTACATGGAGGCCTTTCGAAAACATTACTATATTTACGCAACAAATACTGGATTTTGAAATGCAAAAACACAGTAAAAGGTGTCATCAACAGATGCGTCACATGTTACAGGTGTAGGGCAAAAGCATCGCATCAGCTGATGGGCAACTTGCCAACCGCCAGAGTTTGCGTATCATCCCCATTTACCAACACAGGGGTCGATTATGCAGGCCCTATTGAAGTAAAGACTTGGAAAGGACGGAACGCGAAAAGGTATAAAGCTTATTTTGCAATTTTTATCTGTTTAGCCACCAAAGCTATACCTATTGAATTTGTTAGTGACCTTACCACTCAAGCCTTTTTAGCAGCGTTGCAACGATTTACGTCACGAAGAGAAAGGTGCACAAATATATTCAGTGACAACGCCGCCAATTTTGTAGGTGCTACCCTCGAACTGGGAAGACTTCTCAAGGAGGCGAAAATGGACTGGACCACAGCAGCAGAGATGCAAGCCATTGAAGGAATCCAGTGGCATTTCATTCCGCCAGCATCGCCCCATTTCGGGGGATTGTGGGAAGCCGGAGTGAAGTCCATTAAGCAACATCTTAAACGCGTCACCAGAGAAGAGATCTACACATTTGAGGAACTCACGACATTGCTACACCAGATCGAAGCGTGCCTTAATTCACGGCCATTATGTCCGATGACCAACAATCCACACGATTTTACGGCGATCACCCCTGGTCACTTTCTAATTGGGAGATCTATCGATGCACTTCCACAAGGGGATATGACAGATACAAAAATCGGATCTCTACAAAGATGGCAGAAAATTCAACAAGCGCAACAAGCGTTCTGGAAAAAGTGGCAGTCAGAATACTTAACACGTCTCCAGCAAAGACCCAAGTGGCTAAAAGAGGAAAGACAGCCGAAAGTCGGAGAATTGGTTTTAAAAAAAGAGGATCACTTGCCACCCACCAAATGGAATCTGGCGCGCATCGTTGCAACACACACAGGTGAGGATAATTTGGTAACGACCGCGAGAGGAGAAATGAAAAGGCCAATTACAAAAATATGCATTTTGCCATCCAATAAGACCCCGGATGAAAGTAACATTACCGATGGCAACCCACACTCCAAGTAAACAAAGCCACACTCCAAGTTATCAAAACCAACAACGAATTAAATAGCATTCAAACTTTTATTCAAACAATTTATCAACACTTGCACAACACAATCAACTTACAACTAAAAAAATAAATAATTTATAAACAGAATCACTTCACAATTCACTTAAAACTAATATTTACTACGATTCGTAACAAGAAACAAAAGAACACTTAAACACACATTTTACATACATTATTCAACGAAATAACTTAGTACTAACTGTCAAACTTACCCGACACATCACTTTTTTTATTTCATCGATCCGGTTCATCGTCGTCTGATTTTGCGAATTTGTTTACATTTGGGGGACAAAACGAAATCTAAATACCAAAACAAACCAAACGCATCAAATTCGTGGTACACAAACATATTCACACACAAACAACCGTTGCGATCGTCACATATCATGCACTTTATGTTTCTCACTAATCTACAAAAAAAAAATACATTTCACTAATTTTAATTTTAAGTTATTTTCCCAGGAACACGCACTAAAGGGAGTCACAACACCACACTTCACCTACACTGCACTTACATAAATAACATATGTATAATTGGCATGTACATTAAATTATGTACAAATCAAAAAAAAAATCACTACATTACAACCCAAGCGTCTTGAATGGATGAGCGGTCCATTACGGCTTGGGATAAGGGATCGCGCCACGCAAGTAGAAATAAATCGAACCCGAGTAAAATCCACGAGACCCGACACTTAGTTTAAATATAATTCTAAATAATTAGACGATTTACCTGAAATTCACTCCACCTTTTTATTTTTCTTAGTTTAAATTACACAACACAACACTGCAGCACACACAAATGCACGAACATCAACCGGACCGCACAAGGTAAACAAACAAACATCATCCCTATCAACGTCGTCTTCCGTCAACTAATCAATGAAGATGATAAGACGTATGCAAAATAGGGCGAATTCGGCGAATTGCAACATAGGGCGACGGAGGGTCCACATGATGACAGCCGGGGAGGATGCTCAGTTTAAAAATGCGAATTGCATTATATTATTAATTATATTATTATATTATATTGTACTATATTATATCAATTTTATGGGAAGTTAAAACACTACATTATCAATGAATATTGATAGTTAAATATGTACTTAAAACTTAACGAAAGTTTATGTATATATATTTCGTCAGTCACTCTTTGGGATCTCTCTCTTCTATTGGATTTAGCTAAGAATAAAAGCGCATTTTATAACGTTGACAGTGTAATCTTTTATCTATCAAATATTCAACACAAATCGAACACTGACGAACGAATAGATTGACAGATACCTCATACAAGTCGACAACACAATCCAAGGAACCATGGACAGGACGCTTCCTAAGGTATCACCTACGATAGATGGCGACATTTATAGTAGCGATAATATCGACGCACTGCACGTGCAAAAAAGCAGACTGCTGTCGAGACTGAAGACTCTATACAGACGATTTACAGACCCAGACGACCCGGAAATACGGTCGCTCAAGTCGCACCTGAAGAACATCCAGAAGTTAATTCGGATGAACTATCGAATCGCTGTCAATTCGTATTTGTTGAGAAAGGATTCGGGCCGTGCGTTCTAACGGTCCGGGCATGTTTCCCCAAATCAACCGAATCTTCCGAACAAGGGGTCATAACGACTTGGAGGCTGTTCGACTTGACAGGACAACCGGTTGGCATCGATCAACTTGAGGCCGTGCTTGAATATGATTTTTTCGTTGTTGAGGGAGGAGGAGCTGTTTTTCAGGAAGTGCACACGGTCAATTAGTCTCGTAGGCCGAACCACGACCTGGAGAACAGTGCCGACCTGAACCACTTCCACCTTCGAAATGAAATACAGCAGTGGCGTTCTGAGAATCCTGGTTTTACCAGATTCAATAACGAAAATTAGGCAACCAATGCCGTCGCACATGATGGCTCCAATGCCATCCTCATTTTGAAAAAGGAACTCAAAGACAGTCGACTGGTATCGACGGGATATACACAATTGTGTTTAATAATGCACTGAGTAATGCACATTACACACAGGTAACAAATCGTTTGGACAAGTTGATTGAATCCAAATCCAACCTTGGTCAATTAACACGAATCGTGGCTTATTGCATGCGATTTGTGACCAATTTAAAGAAGAAACCGGAAAACAGACTGTTCGGCGTACTTACCGTAAAGGAACTTGACACTGCACTTATAAACATCATCGAAAGGGCTCAATCAGAGATGTTTCAGGGAAATAATAATTTAAAGGCACCCAAATCACTCTGCGCGTACACCGACACGGAAGTAATCTTGAGAGTTCGAGGTAGATTACAAAACTCGCAACTCACATATGACCAACAGCATCCTATCATACTTCGTGGAAATCATCATTTCACGAAACTGTTGATTGAAGATGCACACACGAGGTCCTTACATGGAGGCCTTTCGAAAACATTACTATATTTACGCAACAAATACTGGATTTTGAAATGCAAAAACACAGTAAAAGGTGTCATCAACAGATGCGTCACATGTTACAGGTGTAGGGCAAAAGCATCGCATCAGCTGATGGGCAACTTGCCAACCGCCAGAGTTTGCGTATCATCCCCATTTACCAACACAGGGGTCGATTATGCAGGCCCTATTGAAGTAAAGACTTGGAAAGGACGGAACGCGAAAAGGTATAAAGCTTATTTTGCAATTTTTATCTGTTTAGCCACCAAAGCTATACCTATTGAATTAGTTAGTGACCTTACCACTCAAGCCTTTTAAGCAGCGTTGCAACGATTAACGTCACGAAGAGGAAGGTGCACAAATATATTCAGTGACAACGCCACCAATTTTGTAGGTGCTACCCTCGAACTGGGAAGACTTCTCAAGGAGGCGAAAATGGACTGGACCACAGCAGCAGAGATGCAAGCCATTGAAGGAATCCAGTGGCATTTCATTCCGCCAGCATCGCCCCATTTCGGGGGATTGTGGGAAGCCGGAGTGAAGTCCATTAAGCAACATCTTAAACGCGTCACCAGAGAAGAGATCTACACATTTGAGGAACTCACGACATTGCTACACCAGATCGAAGCGTGCCTTAATTCACGGCCATTATGTCCGATGACCAACAATCCACACGATTTTACGGCGATCACCCCTGGTCACTTTCTAATTGGGAGATCTATCGATGCACTTCCACAAGGGGATATGACAGATACAAAAATCGGATCTCTACAAAGATGGCAGAAAATTCAACAAGCGCAACAAGCGTTCTGGAAAAAGTGGCAGTCAGAATACTTAACACGTCTCCAGCAAAGACCCAAGTGGCTAAAAGAGGAAAGACAGCCGAAAGTCGGAGAATTGGTTTTAAAAAAAGAGGATCACTTGCCACCCACCAAATGGAATCTGGCGCGCATCGTTGCAACACACACAGGTGAGGATAATTTGGTTCGAGTCGTAACGACCGCGAGAGGAGAAATGAAAAGGCCAATTACAAAAATATTCATTTTGCCATCCAATAAGACCCCGGATGAAAGTAACATTACCGATGGCAACCCACACTCCAAGTAAACAAAGCCACACTCCAAGTTATCAAAACCAACAACGAATTAAATAAGCATTCAAACTTTTATTCAAACAATTTATCAACACTTGCACAACACAATCAACTTACAACTAAAAAAATAAATAATTTATAAACAGAATCACTTCACAACTTAAAACTAATATTTACTACGATTCGTAACAAGAAACAAAAGAACACTTAAACACACATTTTACATACATTATTCAACGAAATAACTTAGTACTAACTGTCAAACTTACCCGACACATCACTTGTTTTATTTCATCGATCCGGTTCATCGTCGTCTGATTTTGCGAATTTGTTTACATTTGGGGGACAAAACGAAATCGAAATACCAAAACAAACCAAACGCATCAAATTCGTGGTACACAAACATATTCACACACAAACAACCGTTGCGATCGTCACATATCATGCACTTTATGTTTCTCACTAATCTACAAAAAAAAACACATTTCACTAATTTTAATTTTAAGTTATTTTCCCAGGAACACGCACTAAAGGGAGTCACAACACCACACTTCACCTACACTGCACTTACATAAATAACATATTTATAATTGGCATGTACATTAAATTATGTACAAATCAAAAAAAAAATCACTACATTACAACCCAAGCGTCTTGAATGGATGAGCGGTCCATTACGGCTTGGGATAAGGGATCGCGCCACGCAAGTAGAAATAAATCGAACCCGAGTAAAATCCACGAGACCCGACACTTAGTTTAAATATAATTCTAAATAATTAGACGATTTACCTGAAATTCACTCCACCTTTTTATTTTTCTTAGTTTAAATTACACAACACAACACTGCAGCACACACAAATGCACGAACATCAACCGGACCGCACAAGGTAAACAAACAAACATCATCCCTATCAACGTCGTCTTCCGTCAACTAATCAATGAAGATGATAAGACGTATGCAAAATAGGGCGAATTCGGCGAATTGCAACATAGGGCGACGGAGGGTCCACATGATGTTCGCTCTGTTCCTTTTGAAGTACATCGCGCACAGCCGGGGAGGATGCTCAGTTTAAAAATGCGAATTGCATTATATTATTAGTTATATTATTATATTATATTGTACTATATTATATCAATTTTATGGGAAGTTAAAACACTACATTATCAATGAATATTGATAGTTAAATATGTACTTAAAACTTAACGAAAGTTTATGTATATATATTTCGTCAGTCACTCTTTGGGATCTCTCTCTTCTATTGGATTTAGCTAAGAATAAAAGCGCATTTTATAACGTTGACAGTGTAATCTTTTATCTATCAAATATTCAACACAAATCGAACACTGACGAACGAATAGATTGACAGATACCTCATACAAGTCGACAACACAATCCAAGGAACCATGGACAGGACGCTTCCTAAGGTATCACCTACGATAGATGGCGACATTTATAGTAGCGATAATATCGACGCACTGCACGTGCAAAAAAGCAGACTGCTGTCGAGACTGAAGACTCTATACAGACGATTTACAGACCCAGACGACCCGGAAATACGGTCGCTCAAGTCGCACCTGAAGAACATCCAGAAGTTAATTCGGATGAACTATCGAATCGCTGTCAATTCGTATTTGTTGAGAAAGGATTCGGGCCGTGCGTTCTAACGGTCCGGGCATGTTTCCCCAAATCAACCGAATCTTCCGAACAAGGGGTCATAACGACTTGGAGGCTGTTCGACTTGACAGGACAACCGGTTGGCATCGATCAACTTGAGGCCGTGCTTGAATATGATTTTTTCGTTGTTGAGGGAGGAGGAGCTGTTTTTCAGGAAGTGCACACGGTCAATTAGTCTCGTAGGCCGAACCACGACCTGGAGAACAGTGCCGACCTGAACCACTTCCACCTTCGAAATGAAATACAGCAGTGGCGTTCTGAGAATCCTGGTTTTACCAGATTCAATAACGAAAATTAGGCAACCAATGCCGTCGCACATGATGGCTCCAATACCATCCTCATTTTGAAAAAGGAACTCAAAGACATCTTCAACTATTTGAAGAACAAAAAGTCAACTGGTATCGACGGGATATACACAATTGTGTTTAATAATGCACTGAGTAATGCACATTACACACAGGTAACAAATCGTTTGGACAAGTTGATTGAATCCAAATCCAACCTTGGTCAATTAACACGAATCGTGGCTTATTGCATGCGATTTGTGACCAATTTAAAGAAGAAACCGGAAAACAGACTGTTCGGCGTACTTACCGTAAAGGAACTTGACACTGCACTTATAAACATCATCAAAAGGGCTCAATCAGAGATGTTTCAGGGAAATAATAATTTAAAGGCACCCAAATCACTCTGCGCGTACACCGACACGGAAGGAATCTTGAGAGTTCGAGGTAGATTACAAAACTCGCAACTCACATATGACCAACAGCATCCTATCATACTTCGTGGAAATCATCATTTCACGAAACTGTTGATTGAAGATGCACACACGAGGTCCTTACATGGAGGCCTTTCGAAAACATTACTATATTTACGCAACAAATACTGGATTTTGAAATGCAAAAACACAGTAAAAGGTGTCATCAACAGATGCGTCACATGTTACAGGTGTAGGGCAAAAGCATCGCATCAGCTGATGGGCAACTTGCCAACCGCCAGAGTTTGCGTATCATCCCCATTTACCAACACAGGGGTCGATTATGCAGGCCCTATTGAAGTAAAGACTTGGAAAGGACGGAACGCGAAAAGGTATAAAGCTTATTTTGCAATTTTTATCTGTTTAGCCACCAAAGCTATACCTATTGAATTAGTTAGTGACCTTACCACTCAAGCCTTTTAAGCAGCGTTGCAACGATTAACGTCACGAAGAGGAAGGTGCACAAATATATTCAGTGACAACGCCACCAATTTTGTAGGTGCTACCCTCGAACTGGGAAGACTTCTCAAGGAGGCGAAAATGGACTGGACCACAGCAGCAGAGATGCAAGCCATTGAAGGAATCCAGTGGCATTTCATTCCGCCAGCATCGCCCCATTTCGGGGGATTGTGGGAAGCCGGAGTGAAGTCCATTAAGCAACATCTTAAACGCGTCACCAGAGAAGAGATCTACACATTTGAGGAACTCACGACATTGCTACACCAGATCGAAGCGTGCCTTAATTCACGGCCATTATGTCCGATGACCAACAATCCACACGATTTTACGGCGATCACCCCTGGTCACTTTCTAATTGGGAGATCTATCGATGCACTTCCACAAGGGGATATGACAGATACAAAAATCGGATCTCTACAAAGATGGCAGAAAATTCAACAAGCGCAACAAGCGTTCTGGAAAAAGTGGCAGTCAGAATACTTAACACGTCTCCAGCAAAGACCCAAGTGGCTAAAAGAGGAAAGACAGCCGAAAGTCGGAGAATTGGTTTTAAAAAAAGAGGATCACTTGCCACCCACCAAATGGAATCTGGCGCGCATCGTTGCAACACACACAGGTGAGGATAATTTGGTAACGACCGCGAGAGGAGAAATGAAAAGGCCAATTACAAAAATATGCATTTTG